>VWZT01000793.1:720325-763754 GCA_013397055.1 Pachycephala philippinensis
TTTTTGGTGAATGTCTTATAATGTCAACTTAAAAAAATTGCAGGCAAACAAACTACTGTATATTTTCATTTCTCCTCTTTTTTTTTGACACTATAAGTCTTCTCACGGAGCTGCTACAAAGGGAAACAACACATCATTCAGTGGCAACCGAAGTAAAAAGCACATCTGCCCCAAAACATGTACTTTCTATCCACAAATCTGTCCATTTTTTTCAGTCAGTACTAATGTGACACTGTCAATTCCATTAAAGAAGATTGCTTTTGCCATTAAAATTATGATTAGACTTTCATTACATTTAAAACATGTTTTCACACATGTTTCTTCAGCCTTCAGGGCAAAACACCCTCACCTACTTCTTGGCTTACTCTTAATTCATTTTGTGAAAATTAAACTAGCTCTTGTAAAAATGGAAAGACAAGAGAAAATCTGTCTCCCTTTTTGCCCTCGCTTTGAAGAGGTTACTACTTAGCACATTACTAGTTCTTAGTCATAGTAATACTGAAGGAAGTCAGTCCAGGCTGTATCATGTGACAGTGAAATAAATTGCTGATTGTTCCATCATCCAACGATCAAATAGCAAAAAGTTTGTGTTGAAGAAGGGCAGAACCTTGACCCTTCACTTCCATGAGAATTTGTGTACACTCTGAAACTGATGGCCAAAAGATGTCAGAGGCTGGAAAACTCCTGTTGTGTGAGTCCAAAAGGAGCAAAATATGAGATAGTCACCACGCTAATATATGATATTTTACTCAAATTGGGCACATGTCTTAGAGCAGAATTCTAAAGACTTCAGAAGGAAAATTCAGAAACCGAAAGATTTTTTAGGAGCTTATGTGGGGATCTCAGAAAGTGTCTAGTTTAGACTAGATCCGTATATTTAAGCTGGTTAAAACTAAGTGAGATGAACTTAAACCACTAACAATTTTAAGTGGGAGTTGAACTTACATGCTAGTCTGTTCTGTGAGTCAGGCCAAAGTGCCTGTTATGACTAAGGAAGTTATTTGAGACTTTCTAGGGGCTAGATCACTGGAGACTTACTCAAATGGCTGAGTCCTCACATTCTCATCTAGCTGATGTCAAAGACACTCCTGAGAAAGGTCAAAAACTTGACTGACTCTTTCGAGCTTATCAGTTCCACACCACTTTCAAATTATCATTGTAGTACAAGAGGAGGATTCCTCATTAGTTAAACTGGCTGTCTTGGATTAAAGCTTAGTTGTGGAAGGGAGGTCCATCATCAGCTAATTTGTTTGTCTGCCTGGCAGGCTATTATTTTGCTGTGGAAAAACCTTAAGCCCACAGTATAATGGCATTACTGTCTGGTATTCGTAATTCTAGCCACACAGTCCTCTTTCTTCAAAATTCATCTGCTCATTATTTGCTGAAGCCAACTTTATTTTTTCTGCAAGATGCAACAATAAGTAAACAACATATGTTGTTGATTCAAAGAATTAACAAAAGAGTGGTTTTTTTCCTGCTTGAAAATCCTGTCTGTTGAGTGTGTGTAATATACTTGCTGCTTTTGCTAATTTCTCCTCCTTCTAGATGTTTGCATTCAGAAGCTGAAAAGGACTTAGATGTTAATTGCACATGTGCTTTGAGTCATGAACTTATCCTTCTAAATATATCTTATATACACTTAGACAAATTCCTCTTTTTTTTTCTTATTCTATCAGTCATTGTACAAACATACGAGTACAAACATTTGTCTTGATCTTTAGGAAACTATTGTGCACGGCTGGGTAAGCTGAAGTTCCTATTTTTCTGCAGTGGAGTATGATTTCATCCCTGGGTTAGTGACACTGTGTTTAGTGTACATGACTTGTATGTGCTCTAAGAGCAGCCAGCATCTAAAGCCTGCTCTTACTGACATTGTTTTGAGTTGTGCCAAACTCTTACTAAAATGTCACCACTTTTACCTGCAAGAAGGAGTCCAGGCATATTATAAATGTGATAGTGGAAACAAAATTCTGTGCTATTCCGAAACCCATATTGAAAATCGTACTATAAATATCAATAAAGAACATTTAGCTGAAAGATATTGGTGGGTTTGATGGCCCTTTGCAGTCAGTGATAGTAAAGGTGTAACTTTATTGTAAGTTCAGCTCTTCCCAGTAACCTTATCCACTCACCCAGTTTGCAGGATATCCTCTGACTCACATTTGTGCTTAAATCCTCTGGCTCTTACTTTGTCTAAATTGTTCTTTGGCTTTGAAGACCTTTTATGTCAGTGTAAAGCTTGTGTATGTGTTTGTCTAAATCTCAATCACAGGAGGATTTACATAGGAAATTAAGATTAAGTACCAGCATACATAATTTGTAAAATAGTCGTCTAGACAGGAGATGGAGCCATGTGAGACTTAGCTGGCCAACCAAAAAGTAAGATGTGTAACGAGTCACATGAATATTCATACCGAGGAGCTGGCAAATGATCAGAGTCTGAGAAGTCACCTAATTAAAAATAGCAAAGAGCTAAAAATTGGAGAATCATACAAGTATCTAATTTTGCAAAATTAACCTATGCCCTGCCTTTTCACAATGATTTTTCTAAAATCTATCAATTATTTGAACTTAAAACTTCTTTTCCCAATGCTCACTGCTATGCTAATTACAGGTAAAAAAAAAATATTGCCATGGTTTTATAGAGAGTGTATTTTTTGTTTCTGCTAGCACTAGAAATACTTCTATTGCAAAACATCTCCTTCCAGATACAGTTGAGAACAATTTTTACACAAGATATGCTGCATAAATTCAAACCTATATAATACAACATATAACTCACTATATTCAGTTCTCTGTGCCTATGTGAATTAGGTAATTAGGTAATGGTAAGAAGAAGTGATATATGTTTAGCATTTATTCTTCAGAGTACTGATGGAGACATACATTCATATCCAGTACTCCAGTACTCCTAAACTATGACAATAAATTGTTAAAATTATTGATATAGACAAAAATATATTTTCCTTTTCTGCAGGTTTATCAAGTGTTAAAACACATTCTACGTAGGACTTCTGAAATAAAAACAAAGATATATGTCAGTAATGAGTGTAAGGTTTCACTAAGTTGCAGTAAAATTTAGAGAACAAAACAGAAGAATGAGATAATAAATATCACAGTAAATTTATTTTTCACTTATACTGTGGTTTTAATTCATATTCACTGGTAGGTACATTTTAAAATGCAGCTTAAAGTTTAGATTTGTTTTAGGATAACTACAAACATGCAATTTTCAAAAGCATACATAAAGTCTATATATTAATAGCAAATGCTTAAATCTAATAGTGCTAACACAAAGAAAGAGAATGAGAATATTATCTCACATGTCCAATTTAATCAACTATTTCACATTTTCACAATATATTTACATATTATGTACAAAGTAATTATTCTTTTAATATATATTCTCTGTGGACAGTGCATTTAAGCTATGCATACCTACCTACTTGCATAGAGTTCTGTCAGTTGTTTGTACAATAATGTAGTCTGCATTTCATTGTCTCCATCTACTCAATTATTTCTAATCTTTTCTGACGTCTTGTCCGTGAAGACCTGTCTGAAATCAGGCATCTGCTTCTGATTAGAATCAGTTGTGATTTACACATATCAACTTCTAATCTTGCTTTAGTCACTGGACCTTCGTGTGGTCACTAGTCCCTACTGGCTGAATGATTTCTAATTTGATTATCCTGCATTAGTCACCATCTAGCAGATGTAGACATGAAAAATTTCCCAGTAGGTTTATAAAGTCATTTATGACAGGAAGCAATTTTTCAGTGCATTCATCACTTCTGTCTCCATCACGCCATTTCTTTCAACAAAGAGTTTTTGAAATATAATACCAAAAAAGGTGAAACCATACAGCTCCATCTACAATTTTAATGACTATGCCTCCAACTTTTCCATATAGCCTAAGCTCAGCTAAGTTGTTAATTGAAAAGTTAGTCTTTTCTAAATAATTTATGCTAACTTCTGTATACTTCTGGTTTTACTTATCATTACCAGTAATCATTTTATCTGTGAATATATTAAAGTTTAGTGGTTATTCTCAAAGCCATTAATTATTTACTCTTACTGGTATGTGATTGGTTGCCAGCCATGCTGTGCTAACCACACTGTATTAGCACTATATTAGCTGCTAGTCTCATTACATCTCTTTTTTATTATTGAGCTAAAAATAAATGATAGACTAATGAATAACAAAACTCAGATTCTTTTAATTAGTAAATTCATGTCCTCACTGAGACAGACAGCTTCCTGTAAGGGAAGGCCTTTGTTAGAGCAGCTGAGATAGTTTGAATAAACAGGATATTCAGCACGGAAGACTTTCTTCAGGTATGAAATGGTGTGATCCTCAAAGTCAGAGAGAGACTGCTCCAAGGTTTAGTAAACCTGTTATGAATTAGGCCTATGGGGAGAAAATGTAGTTTGGAGCTGTGAAAAAAAGAGGAGGGAGGAGGCATTTGCATAATTACTAAGTTAGCTAAATTATATGGGAGAGAATAAAGAGAGGCAGGTGACTTGTTGTCTGTGGGACATGGAAAAGAAATAAATGTTATGGTAGGATATTCATGTGAAATATTAATTTTTCAAACAGTTATGGGAAGTAAACCCAAACATAACATAAAATTTGACAAATACAGGAAATCATGGGATGCAACGAAAGCTGAAAGATGTGGAAGAAAAAATGTCCTTTATGTTCATTATTCACCAGGTTTTAGTCAGCATATAATTTAAAGACTTCTGGAACATTATTGCCCTTAGAATACAAGTAATTTTTTAATTTTTACTTTTTAATATGGGCTATACCCACAGATTACAAGAATAAAAAATACGTTTTTTTTTTTTTTGGGAGTCAGCTTAAGTGTTTTTTTGAGGGAACAGTAATGATCAAGTGGAAAAATCACTCTGGACAGAGGAGCCATCACATGGTCTCCTTGTGGTTCACAAAGGTCTACAATTTAGAAGCTGATCGCTACATGGGAATAAATGCATTATAATAATTATTGCTCATGACTTTAACACCTTGATTTCAAATTTTATCTTTAAATCTACTCTGGATCTTATATTCCTCAGGTCATGATCCAAAAAGGATCACTGAATGCATGTGTATGCCCTTACAATGCAATAAACTCAATGTTTCAAAAATTAAGTAAACATTTAAGTTTAAACCAAAGGTATCTAGATAGAAGTGCTAGCAAAAGTATTTTTTGAGGTAAAAAACTAAAAAATAGTAAAACTGTTATTAAATGGGTGTCTTAAAGAAATGAAAAGTTGACATCATAATAAAAATTGTCACTTTCACCATTATCAAACTGTTCACAAGCATAAGCCTTGCAGTTAGGATAGTGAGTATTGAAGCATCACTGTATAGCCATTAAATATACAATACTCATTTTGCCTTTTCTGACTTTTTTTCAAACTCAGTTTTACCAGAAATTATTTTATCTTTTTAGTTTTACAGTGAAATATAACTACGTATGGAATTATGTATTTTTTTTCTTGTTTTTGTCCTTTTTCTAAAGAAGACCACAAATAGAATTGCTGCTACTTCTGTTACTATATTGTGCTTGTTTTAACTGGAATGGAAGCACTACATATGGAATAAAGTCCCTTCAGCATCCCATTCCTATTTCTTTGTAATGAAGTGTATGGGTAACGATGGTCCCATTCATGGAAGAACTCCCTATAATCTCTTTGACCACTTCAGCTGCGAAAAGAACATTTGATGACCTAGTAAGTCCTGCATAATTTACTAATGACTAGGGCTTGAACTCAATGAAATGAATATTTTAGAAAAATATTAATCTTGACTTTTCATCCAAAATGGACAAGATGTACCTTAGAGCCAGGACATTTCAAATATCAAGCCTGAAACCCTGTCAGCCATTTAAAACTCTTTTTTTCTCCTGTCAGGAAAGTTGGTTCACCTGTTTTTCCTGGAATACTTTATTCCCCAGTGTATAGCTAAGGAATTACACCAAAGCAGGCTGACCTGAAAGCAATCATTGTGTAGACTTAGTTGAATGTCTGAGTCAAGACAAAACCAGGTTTTATGAAATTGACAACGGAGTATGATTAGGGGGGAGTAAAAGAAAGATAGGAGAGGTAGAAGCAGTTAAAGAATTCAGGCTCTCAGCTTTCCTTCTCGTAGACATGAAATTTTGCCCCAATAAAATTTGTTAATATATACATCTTGGAAAATCTTTTCCTTTTGTTGAAACAATGAAGTAATAGGGAAAAAAATCTATCAAAAAATTCCTAAGCACTTCAGTATTGCATTTTGTGGGGATAGAGTCAATTTGAGTGGGCTAAACCGAAAACTAAGCATGTAGCTTCTCTCCACATTGTGCCTAATTAAAGAATGGAGAAAGCCAAGCACTTGTAACTGGGGTTTTTTTCTATTACTTTTTCTTCCCTATTTCCAGTTCTTCCTTTACTCCCCAAACTTCTTTTATATTACTTTTTTATTGGACAAGTAGGTGTCCTCAGAAATCTGTTATCTATGGCAAAGGAAATTCATTATATTTTGCTGGACTTTGTAGTAAGCTTCAGTTCTTCAGGTTTTTTATATCCATTGACAGGGAGCACTCTAAGCAGCATGAGGTCCAGCACTCACTGGGAGTGTTTGGCCTTGAATTCCACAGCTTATTTTGATATAAGATAATCAGGCATTGCCTAAGGCAAGGAGTTGTGTGCATCTCTTTCGCTTAGGGGTGCGTGGGTGAAAGCATGGGATGTCCTGCTCTTGGAGGGCTTTTCTGCTCATTCTCATAGTCAGTGCTAGCTCATATTTCTGTTTGTTTCTCCATGGGCCACTTTGAGTACAGCAGATATGTATTTACTCCATGATCTACAGCTAAAGCATATTTCCTTAGTGAGGAGCCAGCTGAACCTGAGCTGAAAGCTGACATGTGGTTTATTTTAATGGGAAATTTCTTGTTTCATCATGGTATTTGTCATCCCGAAGTAACTGCAAGTTGTAGTCATATATATTTTCTCCCCTGAGTGGGATTTCCCATATGATGGGAAAAAAATAGCAGTGTCATGAAATTTGAGTACTGAAAGGGAACACCTTTTCTCAATCTCCAACTGTTTGAAACACAAAGTAATAGCATCCCAGCAACAAGACAGGCAGGCTATTATCAAAGCATACCTTTTTTTCACTTTGACATAGAAGAGGCAGAATATCTCTCACAGAATCTCCCTGACAAAAGAAAGAAAAAAGACTGTGCCAACAGTTTAACATTTTCAAACATAGGTAATTTGAATCTGTTTAGAAGCACCTAAGGAATCTTCCCCACCCTGGACTTCAATTTTTATCTAGGCTTATTATACGGGGACTATGATAATCAGGGAATTTTTCTGTAGATAAATGTTTTTCACCACAGTTTGAAATTAGAGCCATCAAGTAATTGGAGGTATTACTTAGTTTACGGGTGACAGATTTTGGGACCTGGCTTCAGCGCCCTAAAAGAGACTCCTGTACGCCCAGGAACCTAGACATATGTAAATTGTGAATACTTAGTCTGGAAGAGTGACTTCATAACTTGGTGAGTTGTTTTGAATATGCTGGAATTGCCTATGAAGTGAGTACAAAAGCGCATTCTACAAAAGCTGATGCCTCTCTTGCATTCCTTGACAGCAATACCATGACATAAGTATAGCTCTCTTAGTGAAGAAAATTGCCATTTTCTAAAGCACTGATCAGTCATTCACCAGTTCTTTGATGAATTGGAGTTGAAATTAGAAGAGTTCTCCTGAAAATACTACCAATAATCTAAAGGGTGTTATGATGCAGTGGAAACCTCTTTTTGACTGAAAAATCCATACATGGAGAAAATCATATGCTTTCCTGAGCTCCTGTACAAGAGGAGGTCAGTGGTGTGCCTGGACCAAAAAGGAAAATCTGGGCTGATCACATGCCAAACTTATTAGATCGTTGGCTCTTCTCTACAAAATATGAAAAGAGAAAAAAAAAAAGGAAAAGAACTTTATTATGCTTTCAGTTAAGTTCCTTATAAACTGTGACTTTTTTCGCCCACTCAATGGCATTCCTCTGTAGTGCAGTGACAAGGAAAGGGGTTAGTAAATAAATAGTAATTTTCAGTGATTTATTCATAATATTGAAACATAGGAGGCAGGAAAAAGTGAGTTAAATATAACATTAAGGACTGCAATTTTCATACATGGAAATATGTTACATACTTAAAAGTGCTACATCTTGATATGGTCGACCAGTTGAAGTTTCAGCAATAAAAATAAGTATTTTAACTTCTTTTATAACTTAGTGTTCATAGTTTCCTCTCTGTTTCTAGACATGCTCTCATCTTTCTTCTTACCCTTTTCTTTTTTTTTTTCCTTTTTTGTCCTTTTTTTCCTCCTCTTTTTTTCTTTTTCTTTCGTTTTTTTTTTCATTTTAATAAAGCCAAGGAAATCTAAAACTACTCTGCCCCCCACATCTATCTATCTGATATGATGGAACTAAGATGCCTAACCTAAAAACTTAGGTGATCAAGGGAAAGGAACATGTCATTCCAGAGGGAGAAATGTGGTCGTGGTTGGACTGATTTGACATAAAATGAATATTGGTTCCTCTTCATGGGTATAGTCCAAGCATGAAAGATGAATGAGGGCATGCATGTGCAAAAAAACTGTCAGATGGAAACAGTCACTAAAGACAGAACACAGGGGTAATACACCTCAGGAATTTTGCTCAGCATTAGGGGAACTCACTAGAAACTGTGACAAAAGTTAAGCATATAAAACCATCTGGTTTTAGTAAGATTTAAAACTCATCTGTGCCAACATCATGTTGTTGATATTGGTCAGCAAATGCTTTGGTAACTGCACAGCTGTGCAGCTTCCAGCCATCTCTTCTTGGGGCTTTCTCAAACTGAAGATTACACCACATCATCAGGTTTATTAGTTTTTGATGGCTCTTCCAGTGCTTAATTTTTTTAATGTGTTTTTGAAGCCATTTACACTTTTGGCATGGGAAATTATCTGTGGCAGTGAGTTCCACAATATAATGAGGTGTTGTGTGAAAAACTACTCCAGTTACTTCCTTCAAACCTACTGCCTGATAATTCTACCTAGTTCTTTCTCATCCTTGTGTTATAAAATACAGAGAATGATTATTCCCCAGTGACCTTCTCAACCTATCCATGATTTTACAGCCTGTCAAATTACTCTTGGTTCCTTCTTTTCCTGAGAAGAATTCTAGACTATTTAAAAACTTCTCAGATGGAAAACATTCCTCTCCTCTCATCTTCCTTGTCACAGCTCTCTCTATCTTTACAAGTTTTACTGTATTTATTTGGAGGTGAGAGTGGTGAGGATCATTTTCAGCAGCATAGCAAGTGTGTTTGATTTTTACAGTGGTACAAGTTTTCCTATTGTGTCTTTAACAGCATTCTACTGTCATCTGATTGTTGATGATCATTAAACTGGTGATTCTAGAGAAATAACAATGATCTAAAGATCCCTTTCCTCATTGACAGAAGTTTATTTAAAGTCCATAATGACATATGAGTAACTAGACTTTAACTATTTTATATTTATCAACACTTAATTTTCATTTGACCTTTTAATCATCCAATATGGTCTAACATATTCAACCCTCCAAAATCAGTTTCTGGCATTACTGTCTTGAAAAGATGTATGTCAACAGTTTTTGTTTTCCTTTTCACCCCAAGCCATTTATATTTAGCCATATGCATTGAAATGCAGGTCTTCATGGATTAAAAATAGTAACATTTCAGATTGTTTGTTCTCATTATTTGTTTCCCAGCTTTTAACCGACCATTAGTCTGTGAGAAAACCTTCCCTGTTAGAGTAAGAACTTTGATGAGGAACTTTGAAAGTTCTTTGACAATCCAGGTGTATTATATGAAGGAGCTCATTTTTTTTTCCTCCCAGTCCACAGTGAAGCACATTTTCTCCTAGATAAACTCATACTGAGTGTTCGTCATTAAATCGTATTTATTCGTGTGGTTCATTATACAATTCAGCTACTTGGTCCAAGAAAGGAAAGACTTACTATTGAGTATTTTCCTGGATGTCTCCCATCAGATTCTTTGAAAACCCAGCATTTCATTCACCATCTTCAGTCTTCCAGCATCCAAGATGACTCAAGAAATTCTGACCATCTCAAATATAATCTGATTTTGAGTTTTCGAAGGGAAATTATTTTGCTTTCTTAGCGTTATCAATGAGAAAAAAGTTGTCAGAACTCTGAAACTATTCTGAGTAAACTTTAGTTTGAGTTATTGATTTCCTTGGATTTGTCTGCCATAAGGAAAGGCTCAGTGTCAGAGCTTACCTATATTACTCTCTAGTGAGCACAAATGCCAATAATTCCCTTAGTATTTCTGCTAAGACTGTATCTTCTTGGAGAAATTCTCCTTTTTTAATCTTTTATATCAGCTATCAACCCCGAAGACAAACTGGCATGCTTCCTGCTTTTGGTATGTTTAAAAAAGTTTTATTCACAGTGTTTAACCCTCTTGCAATTATTTAAGAAGGTGATTTTTGGCCTATCTTATTCTAGGCTTGCCAGAGTTTATGCTTAAATCCACCTCTTTTGCTTGAAAGCATTTTCTGTTTCTTGAAGAAAGCCCTTCTGGTTGTAATACCCTGTGTTATTCTTCCATGATGACTTTCTGGGGATCTGTTAAGGTCTCTTTGGGTAGGTGGCACAAGCTTACTCTAAGTCTTTGTTACAGTGTTTTAAAACAATTTCCTTGCCACCTGTGAGCAGTTTGCAGAATGTGCGGGAGGCAGACATCTGTTAATAACATATTTGAGGGAAAAAGAGATTTAGTGTTACAGATGCTCATGTGTTTGACGGTATTTGAGATTAGGATTCACAGCTTGAAAAACTCTTTAAGCTACACCTTTCAAAATGAATTAAGACAAACATTCATGGTTGGACTTTATGATCTTAAGGTTCTTTTCCAACCTAAATAATTCTGTGATTCTGTGATTAGTCATTAAAAAAAAATATTTGAGGCATTTTTTCATGCAATATGAAATGTTAGTTTAGTGTTTTTTCTACTACTACAAGGGTTAGCATTCTATTTTTCAGGGAAATCCTCAATAATTTTTTTAATGTGAAGAAAGGAATATAATTTTCATTCTGAACATCAGCAAAAGTTTACTTTCTTCTCCAGGGTTGTTTGTGCTTATTATACAAGGAGGAATCATGTAAAACACAGAGATAATACTGGGAATAGAGACTCTTCTCAGGTGAATGGCATGGAAGAAGAACAGATGGAGAGAAGGAAGTTTCTTTGCTCCAACACTAGACAGAGGATATTCAAAATCTCCATAAGGAGGTGCAGGCAAGAGTTTGGTAGCTGAGGCCATCTTCTTGAAAGAGGAAATGAGTAGTAGAGGTCCCTTTTAAGAAGCTTTGAAAGCAAGCTTCTTGCCTCTGATTATATGCTCTGGCACAAGGACAGACATCAAGAAAAGAACATAACTCTTTCTTCTCTGACAGATGTCCTTCTGAATGAATGCCCATGGCATTTGTGAAGTCAGGCATTTGAGAAATCAGCACTTCTAAGCAGAATTACGTATTTTCTGAGCCCAAGAAATGGCACTTTCAGGATACAAGCTTTTACAACTTTTATGAGAAATGTTTGACATAATGTCTTTTATATCAGTTGGCACTTAAACGTGTGAATCAAGAACATGTAATGAATGTTTGACACGTAGGATGTGGGACAGTTCTTTTTGTTGGGATACTTCCAGTATAATGGGGAACATAACCTGGTTCTGAGTAGCTCATCTTACTTTTGTTAAGCAAAATGAAACATACTTTTATCATAAAGATGACTGCTACAAACCACTTCTCTTCTGCTGTGACTTCAGACTAACTTTTCTTAGTATATTACTCATTTTCCCTAAATATCTTCTTCAGGAAAAACCTAAAAAGGTCAAATCCTGGTTTATGCAAAGCTGCTTTTGACTCAGTGGTATTGTTGAAATAGAAAAGTGAACAGTATTTAGACACATGGTAGACAGGAAATACATTTCTTCTTTGTCAAGAAATGACATAAGTTTTTCTCGTAATAATCTTTTGCATTTTATTAGGGGAAAAACATTAACCATAAAAAACACAGTTGAGGGGGAGTTGCTTTGTAATTAAAACAGGATGATTTCACCTACTTAACTGTCATGATCGATCCAAAAACATAAGCATGTCTCAATTACTATTTTGTATGGCACATCATCATTTCAGTACAAATTGGCTTCAAAAGTCTGAAGCTGTAAAGTCCTGAAACTAGTATGGATAGATGGAATGGAAAAATATTAACTTTAATAATATCTTGCTCCCTATGTGGGCCTATGCCTTCAGGAAGAACAATGAGTTATACAACTTTCAGTTAAATTTATGATTTACTCTTCTTCTTAATATATTTTCCATTCTACTTTGCAAATAGGAATCTAGATCTTCCTGTAAAAAAAAGTGTTAAAAAGAGAACTAATACAAAAAGTATATTTATTTAGATGTGTAGAGTTTCTGAAGTCCAATGCTCAACAAGTCAATTTTTTTTTCTTTGGTGTGCTTGGATTTCAGGTAAGACTTAGGGGCTGGTTCAGCTTAGCACTGCAGTGCCTGGAACCTGGGTGCCATAAGTGTGGGGGTTAGATCTCTGCTCTTTATCCTGTGTACTCAGATGGAGATAGACTCTGAAAACTGGCTCAGCAGCACTAAGGCAGCTGATAGGAGATGTCAAAGCAGCAGTTTTATTTGAGATTCTTTCACAAGAATGTTTTGGTATACACCTCAAGGCTGCAGTCAAGAAAGTCTATGAAACTACAGTTTAGTTCTTGAAACTCTTTTCAAGGCTTAGGTGCAAAGTTTTGTTGTTTTTTTTTTCTTAAACATAATTGTTAGTAGAGCAATTTTGTCCATTTCACATATTACTCTCTGAGTCAGGAGATTCTCATCAGTTTTTCTATGCCCAACCTGTTTTCACTAAAAGACAGTACAGTAATGAAAGCCTAGAGGAGATCCCATGTTCTGGTAATCTCCTCTTCAGCAGGAGGAATTACACTCTTGTTTTGAAGGAGAGGAATGACTGAAGTCTTACCAGAACAAACTGTTTTAGAGGGAACTGCCCCATCTGTTCCTAGGATTTCTTAGAAAGTTCCTAACTACCTGGCTGTAGAGGAAGACCTAGGACATGGATTTCAAACGGAGGAATGTAAAAGTCCTGTGACTACAGGATCTTTGCTCAGTACACAAGCATTCAGAATTATTTTTCAGAGGCATTTGGTCCCATTCACTGGCTATTTCTGTTAAGTCTGGATCAACCTACTCAGTGGGTAATTAGCGTTAATTAGGGCAATTAACTCAGCAGGTTAATTAGATCTTCTCTGAAGCTCCCGATCTCACTCTCATTTCTCACTAAGGATTGCTACTGGAGCACAGCCCCTGATCCAGAGGACTTCTGAAGAACTATTTCTTGAGGGGAAAGGTGAAAAAAACAAGCGAAGAAAGAACATATTTTGCACAAGCTGCCAAGGGCTCTGCAATTCACCACTTCTACATCTGAAGAAGCCTCTGGAAAGGTGTCTCAATGCCTCTTTGGCAAAAATCAAGAACTGATGTGCAGGACTCAGTTGTCTTCGTTCTCTAGTGTCATTTCCAGTATGATGGGGATCCTGCTCAGTCCATAGCTTCTTTTCCAGGGGAATGTCAGTCCCATAAGTTCAGTGGCATTGCATTTTCTATGGTGCTACGAGGTGCTGGCATAAATCCCATTGAATAGTTCTTCATGCTGACTGTTGATTTCCTTCCAGTAATGCCACATGACATATCTGGAAGTAGAACTTGTTCCACATTTGAAAAATATCGATACTACTTTACTGAAAAATTGTTTTTGTGCTCAGATCCCTGAGTTTTTATTACACTGATTGTAAAAGAAAGACAAATTTTAGTCCCTTTGGTTTGTGCTCCCTCATGGTCAAAGTAATTTTAGAAAACCAGCAATGGCACAACTCTAAAAATGTCAGTTCAGGCTATGAACCAGCAAAAAGCATTTACTGCTGTTATGATGCATGGAAGCTGTTCAAACTAACCTGGATTCACACTTTGAGAGGTACCCTCTGATCTTTTTCCATTTGAGCTCCTCTCATGTGTTTCATGTCATATGTTGGGCAGGAATGCCAACTTTCCACTGTTGTGCACTGCTATTTGCATCACAGAAAGAGATTGCTGAAGAAATAGTTAAAAGCATAAATGTCTTTCTTATGCCAAGTAGTTAATACATTAAGCTGTTGATTTATGATTTGAATGCTGTATGCTTATGTTTCAATGTGTTTTAAGTTACTGTGCTGCTATTTTTTTTTTTTTTTTTGCTTTTACTTTAAATCTTCTGTTCTTTGAGCCTGTTATATAATCATAGATTTAATTTACCAGTTGCACTGCCTGGCCTTAAAGATTTACCATACAAGAAAGGAAACACTGTGAAGAGTCAGAATACTGATATAAAACAATTTTCCCTGAAATCCCCTGTACATAGAACATGATTAATTTCACAGCTGTGAATCAGACCTGGCCTTGCTTAGTATACACAGTCTATAAACAATGCATGTACATATTTACACATAATGAAACAAAGAAAAGAGCCCAGAGTTTACTTGGCCAAGAACAAGTATTGCATCAGTCTAATATCTGAAAATCCCCAGAGACAGGATGAATCTCACAGCTTTGTAACATGATAATTTGATGCTCTAGTAGGTTTTTTATATCGATGTTATAATAAATACTAGTCAGATGTTTAATTCACATATAGTCCACAGTACTGAAATCATGTGTCTTTGTAATACAACTATCACCAGGATACAATAGAACATTGCTTCTTAATTAGGAAGTCTTAGTTTCAAACAGTGCTATTTCACAAAATAACATCTAGAATAAGAACAAAAGTTATTTAAAGTTATCTCAATCCATTCTCTTTATTTTACTGAGAGAGGTGATAAGAATGGGAGTACACTTGAGACATACATTTTTATAAAATTTCAAAAATGAAGAAGAAGGCCTGTGGGAAATTTTATTTCAGGAGAAGTTTTCATAAAGACTTCTGAATAAAAAGAAATCTTAGCTGTCTAAAATGATGGAAAATGTCTGTGACCTGAAGTATGTGAACTGTGAAATTTTGACTCCTGTTCCCACTTTAGTTACTTGAAACTCTGTTTAAATTGGTAACAGGACCTAATGAGAGACTAATTATCATTAGTTGATGAATGAATAAAGTTCAGACTTGAAAAATTTGATGCCAAGGTGAGGTCCTAGGTAAAATTTTCAAACGTGATTTTAACTCTATAAACTAAAATTCTATTGCTTTTCAGCTGATGATTGCCACAAGCTTGATATTTTGATTTTCAGTCTTTGAATGCTGCAGGTGCCACATGTTTCACTGCTGTGTTTCACAGGCCTACCTCCGTGCCCCTGCAGAGAAACCTGACACCTGTCCTGTGTTTAAATTCTACTGGGTTTTGGAAAGACCAACAACAAAACAACGTAAATTTCATCTACTGATTCTTAGGGTATGGGTGTTTTAAAGTATTGAGCGAAACCTATCTTGTACAATGTTTCTCTGCCATCAGTCGTAAAGGGCATAACTGACACAGGTAGAAGTGGCTAGTCCATATTAATCCAACAGCAAGTGGCAGAGCCAGGAAAAGCACCCAAGTGTCTGGAATCCCCAGCAAGTCCTGATGGCTGCACCAAGTCACCTTGCACGGACTTCATTTACCTCATGTGTCTTCAATTTCTGTGCTACGTAAGGTAATTCTGTAAATTACAGAATTTATGTTCAGCATGAAATTTCACATTTTTGTTTGCAGAAAGTATATAATGTGTTCCCTTTTTTTTTCCCCATTCCAAGTTAATTTATGTACTGTCTTGGTATATTAGTATTTGTTTAATACAGAAATTTGTGGATTTAATGAAAGCCATAACTATTACTTCTTTGGATTATCACAGAAAAAAAAGATGAAACTAGAAATTACTTTTTGTCCCCTTGGTATACTTTGGTTATCAGTTCAGAAGATCTTGAGTTCATGGTAAGTCTGAACTTTTGTTCAGAGGGAAAAAAAAGTGATTCACTGACTGAGTCAGAGCTCCCTTTCCTTTCTCCTTTTTTCTCTCTCCCTCCCCATCACTCTCCTGCTCTCATGCACCCCTGGCCCTCCTAAATTATTTCTTTTCTTTTGAAAGTTTAAAATAAATGATAGCAGCAAGCTCCTTGGCTGCTATGCCTTGGTCCTCTTTTCTTGGTAACTGAATTAATCCTGTTTTCAGCTGTTCCGAGGAAGTCTGAGACATGCATGTGTTGGTGAGTGCTGTCTGGACCAGTCACTCTGCACCTGTGAGTTATAGTCTGGAAAAGCACAGCCAGCCTGAGGCTAAGTTGTTTCATTCTGGCGAAGAAAGTGCAACACCAGCCCTGGCACTCTCTGGCCGTGGAATACCTGACTGCAATCATTAATATGATATTAATGCAAGTGAGTTTTTCTGATGACAATGTCATATGTAAAAACGAGTAGTAATCTGCTGACCTCATTTGAGAGTGTGCCTGGTAGCTTTTCAACAAGGCCTGAAGGGAAAATTCCCACTTCTAGGCAAGTATTTAAAGCTTTATTCACATTGTATAACACCTTGCTCCTTGAATGGCTTCGGTGGTTTTACGGTTATCTAACACGAACAAAGCAGAGAATTTGATCCTAAGCAAATGTGTACATGTGCAAGAGAGAGAGAAAGACAGAGGCTGGAATATTTTTTCTGAAACTGGAGCCTTAAATGATTATGTTTCAGGCATTCCTATGCTTGAAATCCTTTCCCCACAGTCAATCCAAAGCCTATTCAAGTCAATGGCTTTTGGATCTCTGTCATCTGCAGCTATGGCAGACAAACAAAACAAACTGCTATCAACTGTAACATGACCTAAGTGTTTGCAGCCCCTTAGCAAAAAAAACTCTGGCTTTGGGTAATTTCAAGGAGCTTACTGAAGTGTTTGTTTCAAGTGTGTTCTGTTTCTAAGCAATTTCATACAAAAGAAGCAGGAGAAAATATAAATTTTCATTGAGTTGTTCTGAGCACCTCATGCAGGAAAAGGTTTGAATACAGTTTTGAAACATTTTTTCCTCCTGTTCTCCTGATAATAATAGGAACATTCAGCCGCACTTTGAAGGCAGAAAATCACTATCTGTCCAAACAAAAAATGTAAATTATGCTTAAAAACATCCAAAGGAAATAGTACATGTTGAGCTGGTCCGAGCTGGTCCAAGCTGTTTTGTTTCCTTGAAACACTGCTAAGGACCTGGCCGAACGTGTTTCATTTTGTCCAAGTGCTTTAGATCTGTGGCAACAAGGCCCTGAATACATCACTGGTCTTGTTTATGAAAGTGTAGATATTCCGAGAATGAATAAAAAAATCTTGTCTTGGAGACATCAGCACACCAGCTTCAGTTTGTTCGCTTTCTGCTGAAAATTCCTGGGGTATGTCTTCACTTTTACTGACAGGGGCTAGGTAGTCATTCACTTTTGGAATTTAACTTCTTTCAGCTGAAATAGAGGAAAAAATAGAGGACATGAACACCAGAACTTTGTCCCTCATTGTCATAAAGTGCCTAATGAATTTGCTAGGATATAAAAACGGAGACTTTAATAATTTTCTGATTGTAATAGCAGGGAGAACAGCTCTACATAAATCAAATTGAAAATACACTTTCTCATGTGTTGCCCAGTCACTGGAACATTTCAGTGAAAATTGCAATCGGGACCAATGTCTTATGTACCAAGAGAAACTATAGAAAAAGCAGAATATTAAAAAGCCATTAACAATAAGGGGACTTAAAAGAGTCACTAAGAAGAACAGGACCAAAACCTTTGGTAAATCTAGCTATGGTGGCTGGAGGCAGTTTTGCCCTTACCACTTTGCTGGACAATCTGAAAAGGGGTGACAAAGTGTGTTTGCACCTCTCAGACTAGAAGGGGCAGAATTACACCAGTCACTCTCTGCTGAGGCTTAAGAATGTTCACTTCTATTACCCCAGTCCCACTGTATAACTTCTGGCAGAAAAAACAAGCAGAAAGATGAAGGGTTTGTATCTTAAACTAATGCAGCTGCTTGGTCTGGTGTGTGGGAGTCAGTGCCTAGATAATATGTCCATCAAAGAGATTCAGGTGTAGGGAAGAACTTCTAACTGTGAAGACCAGTTCACTTTCTATGCCGCAAAGATGTCATTAATTTCCTCCTCCTTTAGAAAGGTGCTCACTTGCTCCACTCTCTTTGTTTATCTTGTTTTCTAAGGTTACTGCTGAACTTGTCTTTATCACTGACTCAGTGAATCTTGGTAAGATCAAACCTGTTGCCACAGAACTAAGCCAAACTTATGATGCTATTGTTGTTGGCAATAAAAAAACCTTACCAAGCTGTTGGAAACCTGCAAGAATTTATCACTGACTTGATTGAGTTCCCAATTTTCTTTCTACTCAATCATTTAAGCACATTTCTGATTAGCATTTTACTGGACAGAGACAGATTTGAAATCAGTGTTCATTCCATGGAGGTAGCTTCCAAAATAGTTTCTTTTACAAAATACATTCCACAAGCATGATCAAATAGAACATGTTCCTATTCCACCACAATGTGCTTCAATAAAAGAAATATTTTATATATATTTAAACAGAATTGACAGAAGAAGTAGATAAAAGTCCCTTTAATGAGCCATAGTTCTATAAACCCTTGACTTCATGAATTTTTACTTTCCTAAAACATGGGGTTCCAAGATAGGTTAAAATGACAGTTTATAATTAAAAACTGGTCCAAAATAACCTCTGGTAGACTATATCATTAATGCCTAATCCAAAATAACAGTATGTAACTCTTTCACCAAGAAAAGGGAAAGCTTACCTTCCATTTGTGCCCCAAAAGTCTTCCTTTCATTAATACAGTCGTCTTATGCCTTATTCTGTTTAATTACATTCCACAGAAGTTGCATTTGTAAATATGAAGTTTCAAAATACAAGGCATTCATGGGAAATCCTTGAAAATATTATTTTAAAGGAAAATCATGTTTCATATCTTGAGGAAAGCACACAAATTATCTAAGCATGTACATCTATGCTTTTTTTCAGGTGCTAGTTTACCTAGGTTACAATGTAAGATGTAACCAACAGTATGTATTCTATTATCATCTTCCCAAGCTGTTAGGGCAGGTGGGGCAATGTTCCTTACCTCCTGCCAGGACTCATCCTTGATAACTTAATGGGCAATCAAGGACCCACCAAATGACTCACAGATAACCAGCTCCAGACTATCGCCTGTTAATGGGCCCATCAATGCCTTGCCTCATGACTCACCATCCCGCTGTGAGATGCTCCGCCCAGGAGGAGGAGCTCAGCATTCCCATCTGTATATATACTGGGAGGTTTGGCACACCAGACACAGCCCTTACCTATGGGACTCCCAGAGGAGAAGAGCTACACCACTGGAACTTCAAGCAAAGACCAGACTTTTCTTTTCTACAGGATCACCACTTCAATAGGACCACTTCATTCGGACTGCTACTAACACCCTGACAGACAGGGTGTCAGGTTGTATTCTGACTCTGTCAGTGGTTTGTTTTTCTTTGTACTATTGTGTTTATTTTAATTTTTCTATTAAATTATAATTCTGACTTGCAATCTCTCAGTGGTTTGTTTTCAAACTAGTACGCTAGTGTCATTACAAATAACAACACACTCACTTCTGAAACTGGATTAAAAATATATGAACTAATGACTTGAAAGACTTATTCCTTCATGGGGAAAGAAAGCAATTCACAATAAATATTTTCTAGTTTGCTGAAAACCCCAGATATAACTGATTCTAAATTTATTGAAGGAACATGTGACTGGTGATGCTTTTTCTCCCAAACTCTTTTCTCTGTAACTGGTGAAATATGAATGGCAAGAGTTTTCTAAAAGAAAAAAAATCCGGCCTGCTTTTTGTCAGAGACATATATCATGTCCTTTAAAGAAATGATCAAGGGAGTCTCTTGGGACAGAGCCCTGAGAATGTTCCTAGCTTGTCACGCTTTAAGTCTGTCACAGGACAATATTGTATTAAAATTTAGGAGCAGGTACAGCTGGGTTTCCCTTGGCATACAAGCACTGGCCAGGAGAGTGCTACTGAAGATGAGTCAGGAACAGAAGTGAAAATCTGGTCATTAGCTTTGACTCAGGGCTGATTCTGCGATGTCTATAACTCTAATGAAGTATTAACACACAATTAAAGTGTTAAAATATCCCACTCATTTTCTGCTTCCACATCTCAAATATAACCCAGGGAGACCTTTTCCCTGCACAGGAAAAACTTTAGACTCCATGAGCAGCCAGATTTTGACTTGTCTTTGAGAATGCTCAGAAAATGTTGTCAATTAGTGCTCATTGTAATGAAGCACATCCTCATCCACTGAGATCAGAATTGGAAGAAATCACTTAGAAACTGAGATAATTTTTTTTTAATTACTTATTTTAAAGACGCCTCAGATTATTTATGTTATTATATAGACTGAGTTTATTTTTGTAATAGTTCATGTGTAAGTGGAAAACCGTATCAATAACTCCCTGCTGTTATTATTATCATGGATAGAGTTCAGGACAGAATTTCAGTTAAAACTAAATTGCATGGAAAAGAAGCCTTTTTTTCATTCTTTTTAAGGTTTAGATAAGGGTAAATTTGGATTGGCTTAAAAGGAAAACATTTTTTTTTTCAGAAAATTAAAAATACAGTGAGATTGACTAGCATTAATCAAAATTCACCAGCAACTAAAGTTATAATTAAAGTTGTCATGTTAAAAGCAGACAGGAAAACCTTAAAGCTAGGCCTTGGTCAGTTTTAAAAATCTGTCCAGGTCAACTTTGAAAGGATTTCCAATGCAAAAGGTTAAAATAAGTACCAGAATATTGAAAAATTCTTTCCTCTTGGACTGCACTTTTGAAACATTTTCAAAACACAACTTTGGAGAAACAAGAGACAGATACAAATGTTTCTGCACTGCTCATATTTTACTTTAGTACCTATGAACAATATTTGAAAAACAAGCCGAACTAAACCAGGTTTTAGTTTTGGTTTACAGCCAAAAGAGATATTAATGAGAATTATCCAGTTTTTACTCAACCTAAAGGCTTTTCAATACAGCTGATGATATTGAAAATGGTGACAGATAAATGATGCAGGGAGTAATTTATCTCTTTGTTTTGCATTATGTCTGAAAGAGAATTGCTGTATGCAATTAGTTATCCACTCTTTTTTGAAACATTATGGAAATAGAGACGAAATAGAATTTGCAGTAAGAGTGGAAAACCAGAAGCACAAACACAATATCCTCAGAATGACACAGAATTATAGAATGGTTGAGTTTGGAAGAGACCTCTGAAGCTCATTTTGTCCAGCCTCCCTGTTCAAGCAGGACTTCCTAGGACTGGTTGCCCAGGGCCAAGTCCAGAAGGCTTTTGAATATCTCTAAGAAGGAAGACTCCACAACTGCCCTGGGCAACCTCTGCCAGTGCTCAGACACCCACCCAGTAATAAAAGTGATTACTGAAGTTCAGGCAACACATCCTACATTTCTGTTTGTACCCATTGTGCCTACTCATGTCACTTAGAATAGATTATTCTTCTGGGGAATTTATTCTTCCTTCCTCAGTGACTTGAATTCCGAACTGTAATTTTTGATAATGATGACTAAGAAGTGGAAAGTATGCAGAATAGATGTTATTTAATGTTCAAACCCACCTCATCTTACCTGGTAAATTTCAGTTATCTAGCTACAAAACTTAAGTAAATAAAGTTTTGGGGAGACTGTTCCTTTGTATTCTATGAATGTAACAGAAAATAAATCAGCTGGAATGAATGTAGCAAGATTAAAAGGAAAAGAGAGATGCGCATAGTATTATCACCTGTTCATTTTCTCTTCCACAGTGTTTTACTTGGATGCTAGTAAGTCCAATATTCTCCATTCTTCTGTATAAATGATCAGATTTTTGTTTCTACAGAAAAATTTTTAGATTCATAAGGTTAAAGTTCATTTAGCATTTAAGAGACAAATGAGGTCAGCATTAGTACTGCAAACGTTTTTCATTATAGAAATTTAGTCACAGGCTGGTTCAGAAGTTGAAAATACCATAAGGAGAGCACAAGACACTAATCTCCTTCGTGACAGTGACAATTCCCAGAGCTTTTTAATACCAGTAAATGCTCTCACATATTTGAAGAAGACCAGCATTTCATATGGATAGAATCCAAAATATCATGGTTCTTGAAATTTTAAAAGCATATTTTTGGGTTTGTTCTGTTAACTCCATTGGGAATCTTATATTTTGTATCCAAAATAGATTTCAGGTTGATTTTGGCAGGTGTTTATTGTTGCTGAAAATCAGCAGAATTAGAACAATATGAGGAGGACCTCTGGCTGAGGAACCACCCTAGAAAGTTGCTGAAATGCCATCTCCTCTGAAAAAAATTTCAATTTATCTCCTTTCTTCATCATGGTCTTTTGAAGCCCAGATGTCTTTCACTGTTTCTAAAACAGTGTTATAAGCTGCTGTTCATCCTATATGTTTTCAATCCAGCTATTCACGCTTCTTACGTCACTTCTCACATATTCTTTTTAGTCTGGAAATCTTCTGCCAGCTCAGATCTTATTTTACTACAGTGTTTTTATATCTTCAAAATAAATGAGATTTTAATCCCAGATTCTGTAGCATTTTAGTTTTTAGATTGACAGTCTTAAACCTTTGGCTTAATATTTTCTTGATTTTGGATCAAGGATAAAATTATTATTTTTCAGCACATTCTTAGTTTTAAATGTGGATTTCTTCAGTTCTGAGGATTATTTACTGCTTTAATAAAATAAATTTCAGTTAAGCACTTCAGTAACAAAATAAATTTGGTACTGAAGGGAGAATTCATACTACTGTTTTCATCTGCTCACATGTTTTTGTACTTGACTGCTACTGAGGTTCACACAGATTTCACCAAAGGGAACATTGGCAATAATAATGCAAATATGTTTGGGTTTTATGCTCACAAATATTTCAAAAAATACATTAATGGAAGATAGCCCCTGGCTATTCCCACCACAAAACATTTCCTAAATAGAACCTTTGATGAATATTCGGCTTTGAGCCTGGAAATGGTATAAAACAGCTACATTGAATACAGACTACCTGAAAATTTCTCCACTGTGAAAGAGCCTTGGTTGTCATGCTGGGTTGTGCAACGCAAGGACCCTCTATATTCATTATCAGTGCTTTAAATTTCTCTTTCCATATAAATATTACTGATGTATTTCGTTTTCAGTCTCGGCAGTTCTGATGGATTTTAACTAGACTACTGCTAAAAACCTTAGCATTGAACTTCAAAGTACATTTGATAGAACAAAAGTGTGACAAAATTAGAAGTGTCTGTACAATTACGATAATATTTATAAAATATAACGTTTCATAAACCTTGTGTTGCCTATGTTATGGACAGTAAAGCTGAAATGACACAATCAATAGTGGATATGGCAAGCAAAGACAGATTCTATAGCATTCTATATGGCAGATAAAGAAACAATACAAGCTAATGTTACTGTGCCTACTCTGTTTCATCATGACTGTTCAGCCAGTGCCTTGAGAAAAATTAGGTCTAGTCACATAAATTTGCAGTAGCTTGAATCTGTTTAGGTGGAGTGCAAAGGAACTGAGGATCTGGAAATCACCCCTGCCAAGACGAGAGTCAGAGCACATGCCTTTTGCATAACCCCTCACTTCACAGCTGCTTTTCAAAACATGGCCTGGCTCCCTCTCCCGCAGGCTGTGCTGAGAGCCAGGGGTACTGGATATGTTTGAACAAGTGCCCTGGACGCTCTTTTTAGCTATTAAGCCAACCTTCTGTAGCAGCCAATGTAGATTTGGCTTGAGGAATATTTCTAGGGTGCAAAAAACAAGTATGCTATGCAAACCCATCCTATAGGCACTTTCTGTTTTATTTGCACGATTTACATTGTCTTTGGCATTTGGTAAATGTGGTATATTTCATGCACACTTTCAGCTAACTCTTTCGCTGCTGTGAATGCAGGGTATCTGGCTAGGCAGGCAGAGGTTTATTTAATAATGTGAAATGAATGAACACTTTTTATTAAATGGCACTTGACCCAATGGACCAGAATAATAGTATGCTGGGTGTCCAAGGATAAAAAACAGTCTTAGTTATAGAGTACAGGGTAGGACAAGAAAAAAGGCTACTTACACATGGTAAATCACAAGGAAAAACTACAACGAAGTTGTTCAGCATGGTAGTCGGTAGGAAAATTTCTATAGTAATTATTATCTAAAGGATAATTGTGAAAAAAAGAGTAATAGGATGAGCCTTCAGAGTGAATGCACTTTTATCTAACCAGAAAAGGGTATGCAAAGAACCATTTCCTAATTTACAGTAGATAACTCGAAGGTCCATTGTAGCTCCTCATTATTGTTCTGTTCTTGACTTTGTTTTCTGAGAGATGTTAAGGTGAAATAATTCCAGTGAAAGGCTGCATTTCAGGAATGAATGCAAATCAGTACAACACCAGCTTTTGACCTCAGACTCTTAAGTGGCTCTTGATAAATATGTTAAAAAGCATATGGCCTTTGCCAGACAATGATATGTAACTATGCTTGTGTGTTTATTAATTTTTCTGCTTGGAGTTAATTAAATTCAATATCCTTTTAAAAAAAGTTAATTTCATTGAAATCAACTAATGTTATCTTTTGTTTCAGAACTATGGATAGTCAGTTCTTACACCTTTAACATAACGCATACTCATATGTAAATAAAATCAGGCATTTTGAAAAATTAGGTAAAACTTATTCAGTTCAAGTGATTTGTCTTACTTTTATTTTATGGCCTAGACAGGTCAATATTAATTCCTGAAATGTGTGCTATTTCAGTAGCTGTCCGTACAGTTCTTGCAAGAGATCCGTATCCTGAAGAAGCTCTTGAAATAAATTATAAAACCTGCTGAAAAAAAAAAAAGTCCTACATAATCACCAGAGATGCAATTTTTTTTTATGATTTCTCATTGAAAATGCCTGGGAAAATTGCTAAACTGATGTGATATGAACCTTCTCTAGAAGGGACTTCTGGACATCTGGCACATTATGAAGCCTAGGAAAGGCCTAGGAATGACCTTTTCCCACCATTTTCCCAGAGGAAAGCCAAAGATTAACAGAAATCCATGTAAATCCTTGAGGAAAACAGAGAAGGGGGTATCCCTGGAAAGGTGGTGTAGCTGTTTTGATCTGTCAAACTGAAGTTGAGATCCATTGGTAGAAGCCTCATTGAGCAGATGGATTATTGAAGAGGAATGTCTTTTAAATGTAAGTATTAGGGCATTCTCTCAGCATGGAACACAATAACACATATATGTTTCACGAGATAAAGCGTGCTTTGAGAATGGATTTTTGGCTAATTATATATGTGGATGAATTAAAATGAAAATTTTTTTACCTCTTCTTTTGAAAAATAAGCATTTTTCATTTGTGGTTTTTTTCTACTAAGATACTGCAATTGCAACAATTTGTGTTTGATTACAGCTCTTGGACTTCAGTAGGACTTCTGTAGGCACATGAAACTGTCCTACAGAAGTCACTGTACAGTCAACACCTGGGAAACTCTGTTTACATTCCCAGCTGGTATTAGTGTTCTCATAACATCAAAACAGGAAAATAACCCTGACCCAGGAGAGTTTTCCTTTTGTTATATGTTCCTATCTTTCTCCCCTTGACCTAGTCCATCAGGGCTGAGTTGCAAAGCTCACAGTGCTCTTGTGAAATTGCCTTGGCTCACAGCAGGAGGATGGTTGATATGTCTAAGTCTAAAGATAAGTTCTTGAAATGTTATTGAAAGAAATCTCAAGTAACCACGTTGGGTTTTTTCCTATGAAACCCCATAGGAAAAGAGGCTGTAAAATGAAGAGACTTACATTCTCTTGTATGTTTCACTGCCTTCAGAGATTAATTTGTCTTCCCTACATTAGCTTGACCAGATACCTAAGAGACTTTTGATGTTATTTGGCATCTTCTTTGTCCATGGACCTAAATTTTCAGCATGTAAAAGATCACATATATTTATAAAGGAGTTCAGTGATTGCAGAAGCATGTTGATTGTGTATAAAGCTCTAAATCTCCAGTTCTGTCAAAGTCTACATAAATTACACACATTTTCTTCCAAATTATATATTTTTTTAAAAATTTATTAGGATAGAAATAAACCTTGTTAATAATTTAGGCCCATTGCTATTTGGAGGCTTTTTTGTACTAATGCAAAAAGTACATTTACTGTGTGTGTTTCTGTGCAGTATTTAAAAAGCAGCAAGCTCCTTTGTATTCAACCATATAGGATGCTGAGAATTTTTGATTAATGTTTTTATTTTTTTGAGATGAGAAATCCTTGAAGAATGCATAGGAGTTTCCTTTGGAAAACAGTAACTTAGGTGCACAATAGAATTTTGGTCTAAACCAAAGAAAGGAACTTATACCCTAAGACAAATTGTGCCCAGACTGGGAACTCACTGGGAATTAAGGTGATATAAATTTATGTTAAATTTGGAACATTTGATCCTCAACCTTTGTGTCTTACAATGAATTACAGGCACAAAACAGAAACAGAATGAAGTATATGGCCCATGTATTTTGTAATAACATTCCTCTTCTTGTGAGCCAAGAACTTTATTTATCATTATATAGTTCAAGTAATATAACACACCAGAGCTGCCCAACTGAGCCTGACTAGTCATACCTAAGCAAGGACACTTTCATATATTTTTGTGTTATCACATTTGTATAAGGGCAGATTTTCTTCAGCTAGCATGTAATTCCAAACAGTAGAGCATACAAATAGGAAACAGATTTTGTGCTGTATTCATAAATCCTAAGACTACAGGGTTGTAAAGTAAACTGATTTATAGTTCTGAGAATTATCAAAAATAAATGTTACATTATAAAAATGGTTTGGATGTATAAAAATGAAAATTTAACAGGATTCACAGTCCATCTGAAGTTTGGAACTAGATCACTAGATAGGCCTTTTTTTATGTGATCTCTCCACATATCATTAATATTAGCTCATAGTATCTTATTTTTAAAAGTACTTTTTCAAAAGGCATAAGAAAAAAAATCATGTTGCTCATTTAACTATTTTGTTTTTAATTTTTCTCTGCTGCATTCTTTAGCTAAAACAACTACACTCTTTTTAGTGGATCCAGATAGTGAATGATTTATAAAACCTCTGAACCAGCTTTGAGTTATGAAACCGACCCTAAAGTAAGACTACAAAATGATCTGTAAACAATGTTTATTCCAAAAAGATGGTCTCTTTGTTAAACTCTTCCTATTACTTTCTATTGATTTTAAAGATTAATTTTGCTTTAAGGTATGTTGAGCAATAAAAGTCCTGGGGAGAGGGGAAGAGGATTAAACAATAGGAGTGGCAAGTCTTCAGAAAGAATTTACTCCTACAATTTCCACAGCTTCTTCTTGTATATGAAATTTACTTTTCAGCTAAGCTGTTAACAAGTAAGAGAATTTGATATTTATAGAAACATGTTCTTAGTCCAAAACTATACACTAACATGCATTTTCACTACAAACTCCTTAAAACTGAAATTGAGAAGAGATTTTTTTTGGAAAAATCACAGCTTAGAATAACAAATTTAAAATAAAGTTCCAGTACACATACTTGGGAGACTTTCAGTTGATTTCATTGGGATTCAAACTGAGCCATAAGACATTTAACGCCACCTCTAATTGGATTCTGTCAAAAACCTGAATTACCAAAATGATTATTTATTGTCTACCAGAAGCTCCTCACAGTGGCAAGTACAAAATAGCCCAGAGTGTCATGGGGAATGCAACACAGACATAGAGAAGAAAACTTGTGCTGGGAAACATTTAGCTGAATTTATGATAATAAGGTATTTAGTTTTGAGCTAAATAAGCCTTATTTATATTCAGTGGAGTGAAATAGACAACTGTGAGGTGTATAACTTATTTGTTACACGAATCTCATTTTTGGTGTGCCTAATTGTCTTCATTAGCTGTAAAGGGAACTTTTTTGACTAGATGATATATACCAATCTTCATGGAGGCATGCATGTCAGCATTTGCATGCCACACAAGTGTGTCTTGCCATGTGTCCCCTGAGCAAAGCTGAGGATGCTTTACCTCGTGGATCTCACTAGGCACAGGAAGAGAATGAAAGAATGGTTTACAGCTGCTCAGAGGAGAGGGGGAAAGGAAAGGGGGAAATGTAAATTTTCAGAAAAACTGTATAAATTATCATATGGTTTTGTTATTCTGACTTGTATGGGTTCTTATGGGTTCAACATTAATTAATCTGATAGCTGGGCACATTTCAGTCATGGTTTAACTAACACAACTAAAATGTTCAGTGCTGGTTTTTTTCCATTTCTACCCAGAGAAACCAGCTACACAAGGGAATTCTTTAGACATACATGTTCCCTGAGAGTTTGTGAAGGAAAATGGGCATCTGATAGGGGTTTAGAGTTTGTCCTGGCTGAGACCTGGAGTATTTGCTTTTCCAGTTGCATATTTTGCTCTATGCCTCTTGAAAACAATCTGTAACTTTCAAGTTATCACAGCAGGACCCATTTATGGACAATTTCGGTGCTGGTCTGTATGCACAGACTCCTGAGTACACAGGTCTCTTAGTCATACCACACTTTGATAATGGAGTAGAAAAACTGAGCAGCAACACATCTTGTAGAGCCAAAACCCTGGAAAGATCACACCCAACATCCTGTTCCATCTGTGAGTTATAGTGGAGGAAAAAGACAGATCATTAAACAAACATTCCTGCAGATCTCCAGTTAAAGGTGTTCTCTGTTCTCTCTGATGTTTCCTGGGAACTCTGCAAATACATTCATCTATCCATCAGCAATGTGTCACTTACACAGTCTGTGCCCTTTTAGCCTCCAAGCTTCCACTTGTATGAACTGTTTCCTCTGCTCCCCCAGCCACTTCTGTGAAGTCTCCGTCCTTCAGGTCTTTATACTGTTGGTTCAGCCAGTTCACCTTTGGGAATTTCCTATGGAAATGACTGTAAATACAGATCAATTACTTTATTTAAGTCCAGTCTCCTCTGTCATTGCCTTTCGTGTCTGTATGTCAACCAGTAAGGGCATAACTGATCAGGCTGAGAGGAGATTAATGGTCACTTCATACTTTGAAAAGGCAGCAGGGAATGCCTTTGCCAGTTAAGGCTTCAAGAACTCTGTTGGCAAATAGGCTGCAAGAGCTTCAAAACTCTTTCAGCCAAAGGACTGGCTATCCTCAGAGGAGATTCCAAAGTCTGTGCCTGAGGGAACATCTCCCTTGTGGCAGGAAGATTCTGGACTCAAACATCATCTTTTGTAACCAAGTTTTATCGTTGTCATTTTCGGTTGTACGACGCTGATAAGAATGTCAAATTCATAGAAAATTGCACAGTCCGAGGCATGACGTTGCTTTGGTAATATTGCATTTTGATTTTTCTTGAATAAAATTTCTTTGCAATTCCCAATTTGCTTACAAAAATGAAAGACAGTATTTCAGTCTGAACTGCATTCACCCCTTGAGTTTCCTGTAAAGAGGCCTATTCTTTAATCACTTGAAGCACTCTTTCATACACAGAAGTGTTCACAGATTTATATACTAGTTTAATGGTGATGACCAATTATAAAAACAAAAAGCAAATGACAGTTGAAAAGGGCAACTTGTATTCAAAAGCATAGCCCAGATTGAAGAAAGTTTGAAGAAGGAGTTTTTGTTTCTGTACATAAATCCAATTTCTTTTATGCACTTTTAGCATTTCCAGATGGTAAGTTGCTGTGATAGACGCAAAAAACCCCCCCAAAAATACACATATAAAATTCTTATATCATGCATTGGCGCAATCACAACATGAATCAAAGCAATCAATAATGAGGATTTTTTTTTTNGCATAATCTTTTGGAATTACTTCACTGAAACATGTTTAACCACATAGTAAATGGCCAACGGAATAGTGTAACTGCCATGATTACACTGGAAAAGTTCATTTCTTCTTTTTCTCCTAATTGGTGTTGTAATAAATACAAAACTTTAGTGCTTTTTCATGATTATTATGACTTTTTCTAATAGCAAAAAGCACAGCTTCCCTTGTAAGTCACGTACAAACAAATATAATAATTTAATCACCATTCCTTTTGTAATGAGCACAGTATGAAAAGCTGATGTGTAGGCTATCTATAGTACATAATGACAACATCATTTTAGATAAATCCAAATGGTGTTAAACTTTACCTTGTTTCGTCCCTTTCTTTCACACTCAGATTTTAAAGGAAGGTATACAAAACATGGGAAAGAATGAGAAATAATCTGAGATAAAACAGAGGAGAAATATGTAAAGACATTAGAAAAGTGACAAAGCATGAAAAAACTAAGAAAGAAACAGAATGAAAAAAAGGAAAGAGAGAAGTGCGGAAAAACAAGTAAGGTGATTATGAGGCTGAGATGGAGGCACACATTTAACATTTTTACTACAGTATTTCCAGAATATTGTCATGTATCTTTGGGAATACATCTTGATTGTTTTCATTACGGAATATAATTCCGTGGTGGCTGGACTTCCGTGCATGGGTTCCAGTCTTCAGATTTTTTGGCACTTTTTGGATCTTCCTTTCTATAATGTTAGTCTCCAAGAAGTCATTATGTGTTTTGCTGAGCTGAAGTTTTTTTCATATTTATCCAGCTTCCATTTAGAACCCGTTGGGTTCAAAATTATTTGGTTATCTTATAATAAAATTTTATTTTATAGGGAAAAAAAACCCAACCTCTTGCATAAATTCTGGCTAAGACAAAAGGATGTAGGAACAGTCCCAAAGCATATGGGTTAAATTAACGCCTGCTGAGTTGCAGTGCCAGCATTTGTCTGATTTAATGACATGATTTTAAATAATTGGAGGGGGGTCTTGAGCATCCTCCCTGTGATTTTCTGATGGATTAATTTTAAACAGAGGAGCGGGGAACATTTGGGACCACTAGTGTGAATGTTTTCTGTTGCTTAACAGTGAATAATTGGCCTAGTTTCTTGTCCCATTTCTTCAGAAAAACATAATTAATTCAAATGTGCTGGCCAGTGATATGCATAGCAGAGCTGCAAGCCGTGCTAATAAGGCTAATCTCAGGAGTGAATAAAGCAGGTCAGATGGTCAGGAGTGGGACAAGCAACAAAAGTGAATCAATAAGAAACAGGTTGGTCAAGTTCAACCTATCACTACACAGGCCAAGAATATTTAAAAATATAAAGATTTATTTACAATTAAACACTAATACGAAAGTAAAAGAATATTAAAGGTGACATTTTAAGTCCTGATCATAATTCCGGAGTTTAGGAGTGAAAATAAAATGAAAAAGTCTGGTTTTCCTAGTGCCTGAGGAGTTCTTCCTAATGGACAGATGAAACATAATCTCAGTGTTATTCAATGACTGCTTCAAAAACACTCTTTTCAACATATTATTTTGCCTTCAACAACCATCTCGTTTGTTTCATAGTGTAAGATGCTATCTGGTTTTAAAGGGGTGCTTTTCAAGCTGTTAAGACTAATAAAAACCTGGAATTATTTTATTTTCTCTTCTGATTAACTTAGCTGGGCAAACATGCAGATGTAGACCTAAATCTGGAGTTTCACTTATGTAATAGATAAAAATCCCACACAAAAACTGTTTTATGAAAATGCTGTAAAGAATGTATGTGTATACATTTAACATGGAGAGCAATTTTGAAGAAAAAGTGAATTATCTAATGAGAACTAATATATTGTGCTGCATTTTGGTAAATACTGTCGCTTACAACACAGAAACAGAAGAGTGGATCTGAAGTACATAATGCTATACTTATACCAATTTATTTTTAGGATATGGAAAACCTGGACTAGGAAAATGAACACATTCATTGCAAATCCAAAACTGAGTATGTAATGTGACCTGCAATTTAATCACGGTGGCTGTAGCTTTTTCTTGGTAGATAGCTCACTATAAAGACCTTATTTCCTATATTTCTTCAAGCTAAATGCAACAGCCCCATACTTGGATTTAACCAGCCTGTTTTTCCTTCAAGTTTTTGAGCAACTTTTCTAACTTAGCTGAACAAGAAGTATCCAGTGTTCGAAAAGTAGCCAGTTTTCAAAATGAAATGATACAGACTTTTTCTAATATAAATCCACCCTCTTAGCAGTCTTTGAAAATAAATACGTCAAGGTGTCTCCTGTAATGCTGTGCATCTAATGCTCTGTTTTAAATAAAAGAAGAATCTAGAATTAAGAACTAAAGGGGCAGAAGAATGGATGGTAACTCAATAAAACATTTAGCTCATGAGCTGATAAAAGTTTGGACCTTGAGCAGAATAGCTGGAATTTAAAATTTATGCTTTGCAAAAATTTTGTTTTTCCTGACAAAGTTTTCTGACTGAAAAGTCTACATGGTATTTTCGGCAAAGAATCGCAGCTTTTTGCTTTTGGATAAATTTACAGACTGTGAGAAACTTCTCATGTTTATACTTCTAAAGTTATTTTCCTTGTACTTGTGTCTGCCTAATCAAGTGAAGAAATCCAAGGAACAAAAAAAAATTTCAAATTTCCTATTTTCCAAGTGAAGTCACTTTATTTCAGAAATACTTTTTTCACAAAAAAAATTCAGAAAAATGAAGAGTTTTCAGTACAAACAGAACGATCTTCCCTCACTCAAAAGGGTTTTGGCAAAATAATTCTGACCAGTTGTATGCAATAATAATGACCTTGGGATGACCTCTCACGTCAATATAATATACATGAACCTGGAAAATGTAAATCAGTCTATTAAGCCAAAATGCTGTATTTATTTACACTTACTCCCACATTGAAAAAAGTCAATTGAGTCTTTGTGTTTTGAAAAAATAAATAAAACCAAAACCAAAAAACCCCAACCTGTTAGTAATAATTGTACAAGCCTTAAAACCAGAGCAGACTTCTTCAGGTGGCGAGTCTGAGTTTTTCTTTACCACAGTGCAAACCAGGAAGGTAGGAAACTGATAGCAGCCCAGACTCTGACCTCAGCCATCTGACCCGAGTTTTAGAAGAGCTGAACACTCTGAGTTTAAGCTGAAGCCAGCAGGCCTTGCAGCTGTGTGGTTTTCTTGCCAATCAGAGTGTTGGCCCAAAAATAAGAAAACAGCTTTAAACTGGCTAAGGACTGGGGAAGAGGATCATTGGTTATCAACAGTAATAAACGGGTATTACTTTTATTGTAGCTTGACCTACTTTATTTTAAGAAAGAATATGTAATACAATTTATTTTTTTTTTAATACACCGTCATGAAGCTTAAGATGAAGTTTCATTTTCTTTAAGATGGTAGTATTCATTACACCATACCTGGGATAACGTTATAGACACTTAAAAGGAAAACATTGTCCAATTCCTGAGTCACAGAGTCAAAACATGCCTTTTCATTTTACTAAGCTGTTTCATGTGATAGATATTTCCAAGAGCCTGAAAGTTTACTATCTATAAACTGTGTTATAAAATCAATTATTTAAGTACTGTTTAATATTCTTAAAATAGTAGAACTGGTAAAGCAATAAAAAAATGTCTTGGGGTGACTTTACAATGCTGTATCCCCTATCATCTGCTCTAGGTCAGACATGAGTCCTGTGCCTTTAAGCCAGATCCGAGAGAGAGGTGGGAAAGGCAGTGGAATTCCTTTGGCGGCTGTGTTCAAAAACACAGATCACTTGCTCACTCCCCAGCTCTCGGCTTCCACAGCAGGGAAGAGAGTTGCATTCTTTTGCCTTTTCACTACCTTCTCGTTCATTAGCTGAGGCAAGAAGTTTCCCTGGGACTGTGGCTTCTTCTCCTGGAACTGTTCAGCTTTGCTCCAGTCCAGAACACCATCACTGGGAAGCCCAACACCACGGCCCGGAGGGGGCCCGTGCCGCACCCCTGCACCTCCTAATTTGTCTCAAACTGAGATAAAAAATATATATTCCCAAAGGAAGGATTCGAAACCATTTGTTTCAGAACCAAAATCTGCACATTTTAAAATATCTGCTTCCACAGTACAGTGACTGTGCACATATGACCCTCTAAATGACCTTGGATGGTGCCTAAAAGCCCATCATAAATTCGTGAAAGTGTTAGACTCACAATAAGCTTAATGGAGAAATAAATGATTCTTTAGTCAATAAGTTATCTCTATTGACTTTAGTGCATGTTGGCTGAGATGAGCTCTACCACCCTCACCACTTTAAACTTCCAAAGGAAAGATTTGAAAAAATCAAGAGCAATTCCTGGAGTCAATAACATTCTTTTCCTTCAAAATACATGCATTTAGACAAAAAGATTAAATACAAAATTCAACTAAGATTATGATGAATTTCATGTACATTTTTTCTTGTTCTCTGTTCTCTTCTAGTCCTCAACAAACACAATGATGTGAGCTCAAAATAGCTGTCCATGTGCAGAACAGCCCTTCACTAACTCCTTATTGGAGTAAAGGAAGACATGAAATTGTTTCCAGCAGTATCAGCCATGAGCTTGTCCCTCACTTTGTCTCTACTCTTGTTTGGGGAGTTTTCTGGGTGTGCTGGGCCATGTGAAGGTGAAGCCATGCTATGCCTAAGTTTCCTCTGATGTCAGTTTTTTTCCAAAGTCTAAAGGGCAATTTGCATGGATCCTTCACATTCCTAATTAGTCCCAGGACCAGATCTCATACGTACTTTCTTAACTTTTTTTCCTATTTCCAAAAACATATCTTGATGAATTCAGTAATGGCAAAACAGGTCTTTTCCCATTTCAATGGTTCCTTGAGTCTAGTGTTCTGCTTTCTTTTTTAGCTCTGTACAAGATACCTCACATAAATTTTTCATAATGTCCCTTCTGGTTTATCTACTTATTTATCTGTTTATTAAAAATACCTTTCACTGAGGTGCCATTAGATCACAGTGTCCTTGAACAATGATGACCTTGCTGCTCCTCACAAGAGGGCTTCAGCAGTCTGAGGCAGTGAGAGCCACAGAATGTACCTTCCCACTGCAAAAGTACCTGTTATTTCAAAGGATATAGACAATAATCTTCCCATTCCTTTTCAAAAATTTTCTATGTTGTGTCACCCCACAACCTGTTGAAATGTCAGGCAAACGTGATCATTGCATTTTGCTTTAAATATATTTGTGAACATTTAAAAAACAGCAAGAAAACCCGGTGGTTTATCTGCATAAGACTGAGAGATTTTATTTACTTGCAACTCACTGCAAATCAATCACAGCAGATGGAACCCATAACTCACTTGATCTGGGGTTTCCAGTAACTTGAAGTGACAGTCTTAAGCCAAATCTTCGTATTTCTTTAATTGTCTAGTTAGTGTCAATGGCAAAGCAACCCACAGCAGAGATTTTTACTTCTGAGCCCTGCTGCTTGCTCCTCCAGGCCATCACCAGTGCTCAGTAAGGGTAGGTCCAGCTTGATGTGGTCTTTTTGAAGGCAAAACTTGTTGTTATCCATCTGGTTCTTGCTCAGTGCTCCTCAGTCCTAATACCTGTTATAACCCTTGGGTGTAAAGCAGCTCTGGAAAGAGCTACATTTCCAGGGATCCTGGATCATGTGTTTCTTTCTTTCTTTTTTTTCTTTCATTTTAGTTTGTTTTGCATTTTTTTGTTAGGTTATTTTTTGTTATGCTGCTCCCAATATTATAAGTAAGTGCTCATCTTTATTTTCTGTTGAAGGAGCATGTTCTATTATTTTTCCTTGTTGGCTTTGTTTGTTTGTTTGTTGCTTTTGTTTGGTTTTTGTTTGTTTGTGGTTTTTTTGTTGTTATTTGGTTGGTTTTTTTGTTTGGTTTGATTTTCTTTTCTGATAACAACAGTGATTCTTTTATGTCTGGGCTCTACATTCTTCATAAACTGAATTTATTTACAGAAATTCATTCTCAGTGCAAGCAGATAATTTCCTTCCATCTTAGGTGAACTAGTAATACTGTATTAATATTATTGTTTTCTGGATAGAAAGTGTAAACATTGCATTACTGTGCATATGTTTACAAGACTGACAAATCTTATGCTGTTGATAGCTTTTGGAATGTCTTATTTAAGTTTTTTTGTTGACCTTCCCAACACAGTTTCTCTCAGAGAGCTCCTGGTTACCTTCTTAAGCAACCTTAGAGATGGAACAGGCTATGGTAACCTTCTCACCAAAGATTTAATTCTTTGTGAGTTTTATGATTAAAAAATTACTCTGACTTCTAATGAAATTAAAATGTTTCAGTCATACTTCCTGATTTGTGACGACACTTTCACATAAATAAATAAAGTCTGTACTCCTTATCTTTCAGTCGTGAGAACAACTTGTGCTCCACTTGGGATGCAATTCAAGGTGATGAGAGAAGTGATGGAAATACTCCATACACTGGAAAAGATTTGTCTGGATGGAGGATGGGCATGCTGAGCTCTTTTAACCTCTTCAATAATCTCGTGATTTCTCTTGGGAATGAGCAAGCACTTTGCTTTCAATGGATTCCTTGGCAGTGACTGTGCATATATCCATCTTGACTTTGACCTCCAAAGCTCACAGCAGTCAATTAAGCAGCATATCTGTGAACTGTCCTACTTTAAATAATTCTGTCATAATGTCAGACTTTGATTTTCTTGAAACTCTGCCTGACTAATAATGCATTTTGGATGTATCCTGGTATTAATAGCTGAGCAATTTTATTCTGTTTTTTGAACCTGTCATGGAAATTGATTTTTTTCTTATCTAAAAATTAAGTTCAACCAAACTGGTATCTTAAAATGGTCCTAGACACCCTTGTACCATGGTGAGTACATGCCAAACTGGAAACGCCTTGGACCACTGTGTCTCTGCAAAGTATTTTAAGGATATGCCCATACTGGCAAATAAAACAGGCTCATCTACTTGCCATCTATAAACAAGGCAAACAAAATGGTTCTTCTCTGGCCCTAAGGCCAAATGTCTTGTCATAGTTTACATCAGAGGTATGACTAAACTCATTCTGCCAAATCTCCAAGACTGTGTACTCTAAGGTACACAGTACCTTAGTCTGTGGCATTCCCCAAAGTGTTTCTGAATATTGGGAAAGCCCCAGCTGAGGTGGGAAAAGCCCATTCCAGGGCTGTACATTAAACAGTTCATGTCAGTGGGTCAGTGATCTAGCCTGTGCCCTGGATGAGTTTTATTTGCCTATATATTGATGGAGCCTAATTGTCTGCAAGGTGCTAAATTGAAGTGAGGAGCTATTTTGAATGTGTGGGAGGAACGTAAAAACCAGACAATGTTCTTTAACCCCTTTCTCATGGGTAGGAAACACAGGAAAATAATCTGATTCCAATTACATTCATAAGAAACAAAACTTCTCTTCCAGGCAGGAAATTCACAGCCCATTTCCAAATTTAAGCAAAATGTCATGGCCAACATATAAGCTGCTTAAAAATGGCTTTATGTAATGAAAGTGCTGACAGACCTTTAATTATATCCGTGAGTGTGACTATATAGCTGAATAATTTTCAATTCTTCTTTGATTCTTGAGGTCTTAAGCAATTTTAATTCACTGTGAAGTGACATCTACCAGATACAAGTGTGAGGCACTTTATTTTAATATTAAACATATGGAATTACAAACTGATCATTTCCTAAGTGTCCATAACTTTTGCACTGACTCCAAATTAGTAAATTAAATTAAAAGTTTTATCATTAATGCCAAATATGTTCCTGAAACTGTGGAAGAGGGGGAATCATAATAAAATATTAATCTCACGGATCTTTGATAACCTATTCTACCTACTAATTATCATTATGGCAGCAAGAAAATCCCTTTAACATTGGCTAATGCTTGAAAGTATGGGAACTTTTGTCATCCTATTATAATTTTGCCAGACTTCAACAGTTTGCTTGCAACTTGCCCCTGCCAAGCATCTGCCTAACTCTGAAGGATTTTCCCTTGCTTTCTGTCTCTTTTTATATTTTAAGTGTTACAAGAAACTCATTTAAAGTAAGTGGAACTTTATAAAGCTGTGATGAATTAGAGACTTATGTGTATGGTTAAGCCACAGCCCAGCAAAGAATTATATGTTTATCTAAAGTTATGCTGTGTAAATAATCCAGATGATTCTAATGATGGACATTTAAGCCATGCAAAATAAAGCATATCTATACCTTTCTTCGTAGAAAAAAGGACCTTACAGTGTGTATTAGTGGTGAAAGCATTTCAGCTTCATAGAATAGAAGTACAGGAGTAGGACCATTCATGTAGAATCATGGCTGATAAAACTTAAATGCAAGGAGAAGAGTACACTGTATGTTTTTCAAATATCTATCAGTGTTTAGCCCATCTCAAAGCCCATTAAAAATCCTATTCACGATAATCTGATAGATCTAGGTGCCTAAAAAAAAAATGAATATTATTAAATTATTGCCATAGATCTAGTCTGAAGATTTACATTACAATTCTGACACTTGCTTGGGGGTGCAGTTTTAGCATGATGATCTATATATCTGATAGAAGAATCCTGTTACAAACAAAGGAGTAATTTTGAAGCCTTGAAAATAATTAAGAGATACAAATTCTCCCACCTTGCAGATGAAATATATGTATAGGCAAAGTGTAAATGATCATGCAATGTTTTCCTATCGTGAAAAAAATATCACCCGTTATAAAAAAAAACCAAACAACAAAACCAGCAAAATTCACTCATCCTCCCCCTCAAAAAAACCTTTGATGTTTCATGCCAGATCCTCTTGGTTGACTTGACTAAACATACTTTTCTCTAAAGCCTGTCAGTAAAGTAGAAAATTCAATTTCCCTGATATAGACACATTTCTATGTGCCATCTACTCACAGATGAGCTGTACCTGCTGATTTCAATAAAAGGCTTTTAAATAGTAAAAATGTCTTTAACTCTACTTAGTTCAAAGAAAAAAACTAAGTTTACATCTTGGCTGGAATTTCAAACTCTGCTGAAGCCAAGCAGGTTCGTTTCAATAATGTTGGTGGAAATAAGTTCATTCATTGCACCTTTATGTGAAATTAAGCAACTCCAGAAACTCCAAAGGCCTTTTGTGTTGATGGGGAAGCAAGATGAAAGGATGACTCACAAATTAAGCATAATATTCTCATGTGCCATCTATAAAAACATTAAATTTGTCCTATCACCATCTTTAAATTAATTGCCTTTGAGTCAAGTCATTGACTGATTTGTTTTAGGTTCTTCCTACAGGTATTTGTCCAAGAATAATACACTATGCTCCCATCTTCTTCACAACAGTGCCTTATGTATAAGGGCATTATTCCCCCACCACATACTCACACTTCCCCAAGCCACAGCAGACAATTCCCAACATTTGAGGCAAGTACTGTGAACAGAAAAATAAAAGGCAAACATCAGGGGTCAATAAAATTATTTATGTATTTTTACAGCACCGCCTGCTAGTGAACATGTAAATTGCTGATGTATTTTTGCAGATTATTAATACTAGGAATGTACTTTTATATTTTGTAAGGAACAAAGCGTCCATTAGTTGGTTTAATGTGGCATATTTCTATGTGGGGATTGCTTTGATTTAAACTAGCTAAATGGATCTGGACACAGGGCAATTGTTAGAGAATTTAGGGCACTTTGGGGTCTTTTTTTGATGAGGAGTGCAGGCTGAGAGGTTACAGTGTTAAGGTCGAGCTGCCAGAACTCTGACAGCATTAGTCTCGTTGGAACAGCGTGTCACGGAGAGCTGTGTTCAGCCCCGGGCTGAGGCTGAGCAGGCTCCACAGCTGTCCTGCAGAATCTCTCCCCGGGGAGCCCCACAGGCTCCTGCTGCCCTCGGAGGTGCTGCTCGCCACTGTCAGGGCAGGAGATGTGATGTGTTCAGAGAAATGCATAAAAGTACACCTGGGAGCAAAACAGGCAGGAGATAAACAACTGCTCTCCTTTCAGGACTGCTGAGAAGGTGTAAATACAATTTTAAAGATTATTATTATCATAATTATATATTTTTTTATTATTATTATTATTTCTTTATTCTCCCATCTATCAAGTTTTCTCAGATTTCTTCCCTGTTTTGCGTTGTCCTGTGTCCAAATATGTAAAATCTTGATGTCATAAATTTACTTGGTTTTCCACAGGTTCTGACATGGTTATTTGAAAGAGACTTGTGTTAATGAACAGGCTACCAGTGTTTACACGTATTTTTGACAATAGCTGCACAGACTCCCTGTTTGGGGGACTCATATTTGGATATTAGAAGTGGCCAGCTTTTGTAAGCTGAATTACTACTGGTAGCAATTTAGACAACTCTAAATTTTATAGAGAGCCAGATATACAAAAAACATCCATTCTTAAAAATCTGTACAGCTTCATTTGATAGTGTAAACTGATTACCTAATTATAACAATAAATGATGGTTTATTAATCTGTGAAAATAAGTTTATTCGAAATTACACATTATAGTTATTTTAAATGTTAAATTAGCCCTTTTTTAAAATCCTACTCCAGAATTAAAATCAGTAAAAAATATACAGTTGCTTACACTGCCAGGTATATAAAAATAATAATTACCCTGAAAAATGAAACTGAATCCCAGTATTCTCTCACAGCTAGAGTGGTAGATTGGAGTATTTTTAGCAAATCTGATTCCATCAGACACAAGGCTGTCTTTGCTGTCAACACAATCAACCTTCTGATGTCAACTAATAGGTGGATAATAATAATAATAATAATAATAATAATAATAATAATAATAATAATAATAATAATAATAATAATAATAATAATAGTAATTCTAAATCTTTTGCAGAAGTAGAATTAGTATGATGTAACATTGCAGTTAGACATGGTGAGTATGAATATGATCTCTTCAAGTTCTTATTTCTGTGGTTTTCTAAGGAACAGAAACAAATATTTAGCTATGGAACAACATAATAGAGACACTGATTTTTTTCTCACATATAAAGATCCATTATATGCCATTGAATACTTAATTTTACAATTGCAAAATTCTGCAAACCATTATTGTTATGTTCAAATGGAGAACTACGTGTGTGAAAACCACAATTGCAGTAATATGATATTATGCCATAGACTGAAAAAATACTGTGGAGGATATGTAAGTATCTTCCATTTTCTGAGCATGCAGAGGAGATAATTTCATATCTGTTCCTGTAGACACATGCAGACCCATATTAGTGAGAAGGAAGTAGCACATATATGCATACTAAGGATAGATTTACAGGTATATCATGACTATAAAACAAACTAAAAATTCATTTTCAAGGTAAAATAGAATTAAGTGTTCTAATAATTAATTCTAATTATTATGCTAATAAATAATTTTAATAAATGCTCTAACACACACACACACACGCACACACACACACACACACATAAAATAAAACCTACGGAATGTATTGTAAAATGCAATCATATATTTCACAGAATCACGTATTCTTACTTCAGTGTATCAACTCTTATGCCAAAGTACTGCATAAAGAACATTGTAAATACATTTTGCAAGTGTGTCATGAACAACATCATTTCATCACTATAAATCATAATTGATTAAAACTCTGTGAATGACCCAGATTTGGAGCTGGCACCAGTGAAGTACCTTCACTGAACTCAGTGGATTTAAGCAGCTTAACTGATGTCAGTATCTGCCCCTGTGACTGAAAGCTGTGAAAAACAGTCTATTGTAATATGGAACTGTTTGTTTATGAGAAACTCCCTGTGAAGAACAGCAGGATGCCAGCTTGGCTGAATGGAGGATCACAGAGGAAAGGCAAAACGAAAATGTGGAGAGGGCAGAAGAAGGGAGGGTCTCCCCATAAGGAATGTAGAAGGATCACACAGGGATGGAATTGGGAAGACCAAACCTTGATTTGGTTTGATTTGCAACTGGTGAAGGATGCTAAAGGCAAAATGATGGCTTATCAGCTGCAAAGAGCAGACCATGAGGACCCACAGGTAGGTCGTGGAGAAGACTTGCTTTCTAAGCTCATGGACACAGAAAATGTACTGCTCGTGATCTGGAAGGACAAGGAGAGTCCAGGAAACCATTAGCTGCTCAGTCAGAACTCAGTCCCTGGCAAAATTGTGGTTCAGGTTCTCATGAAGGCCAGTTCATTCCAGTCTAAATCTTTTGTGATTTTCTAAGATCCAGTACTGCTTATACAAAACACCTTTTTTTTTTTAATTTCAAATAATTGTAACAAAATCGTATAAATTAAAACATCACACCATAAAATTAATCAATTTATTTGATATGCAAGAAATTAAGCTATACTTTGTGTTTAATAGTTAAGACTCTTAATATTGATTGCTGCTTATGATTTTTGGTTTAATTCTGCAAAGGAAAACCTTGTTTGCCATTTACTGAGTTTTGAAGTGATACTTCCTGCTGCTGCCATTCCCTTTTGCTTCATATTTCCGTATAATATAAAACCAGAATATTTTTAAATATAATGTCCTAGTACATTCTGTATCTTTTTTCTTATCTTTCAGGGTAAACATTTTCATTCAGTGTTTCTGCCTTGGTGCTCATTTGTCTTTTATCTAGCTTAGTTCCACCAAGACTTGTGTATAAGATGCATTGACAATTACTAGCTGCACATGGAGTCTCTAATCCTTTCAACCTGGAAGTGCTGAGGTGCTGTAGGCACAAAGCATTTCTTAACTCAAATAAACATTTAACCTGCTGTTTTTTCTGCTTCCATTTCTGTCCTATTTCCCATTTGCCCAAAGTAAGCAATGACACAATAAAAATGAAAGTATTTAAACTTTTTTTTTCTAAAACAGTGGGCTCATATTCATTGCCAGCTCTTCTGCTCCTCCATCTCTCCTCTCCAGACCCATATTTAATATGTCATCAAGCTATTGCCTTATAAAACCTGTCTTAACACTCTGGGAATGCTTTGAACTGTGAGTCTAAACTTCAAAGGACATAGAGTTTGTAGATTGATAGAGACAAATTGCTTTAGACATCTATATTGAAAGACTTGAATTTAGAAAAAAAAAAAAAAAAAAATCCTGTCCATGGAATGAATAAGTGGCAAGAAATTACATTTCTAGGGTTTTCAAAAAAAGAATTAAAGTTCTAAGCATGAAATTACCTAAAAATTCTAGATTCTTGAAGAAACCTGGAGAAGAAGCTGACCTGGAAATATCTACATTGATAAAATATATCCTGCAATGGAGAGTCAGCTACAGTCCTGCAGAAGTGGAAGCAAAAACTGAGTGGTATGAAGCTCTCTTTTTATCACTGCTTCTGATCATTTAAATTAGTTTGGATATTTGATCTCTCCTCTCCTCTCCTCTCCTCTCCTCTCCT
>VWZT01000793.1:763905-791145 GCA_013397055.1 Pachycephala philippinensis
TATGGATAGATTGCAGTTGCACAATGGCATTTGCAAATCACTACCAAAAGAGTGCTTATTGCCCTGCAGGTTTCAGCATTATAACACCATTCTCTAACAAGATCCAGTCCTTGTTTGAACCATAGAGCTGTAGAAATGATGGTGTCAGTGCCTCCAGCACAGAGCAGATTTGTCTGGGAAATAAAATTAAAATACCCTAAAAACACAAAAAGCTGCCGTGGAGTGGAATGTGTGACTGATAATGTGACTGTAAAGCAATGCTGATGTGTATTTATAGAAATCACTAAGAATGACAGAAACCTCTGCCAGTGTAGTTCTTAATGGTAGAACTACGGGTAGTAGGTTCCACTATCCCGCGATGTTTATATGTTCCTAGCTTGCATCTCTTGTTAGAAGTCTCTGATCTTCTTATTTCAATTAAAAGTTTACTCCTTAAAAATAACAAAGATGGCAGAATGAAGACTAGAATTTATTTCATACTCTTCTTTGCTTGCTGAGCTATGATTCACCATCATAAATGTTTGCTTTAGTTTGAGGCTTCCAGATGTTTACTTCCCTCTGGTGAGCTCAGCAAAACAAAGACTTGTGGCAGGAAGATTTTGTGATCTGTGAGTAGGGTTGGCCACCTGTTGGTTAATTACTGTGGTTATTTGGTCACTGTTTATAATTAAGTTCCATTTATAAAAGACTAATAAACTTTAATTTAAATTCAGTCAAGTCCTAGATGTCAGTAAAACAATCTATCACACTTTCTACTGCTGGGCTACTGATTATCTATCAGACAAAATAGCCACATTTGAAGTCTCTACATTTCCTGGTCAACTCTTCACCTTTTACCTTACTTCTCAGCAGAACTTTGATATGATTCAAAATTTTAATTTTAAAATTTATAGCAGGGTATAATTTTAATTGATACATTTCATTTTTTTTAATGTTTATCTTCACTGGGGCATTCAGATTTGGTTTTTTGGGTTTTGGTTGGTTTTTTTTGTCCAGAGGAGGGCAACGTAGATGGTGAAGGGCCTTGAGGGGAAGCCATATGAGGAGCAGCTGAGGTCACTTGGTTTGTTCAGCCTGGAGGAGACTGAGGGGAGACCTCACTGCAGTTATGACTTCATTGTGAGGGGAAGAGGAGGGGCAGACACTGATCTCTGCTCTGTGGTGCCCACAGAGTGGGCAGTGACAGGACCCAAAGGAATGGCCTGTGTCAGGGGAGGTTGGGGTTGGATATCAGGAAAAGGTTCTTCACCCAGAGGATGGCTGGGCACTGGAACAGGCTCCCCAGAGAAGTGGTCACAGCACCAAACCTGACAGAGCTCAAGGAGTGTTTGGGAAATGCTCTTGGGCACATGGGGTGACTCTTGGGGCTCATCTGCACAGGGCCAGGAGATGGATTCGATGATCCTCCTGGGTCCCTTCCAACTCAGCAAATTTTGTGATTCTGTGATTGTTTTCCTTCCCTTTATTTTTCTCCTTAAAGACAATATCATATTTTTATATCACGGCTTCATAATCTTAGATGGTTTCTTAGCCAATAATGGCCTTCCCAAGAAGGTTTACCTTTTCAGCTCCAATAGTTGTATCTCTCAGTAGCCACACAATCAGATTCCATTGTGTGAGCCTTCTCATGAGTAGTAGACATGCATGTTTTTAATAGAGTTTTCGTTTTGCAATTTCTGATTTTATTAAATAGACATGATTTAAAAATATGGGTTGAGCCCATTTTATGAAGGACTACAGTATAAAAGCTGCTTTATCAGGCTCAGATCATGTAGAGTGCTAGAGGTATACATGTGAATGAAGCTGAATGTCTGAAAATTAGCCAAGTACATATCAGCACTAAGAAACTTCTGCCATTTAGTCTTATTTTCAGTGAAGGGTATCTCAGACATAATATATTTTCTACAGTTTCTAAGGCTTGGTGCTGCTGCATTTGAGTAAATATCATTGTTTGACTTGGTTGTACTATCCATGACCAGCTGCAGAGGTGGAAAAAACCCCAAAAAATCAAAACCATATGTCTATTGCATCACTGATAATTTTGATAAAGTTTATAAAGCTTGTAGATATCTTATGTACTTATAGTGGGAAAAAACCTTTTTATAAATATAGTTTGCTTCTATGATTTATTTGAGTTGCCACCCAGAATACTTGAAAGCTATTGTGATGATGGAAGAAGCTTTTAATGCAGACTAAGTACGATTCAGATATGAAAATGTAATTGCTGTAAAAGAGAATTACACAATATGCCCACCCACTATTGAAAGGTCCTTTAACCTCAAAGTGTTTAAAGTCTCATCCCAATCATGCAAACAGAAGTTGTTGCCAAGTCATGTGTTAAACACAAAAACGGCATTGAAGGATTCTGCCAGGAGTCCTTTGAGACAAGTGAAACATTGTAGACTTCCAAGAAAGCAAGTACATGTATATTTTAAAATAGGGAAAGCCAAATGAAAACTTTCCTTTTAGCACTGAAATGCTCTGTGGAAGGCTGAGCCTGAACAAAAGAGGGGAGCATGTGGAGGTCTGTGCAGGCTATCCCACAGCATTTTGGAAGGCCCAGTCTTTGAACATAGGCGAAGACAAACACAAGCAAGACTCCAGCCAACACAACATGCTGACACCAGCTTAACCTAGAGTGGGGGACTGTTTATGCTTCAGATGACTAATTATCATAGATAGAAGAGTACTTAAGTTATACAGAGGTATCCAAGCTTTAAAAACATCACAGTGAAGAAAGAAAGTGAACTACAATAATTTGTAAGTAATAAAGTTAAGAACTGAAGTGTCAAGGAGAATTTTGCTGAGAAATAACAAACCACAAAGCCAGCTATAGCTACCTCCACAGCAAATACCAAGCAGTGATACTCACAGACTTTCTTTTAAATTCACTTACTTTCTTTAATACTGTACAGAAAATAAAGATGGAGAAGGCATAAAGGCAAAAACCAGAAGTTTTGAGAAGAATTTCAGGAAAGTACAGCTAAAAAGAAAAGACTTCTGTCACACTTCTCACAGGTACTATGTAATATACCATGTTAGCTTTTTCTTTTTTGGTGTACCTAAATTTGCCTCAATGTATTCTTAACAGAGAAAATTTGAACATTTCATCAACGAGATGACACTAGGGCCTACCAGAGACAGAATTTTCTGACTAGTGTCACTCAAATTTCTGAAATAATCAAACTTTTCACACACAGATCAAACAAAGGTGCCGTGCATGTTTTATTGCATGCATGATATAAAGTGTTGATCTGCTGTGACCTATCCTTCTGATCCTTATTAAATACCTTTTGAACTACTCACAGACCACCTAATAATGCAATTGGACAGATGAAGAAAACACTTCTAGACAGTTAACTATGAGTGGGATGGGACAAATATATTTTGCAAGAATTATCAACCCATCAGCATTTTTACAGCTGTTAACTGCCTTCATTTGGCACATAATTGAACCCTAAAACTGAGGAGGGAGGTTTCTCTGTGTTGTTTACCCTCCGGTGTAAAGAATTGTGTAAAAAAAGGCCTAAGTAGATCTGAAGTCTCTGCCTGACCTTGGATAAAAGAACAATGACTAGAGGACCAAAATCTGATACTCAGATAAAAGGTTAATCTAACATATGAGGCTATCCTGAAAATACTGATTTTGGGATGGGAAAAATCACCCTCTGAATGTACCTTCATATCTAAAGAAAGAGTAGGCTTTGAGACCACACCAGTGTCTGAATTTTAAAGAATCAAAATTAGATTTCTTGAAACTTCTGAAGACTAATTTGAAATAATGCCACACTTTGGTATGCCATTCTGAAAATAGAGGTGTGCTGCCCAGCACTTCTCAACAGTGGTAAAATTATCTTAGAAACTACATTTTTTGTCAAAATACTTACCTGGCTTGCAGTGAGAATCACATGTAGTTTAAAACAGATTTCAAAATTCCTTCACATCTAAATCTGTGTATTTAAATCAGAGAAATGCATTGACACCAGAATCTGCTCTTCATGGTTATTGTCAATTCTGAAAGCCATTACATAATAAGATCGATTTATACTATTTTCAAGTCTAGGCTTAGAAGTGGAAATGAACCTAAACCCATAAGCAACAACAACGACAAAAAACAAACCAAAGAAACAAACCAAAAACAAAAAAGAGAGAGACAGAAGGAAAAAAAGATTTGTTTGGTAAAATGCACTTTTATCTCTCAACTACCTTTTATTTGTACCATGGGTCAGAAGAAATAAACTGTGTCTGAATACTTCTGACACGTTTTAAGTTAATGATGTGATAGAATGAAAAATGTTGGTGAGCATTAATTGAGAAGCCCAGCTCTGTACACCATTTTCAGATTTGTATTTTGCAATTGATAAAATTAATCCAACTTCTTTTATCTGTATTGCTTGAGCTTCTTGTGGCAAGGTGCCTTTTACATTTGGCATGAAAAAAGTGTAACAGACCATGTGAATCTCAGGCTAAGGAGAGCTATTTTCATTCTTCTATGCTGTGCTGGCAACTACAAAATTCAGCGCAGATTTTGCCATTTTGTTAATAGATTTTATTGCAACCATTCACTGCTTCACAGCACACCCACTGTTCTTTAGTCTACCACATCATTATTTTAAACTATATCAATCTTTATGTAAATACGGATTGAATATGCTATATTTTTTTTCTAACAGTGAAGATCACTTACCAAGAAAGAGTAGACAGCTTTATTTAACTTACTAAATCTTTTAATGGAGTATTTAATAAGATAAGCATTTAAAACTACTTTCCTGTTTACACCATTACAAGGGAAGACTAACTGAGAGGTCATGATTTGATTAGTTTCTTTTAACTGGTAACAGATTATAAAGACATACAGATTTCCAGGCAAATTGACTGGCAGGTCCTTTCTTCAGACCCCACTGCAATGTGTGTAATATTAACTTTCTGCAAAGCATTAAAACTGTGGCTGGCCATGCACCTTTTGGGGCTTAACACTGGTGCTTGACTTTGAAAGTGAATCCAGGGTGATACTCAGCAACGGAAAAGTAGTAATTCACACTTTCATCAAAGGCTTGTTTTACACAAATGCTATTTTAGCCCTGTGCAATTAAGGAAATTAAAAGCATAATTCAGCTTTTCCTTGACAGACTTTGGCAAATACTCAGCGAGGTGCATTTGAGAAATTAGGCCATATCTAGACAAAACACACACAAGGTGTGTTTAGCAAAATTACTGTGTTATTCTACCTGGTTAGAGGAAACTCACCGAACCACGGCAAAGCAGAGCTCTCTGCAAGTGTCATTTGGCTCACAGCCCTGGAAAATTATATACAGACCTAGACAACACAAAAAGCATCGTAGCCAGAAAGGGTAGTTACTGACTGGGAGGCAAGTTCAGCTTGGTACTGCTGAAATTGAATGTTTTGGGGCATTGCAGTGGAAAATATGGGAAAAAAAGAGAATTCAAGATTTTCTTTTTCATGTAACATAAATTTTCATGTGTCTGTAAAACACTTTGGTAGATGTCTGCCCACTACATTCTAGCTATTGTGGAACTATGTTAGAAAATATTAATAATCTCATAAATCATTAATTTCTAGTGTCTTTGAAGCTAGTGATCATTATTCACAATGCCTGAAAAGGAAAAGCACTGTAAAATCTTAGTCCAGCACTATCCTCAGTGATTGACAGCTTTTCCTGAGAACTTTTATAGCCATCTAAAGTGTGTGAGACTAAAGCAAAGTTTCTAAATATCTTGAATTATCTGTCAAACTTTCTGCTTCAAAAGAAATTTTGTGCCTGAGTGCATTCACAAATTTGCATCAGAAAACTGTTCATATGGATTTTTTTAAACTTAATCATGATCTGAACCTTCAGCAGTAGACATAAGAGAATATGTCTTTTAACTGGATTATGAAGAGTTATTTTGTATTTACTGTGTGAGATATAGGCAAGCCCATACTGATTTTTTTTTTCAGTGATAAAATTTCGAGCCTTCACAAGCCTGTGTACTCCAGTAGCACATTATTGCTGGTAGCAGGCCATAGGCTTTGTATTGAGCTGGTCAGGCTTGAGGACTGAGGCTTGTCCGATTTGCCTGTCTAAACTTTCATTGCCCAACCTGCAGCTTTGTTTTTTTCTTGGTTTAGCTGCAATAGATTTTTTTCATCTAATCAGGTGGCTGTGGCTGGTGTGGTTCACCTTTGCTTTCTGGGGTTAAACCATGACCATGGTGCAATGGTAGTTTTATAGAGGTTGCACTGACAAGTAATTATTTTGTGCAGAATGAGATATTTTCAGCGTTAACACAATGATGTCATGTAGAGACATTAAATCCTGGCACAATATCAGAGACCTTGAGAGGCAGAGAGGCAGGAGACAGAGCCGAGGAGTTCAGGGCTGGGTGAGAAGAGATGGGTACCCGAGATGGCTGTAAACAACTTACCAGTGGTCAGTGGAAGAAATGCCAACCTGCAGCTGGCCAGTTTGTCTTAGGGGAAACAAGGAGAATAAAAGAACTATGAAACATCTGCAAAATTCACCACATTCGGTAAATTCAGAAGTATCATGGAGTTACAGAGCAGTGCAGAATGGGAAGAGGTGTAACAAACTGCCCAAGTGAATCACAGAGGGACAAAGAATAAACGAGTGACGTCTTCCAGANTTATTATTATTGTTATTATTATTATTATAATTAATTATTAAAGTATTAATTTCTTCATTTTCTTTTTCTCTTGCTATAATAATTTTATCTGGGCTAGTAGTGATTCTTGAATAGACTCTTGAGATTTCAATTATGCTAACAATAAATTATCTGCTTTATATGTGAGGCATGTTTCCTCTTCTCCCATAAACAAGATTCTAAGCACAACAGTAGAAATAAAATATGCTAGGCTAATAAACAATGTTTAATAAATTACAGATGTTTGCCATTAGCAGATTATAACACATGAGAAAANATAAACGAGTGACGTCTTCCAGATGATGGAAGAGTTTTCACATCATCTTCCTGCCCGTGAAAACTCTGGACAACTCTTCATGGCATCACCCCAGCACCAGACCCAGCCACCGACCTGGGATTCAGAAGAGAAAGGGTAGGTGAGTCCACCACCAGGAAAAAGGGATAGAAACNAATAAATTATCTGCTTTATATGTGAGGCATGTTTCCTCTTCTCCCATAAACAAGATTCTAAGCACAACAGTAGAAATAAAATATGCTAGGCTAATAAACAATGTTTAATAAATTACAGATGTTTGCCATTAGCAGATTATAACACATGAGAAAAAGAGAAACAGTAATACATCAGAGGACACAACCAGCAAAGTGTTATTATGTGAAAAACTTTTAAATATTCCCCGGTTTATCAATATTTACTAATGAACACTACTCACCAGACTCTGATATCAGAAGTCCAACCTCAGACAGATGCATATTGACTTCTTTGTTTTGAAATCATTGGGATTTGTAATCAATAGTTGCATGTGTGAATTTGTCATTGCTGATTAAAGGTTATCCAACCTTAGCCATGGTCACTGCATGAATGTCATTCTAAGTATAAATAGTAATAACAGATATTATTAAGTTTTCATGACAAATGATAGTAGATTGAGAATGATTTGATGTGTGTTCATGCAAGTTTTTGAGTTATGTAGATATGTGTTTGTGCAAGGGATTTACTGGTTGTTGTTGAAGTGGAGGTACTTGTAAAAGTAATTATTTTTTTGTTCTTTAGGATGTGACTTATGTCCACCTGTTTGTAGTCTGGCATATAAAATAATATATATTACACAAGCCAGAGCCATTTTCTTCCTTTGAAGTGTTTGGATAAATATTTATTTATTAATTTCACTTATTTTATTGTGAGAAATAATAGTGACACATATTTTTTATTGATAAGATAGGTCTCTACTACTCTGAAAACCAAAAATTAAATATTAGGATACTATGTGTGCAGTAAATCCCTTCAGCTTAAAAACTAAAAGAACAGCATAATAAAAATAAAAAACTTGTCATTTAATCTTCTGAGGTTTTTTGGTCCTTACTCTGCAACCTCCTCATTTCCAGACAACACAAATAATTAGTTCACACTCTTTCTCTGGCTACTGCTTGGGCTTTCCAGCAGGATGCATTTTGATCAAATCATATTGTTACACTTACAGCCACTGATTGAAGTGATTGTTGAGTGAGCTGAGAACAAAGCTACCCAGCAAGAAAAACTGTACTTGTGTATTTGGTTCCAAAACGTACAATTCTGCAATTAGCAATGTGCCTGTGACTTCACTGAGTGATACAAGCGGTGCTTGATTTCCCTTTGAAGTGGCATCAGACTTTTTCCATACTGGTCAGTGGTTGTATGAAAATTAATTCCAAACAGATTAGAAACTTTTTTCTTTCTTCTTCTTCTTCTTCTTTTTTTTTTTTCTTTGTGAGAGCAAGTCTATTCTGTTAAATATTTGTAAAGAAATCAGAAAGTGAAATAAGTGAAATATATTAATTTGAATTTAATATCAAGAGAGCACTTTGCTGACATAAGGTCATGGTCTGACTGTGACCTCATAATAGTTTGACTACAATTTCTTAAAATAAAAATAAGGTTGTTTTGAAAGGATATATCTGTTTCATTGAATTACAGACTTAAGAGTGACAGTTAGGGGGAAGAAAACTTTCAAAATAATTCAGTATTACATTTCTGTCATCTGAAATTTTTCCATGTGGATGTTTATTCTACGACGCAGAGTATGTAGAAAGTCTGTGGCAACTATATTCTAAATTTACACGGTAAGTGTGTTGTCTAAAATTAAGTGAGAACAATCTGGACCAAACTCTCTGGATTGCTATAACTGCTCTGGAAGACAATTTAAAAATTATACTTCTATAGCTTGAAACTAAGCCAGTAAGAGGAAGGATAAGTTATCTTAGAGACTCTTCTGCCTTGGATAGGATAGAAACCAGGAACAGTTTTTACTTTAATGATGATATACCCGTTTTTGCAAGAATTTGAAGCTTGACATCAGTATCCTTGCCAAATTTCTGTATGGATGGCTACGTTCTACTTTTATGTGTTTCTCTCCAAGTTCTGCTTGGCATCACACGCACCTTCTTGCCATTACTTACACTACTATGTCATCGAATACTACTATCCTATTATACGTAGATTTGAAATCACTTTTGAATCTTCTCATCAGCTGCCTTTCTACTTAAGAATCAAGAGATAATGATAGATTCCTTTGCAGGCAATAAAGCATTTTAATGAAACACTCCAAACAGATTGCTTATCCCACAAGAATGCATCTGCCTGCTGTGTCTGTGCATGTACATAAATAGAGGTAGTCAGTTGTAGTTATTTTACCTGGCTCTTGTATGTCAGCCTCTCCTGGATTTTCATTGCTTTTGTGGATTTTCATTGCTTTTGTAGCCCTTTTCTTATTTTAGCTTTATAGATGGATCACCTGCATCTTTCTTACACTTTTTGGTAACTGCACTAATACAAACAGTGATATTGGAGCTACGAATTTGCCAGTGTACAATAAGGTAGAACCTGCCTGATTCAAACGTGTGCATTCTACAGGGACCAACCAATCTGTATGACAGCAAATGCTAATGCAGAGTTTTATATTTTTCTGTGCCTTGTCACAGCTAATGCAGATATTTCAGGTACACCTCCACATTCAGGCGTGAGTTTCCATACTTGTTTTTTGAAAGAATTAAAGTGTGTTTGTTCTTGTCTAATTGACACCAGTTGGTTCACTTGCCTTTTTTTTCATATAATCCAATAAACAAGAAGATTAATAAACTGCCTGGATACTGCAGTGTCACCACATCTTCAAGCATATTTAGCTACAGGATGGTGGTTGGAGTGGAAAGTTTTAAGGAGAGATTTTGAAAGAGCATTAATATCTTAGTAAATTATGAAAAAAAATCAAGAAACTCTACTTTTTTTTCTCTCTGACTTTTGTACCTGGTCACTCAGGGAAATTTAATATTTCCCAGCTGGAGCTTGTCCCTTAAGAGTTCTCCCTAAGGCAGCCCTGAACTAGGAGACCTGTAAGCGCCTAAAAAGTTTGGAAAACACTTGGTGAAGAGTTTGGGAATGATAAGTGTTCAGTGCTTAATAAGTGTGGGTACATGAATCACAGGTTTGCATTTATTTCTTTCAAGTAAGTAATATTTTTCCTTGTAGAGTGAAGTACTTTTCACAAGGAACACTGAAATGCCTTTACTGGATGATAATCCAGTAAGAAAAATGAAGTGATATGGAGAGACTCACAATACCTCAGTGGAACTGGATCAGGCCCAATCCCTTATAAAATAACCAAGTTTGCTCTTTCTATATGGTATCTATTTCTGGTTATTTCCTTGAGACACACTATTCCAAAAATGACTTTCACTTTGTTATGACCTGTCCAAATTCTAAAAATAATACAACCTGGAGTGAGATAGCCAGATAAGTAATTAACACGCTAAGCCAGGAAATCAAATTAAGAAGCCACCGCCATAAGGAACTCAGAGTGTCAGGACACTTGCAGACCAGACACAACAGATGGTAACTGTCTAAATCCTTTAATTTCATTGTTCAGTGACACAATATTGAAATAAATGTCTCTCACGCATATCCCTACAGTTACAGAGATCCCCAGTGTTTAAAGACATTGCTAATTCAGTCTTTCATTCCCCTCTAGCCCATTATTTGAGTACTTATTTCTGATGAAATGTTACTAAAACCCTCTCTGAACTAGTCTATGGCTACTTCAGTGCTGCAGCCTTTGTCTTGTACCTGCTGCTCTGCATGTCAGAGCTGTCTGCTCAGCCCAGCAGCATGGGGCTGGCATCCTAATTCCATGGTGCTGACACTGCAGCATACACCAGTTTTGAGTTACCCAGGTAGAAACATTAGGGAACACTTCCTGGAGCACAAAAACAAAATAGCCAGAAACCATCCTGAAAAGATTGTCAGCAGCGGGTCTGAGAGAATCAGAGGCTGAAGAAGGTGGCATACACATGATGGAGAGAAGGCAAAAAAGAACAAGAAAGCTTACAGAATCAGAGACTCAGGACAAATATATCATATTGTAAAGTACTAATGCAGTGGATCACCAGAAGAACAAGAGAAATATTAAAGGGTCAAATCTGATGGACACGTGCAATGTGTGCAGATGAGTTGTTCCTAATTAAAAGACTCTAAGAAGGTGGGCAGGGAGGATCTGCTACAGAGAAAAACTCAGGCTGACTCCTTAGACACTTCTTTGCAATTATAAAATGAAAAGCTGATGAACACTTACACCAATAATGAGTTGGAAAAAAAGTCAATATTAATGTCATAATACAAAAGATAATTCACCCAGCATGAGGAAACAATATTTTAGGCCTCATTATACAAGATGCAGTTAATAAACTTTGGAAGACTATGTCTGCCAAGGGACTTGGCAACATTACCTTCTTATAGTCAGTGTAAGCAGCCCTATCTGATAACATGTTATCAGTAGGTTATTTATTCTGAAGACAAAGGAAAACAGAGTGGACTGAAAGAAATTTTATGATAGAAAAAGTAAAGAAGGCTTTCTCACATGGCTGAAAAGCCATTGTTACAAAACTAAAAAGAAAAAAAGAGGGAAACAAATCCATTTGATTCCTTGGAAGAGTAAATATAGTAGTTAGAAATGGAAGGAGAATGTGTAAAAGAGCTCTGGAAGGAAATAGAGCAGTCTGATACATACAACTGAAAAGCAGAGAGAGAAAGCAGGAAGAAAGAGTGAGACAAGAGAGTGAGAGAAGGGAGGAAAAATGGAAATGAAAGAAAAAAATGAAAAAGAAAGAGAAAGAATGAGAAGAAAAGGAGATAAGAAAGAAGGAAAATCAAGTATAAGAGAAAGAAAGAATTAAAACTAAAAGCTAAATAGGAGGAAATATGAGAAATAGAAAGAGGAAGAAAAAGAGTACAAGTATGACAGAGGCAAGTAATGATTGTTAAAGTTTAGCAACAGTAATGGTTAGTTACTGAATAGAGATGACAATGATCTCCAGTGTTGCAGTTATCGTCTATAAATATTTCTGTCCTTTATTTGGAAAGTAAGATGACACACTTATTAGACAAATGTGGTGCTTTCCAGATAAACCACATTTACAGAGAGTTAACATTTTAAAAACACAGGATTAAACCATTCATTGACACCACCAGGGCTGTAGAAGATCTATTAGTGGCTGGGGTTAATTTGCACATATATTTTGCAACATCCAGAGGCATTTAGTTGGAGGACTTTACATTAGAAAGAATGTAAAAGTTAAGTCACATCTGGAAAAATGCAGGCAATCAAACCATGGTGACGCACAGGGTCACTCTAAGCAAACATCGCTGCCTTTGCAGTTTGTTGCAATGAAGGAGCTTTGGTTAGAGAGATGGATAGCTCATGTTTTGAGGTTTTTCAAAAGCAGAAAGATCCCCTTTAGCCTGTATTTTGTGGCAAGGATTTTGTGTGGGTTCAATGCAACTATTCATAGTAGATGCATCAACAGATGGTGGGAAGGCAATTACAATACATCCAAAGCAAATTCTAATTAAAGTTTAGGTATTTTAATTTCAAATCTGTTTAAATCTGTGACAAACAGAAAAATTTTGAAAGTCTAGCAGCCTTACTGTTAAAATTTGAATAGCCTAGATGGAAGATTTATTTCTTTTTGAAAAACTCTTAGCTGTAATTTTTTACTCTAGATCTAAGGCTTGTTAATATGGGAAACTGAGAGAACTTCAATGACCCTAATATCCAAAGATTTGCAGATCAGTATTTTACGGACACTTTTCCAGGACTGAAGGTTTGTCTCTTCATTTTGGGCATTACAATTTATCAAGGCAATAATGCTTGCAACTCCTTAGTGTGGGGATTTATGTCATTGTTGTCAAAACATTTGCAGAACGATCACAGGAGAGCTCATGAAATGGTTTCAGAACGATTTGTCAGAGCCCAGAGAGAAGCTGTCAGTGTGCTGCCACCTACAGAAGCAGGAGTTCCTAACGAGCTTTCAGAACGACAGAGTTGACCAAGAATTCAGCACTCTCATCAATTATCTGAAACGATATGTAATTAATAAGAGTTCACAGATGACACAAAGTTGACACAGTGGTGGGAAGCACGAGATGGAATATTTGTATCCAGAGATGCAGCTTTCCTGGCAGCATCCATTCCACAAAATGCTTTGTAAGCTGTAAACACAGAGCTGCACACCTGGAAAGATTGAATGTGTCTGACAATACCCATCACTGTATCCTGGTCTCTTCCAGGGGGTATCATGGAAGAAACCACAAAATCACTGCAACACGGATGACTGTTCCATAAAAACAGACCTATTCTTGACTTTTTTTACAGGGAAACAATCTATAGGAGTGAAGAGAGAAGTATTTTCTTTCTGTATACTTTCCAGGAATACAGTTTCCATATTTTCATGTTCAAAGTTTTAAAAGGCTTACAGAACATGAACTCAGATTAAGAAAATAGAAGAAAATTATTTCAGTGGCTGAAGAAATCCCTTAATTGAAAGATGCAAGTTTTTCAGAAAGAGATACTTAAGGTGACCATAACTTTAATTTAAAGTGCCTGCATGCTTTTAAAGAAAGAAATAGTGAACATCATTTGGCTCTTGTTATAAGCTAGAAAGGTATGAAACCCCCCATACAGTTAGAAATTCAAAACAGAACTCCTTGATTTTGATTTATGGCCTACACAGTTTAACTGTGAGTGATTAAGTATAGGTGAAAAGTGAAAAAAAAAAAAAAAAAATCTTGGATTTTCTGTCGGACTGGATGGTTTTTTAGTTGGTAGAATTTAATTAAATACCACTTACTTGATTCAGACAATGGATAATTAAATCAAACATAGAGATACCCAAAGAGTAATACTTGAAATTAGTATCAGAAACTATTCAGGGGCCATTTGAATGTGTTTGTTTTTCTTTGTTCTTCGTTTGGTTTGGATTAGTTTGATTTGGTTTGATTTCACAAGCCTGAAAGCCTGTGTGTCAATAAGGGCAAGGAACAGTCTACAACTTACAGTCAGTTACAGTAAATACAATGAAGATTCCTTAGCACTTAAATTTAGTAAATTGAGCAAATATTTCCTTCTCAGAAATATTGCAGCTGTGGGCACTGACAGTATTTGGTCAAAGATGTACTTCCATATTTATAATACATATTTGACATAGAAAAATTAATTTATTTTATATCCTATTTGTTTATTTACTTGTTTTAAATAGCAATTGTTGATCTTTATTCTGCTCTAGGATATACAAGTCCTTTTCAGAAGACCATTAACATTACTGTGGTAGCCTCTGAAACCTGTAGTCATCTCGTGCTCGCTTTCTCCACTACTATGACTACTACTAAACAACATATTTATTTAAATGTGTTCTTTTCTCAGATACAGCAAAATAATCTTCAGGATCAAAAAGATATTCTTCTCCCTTTTATGCAATATTTCTGTAATCCATTTATTCAATAATATTTTGATGTTAGCAAATCAAATATTTACAAGACCTAAATTTAATCATTAAAGCACGGACCAAAATGACTCTCCCTGCAACTGAAACTTTATAAGTGCAACTTTTAAAATTATTTTCTTCTTAATTACTCTCTGTTTAGTTTTAGTTTTAACACTCCCACTCTAGAAGACCGGTTAAGTTCTGCAAAAGTCTTTAAGAGTATGCTACCATCTTCTGGAAAGAGATGAAAATAGAGCTTTTAACTATTTAAGATTAAGCAGATTTGTGTTATCATCATCACTTGCAGACTGTATGCTTGTACTTTCCAAAGCCCATCTAACATTTTTCTGAACGGAAAAATATTTTAGAAAACCAAAATATTAAGATTTAACCATGTGTGTTTAAGAAATCTCTCCTCTAGGAGGAAGTTTTTTCTTTCCTCCTTTTAAACTGTACCTCAAATTATATAATTCTTGACATTTCAAGGCTCATTAACAATTTACTTGCACAGCGTGAAATCTTTAGAGATGAAGTCAACTTTGCTGTAAAGGACCCTCATTTCATCAGCTGAAATTCAGAATTCAGCTCTTTTCATACTGCCTTTAAATTCAGCCTAGAAAGCAAAGTTCATGTCACATCCAACGCTGCACAGATTTCCAGTAAATGTATCCAAGCTTGTGGGTTGGCCTGTTCCAGAGATAAGGCTGTTTATGAAGGTCAGTCCTAAGTGCTGAGGGACTAGGTTTTAGTGAAGCAAGCCAAAAAGCAAAAAACTTTTTGGATTAAATAAACCAATGTAGTGGCTGCAACTGAAACCACATCATCTTTTGAAATTAAAAGTTCTGCTCTATATTAGAAAAAAGACATACTGAGCAGTGTAGCCCTGGTATTGATGCTTCCCATATTTCACAGTTCTATGTACTGAATATTTTACAGGACACTTTTTAGAAACTTTTTGCTAGGAAACAGCATTCATAAAAGGCTAAAAAATCTTTGATGTGCAATTTAACTATTCTTATAACTATGATTTTCATTAGTGAATGGCACAAGCCACAGCAGTTCTAGATCTCGTTACTCTTATAACTGCAGTTCACGGAATTGGTTTTTTTTTGAGATGTTTGCTGTAAGAATATTTATCCTGGAATATAATGACAGGAGCGGTATTGAAAGATCTGCAGAGTGAACTTGGAAAAGAAACTCTTTCTTTTGAAACTACTCTGGGATCCTATTATCACACTCTAAGATGTCTGTTGAAATTAGACTGGTTAGGTTAACTTAAGGGAAAACGAGATTTTAGAAAGATAGATACGTGTGTAGACTTTCAAGAAAGAAATAAACATTAAAAATCGGATGTCCATATTTCTGCTTTCAGTATTTCTTCATTTCTGGTTTGAACTGGCAAAGTGGGGCAGCTAGTGAGGAAGAGAGAAAAAAAAAGAATTTTTGTTAGTCTGTACTTTTTAATTCTTTTTAATTTGCAGGTTTTGTATTTTCAAAGTCCAAAGAAAACACTGAAAAAAAACCTAGCAGTGCTTTCTGTAGGATAGTTACTTAAGTTTTCTCTATCTTTCGTGTATGAGAAAAGACGAAAATAAGGAAAGATATTCTCTTTCACCTGATATTTCATTAATGTTTTTTGCCTGTGTTTTTTACATTGATGTCTCACAGACAAAATAGTAAGCCAGCATCCTACCTTAGCTTCTGTTGGGTGACTTTCACAAGGCAGAACAGAACATTGCAATGATAATAACAATCCTATGAAGGTTAAATGGCTGAAGAGTTATCTGGATTATGAAGATCTTTGGAGTTTATTAATTGAGATTTCAATATTTTCCTTTGAAGATATGGGATTTGTACTTAATAAGAAATTGCTTTCCATAAGACTAAAAAAAAATTATTTTCAGAATAGGAAATATTCAGGTAAGTATATTCTGAATGCTATAGGGAATGATATATAAACTACATGAAAATTTAGAATACGTGGAAGATAGCTTATTTAATTCAAGTAAAATTCAGATTTTAAGCAGGTGCAGTATTACCATTAGCTGAGCTGAGCAACTTAATAAGAAAAGTAAATCCACCCAGCTTTTTTACCTTTTCCTGTTCTCAAATGCTTCAGTGTCCTGTGTACTTGTTCATTTCACTGCAATTTGTTTATTTAATCATTTTGCAATGAATATTTTCAGTTATGGTTGTTCTCAGTGTTTTAACCCTATAAATCACGTGTCATTCTGTCTGTTCAGTAGGACAGGTTTTTCCTGAAACACTGAAAGAAAGTACATATTCTAGAACAGAAATTTGGTTAGTTTTGGTTATTATATCTTTGAGCTGATTTCTAAGACACTGACTGTAGTTGAACTGAAGTTCTACTGCTTAATGTTTGGATTAACTGAACATGCAGTGATCATGAACAAACAAATGAAAACTCATTCTGGGAATCACTTGAGCACCAGCAGAAAAAGTATTCTCATTATAGCCCCAGATGCAGTGGCATTTGTCCAGGACACTTGGCTTAGCAAATCAAGTCTTGCAAAAACATCAACGGACTTTTCATGATCACGTCATGGGAACTGCTGCACGAACTAAGGTAAGATGGCTGCTTCTAGAAGAACATGCTTATGCAAATGTTCCTTCATTTTTAAGATTGATATTCCACTTATTAAAAGAAAACCCCTCTTGGTTTGGGTTTTTTTTTTTGCATTACCATATATTTTTTACATTATGGGGTAAATAACACTGTTGGTTTGAATATCACTTTACTGGGCTATTCATGTGTGCTTTCTTGCATTATTAAAGTAACAGAGTTCTGGTTTTGATATACCTGTACATCCCAGTGTGTTTTTCCCTCAAAATATCATTACTCTTGACTTTTCTTTACAACGTACTTCAAATTTTACAATTACGGGAGAGTTAGGAATTAGATTTCAGGAAGTGGAAATATTAAGAGTCTACTTCTGAAAGAGTGAAAAAATCAATCTCATTCATCTTTTCATCAACAGATAGGCAAACTAACTTCACTAAAATTATTCATGTGTTAAAAATTGTATCAAGGTTATGCAAATGAACACTTTTGCTGGTAAGCATAATAAGCATATTATGGACTTGGTTATGCTTTCTAGGTATTAAAGAAATAGAAACATGCATATGTTTTTACATTGTTCTTGGAAAATTGTGTTAAAGCTAAGTTTTTCCTGGTTCAGAAATAAAGGCAAAAGCAGTTAGAAGAGGAACAAATTGAATGACTAAGACCAGCAAAAATGGAAAATTATTATTTTCAAGTCATGACACAAGGAGAGGAAATAACTAGAAATGCATTATAAAGTGTCCTGAAGTAAAAATAATTTTTTAAAAAGTTTCATTTTGCAACGAAGGAAGATGTCATGTAATATAAACACTGGTGTGCCAGTATACAGCATGGTCATCCTTCATAACTTTCAGCTAAAATGACTAAATATGCACATTATGATGTCAGAATTCCAGGGGCATATTAGCCCCAGACATCGTCCCCCAACACATGTGCGTGATCTGTGTCAGCATTCCCCCTGCTCTGGAAACGCAGGCACTCCAGCCTGGATTGCTTTAGCACCAGCAGGGGATTTATTTATGCCAGTTCCTTTGTACGTCAGTGGTTGGGCTGTTGGCTTGGGAGACTTGGGTGTGGTCCCTGCCTGGGGATGGCAGATCAACTGTGCCTCAGTTGCCTGAGTAGAAAACAGCAACACAGCCCCTCTCTGCGGGAATGTTGCAAGGTTGAATGCATTCAGGATCGCTGCTGAAGTTCTGTGATTGTAAGGGCTGCAGGAGCTCCTCAGTGAATGGTCTGAAGGGAGTTAGACAAGGCGCTTTCTACCTGATGTGATGCACAAGCATGCAGTGAGGGGGTACAGAGAGAAAAGGCAAAAGATAGAAAAAGGCAAAAGATAGAAAAAAGCAAAGGCTGCTTCTCATTCGCTTTCAAATGTTTCAAATTTGCATCACTGAGCAACTTTTTACACAGGCGGATTTAAATAGGACAAGGGGGGATGGTTTTAAGCTACAAGAGAAGAGATTTAGATTAGATGTTGGGAAGAAATTCTTTAATCAGAGAGTGGTGAGGCACTGGAACAGGTAGCCCAGAGCAGATGAGGATGCCCCATCCCTGGAAGGGGATCAAGGCCAAGTTAGCTGAAGTTCTGAGCAGCCTGGTCTAGTGGGAGGTGTCCCTGGCCATGGCAAGGGGTTGGAACCAGATGAACTTTTGAGGCCCCTTCCAATCCCAACCATTCTATGATTCCATGATTCTATGATTACAGTTCTATATTAGCAAGTGGAATTTTTTAAAAAAAATTACATATTTAATACCGGAGAAGGAGTGTCCAAAAGAGAGGTGTTCAATAGAAACAATTGCCAAAAAATTGACAAATTAGTTTAGTATCTTCCAACCTTTAAAGAGAAGCAGCACTGGAAAAACTGATAACTATCATAAGAATGTCCTTTATGGATTTATCTAAATATTCTAAATATAGTAAAGTGATTCCTTTAGACATCATTATTTCAATCATAATTATAAAAAGAAATATTTTGAAATATTGCATTTTATGAAAAATCCTAAGGCTTTGTCTTCTTATCTTGTTTGGGACAAAACCAAACTTCAGAACTTCTAGGGCTTCACAGACTTGTCTAATAATAGTATGTGTGATAAAACTGCTTCATACCTCTACTTTTAATGCAGCATTGAAACCATAAAGGTTCAAAATACGTTAAATCTTGTTCAGTATGCATTTGGATACTTAATGGAGAGATATCTTTTTAGTTAATAACTTGACTGAGTAAAGGAAAAGGATTTACATATTAATGGTACTGGTGTTCCCTGAAGGATGGAATAGATATCTTATATGGTTATAAAAGCCTGGTTCTTTATTGTCCACAAAATGCAATTTGTGTGGGGAAAATAGTGGGGAGTGTCCACTATGGGAGTTACTTGTGTTTGTGGGAAACAAATCCCTCCAAATTAGAAATAGCTGTTAAGTAATTTAGTGTGAGTTATTTATTTCTCTTACAGCCTTCTGTAATTATCACGAATACTCTGTAGATAATATACAACATTAATAAATCAACTTTTTATAAAGCTGATTTTTTTTTACTAGCATTGTCAAATAGTCACTGAAATTCAGAAACTCAAGATATGATCTGTTTATTTTAAGCATATCTCTAAGTGAACTGTTGGAGATTGCTAACAGTACATGGAACAATCTTTTTCTGTGGAAATGTTCCACACATACAGTTTATGAGCATAGCTGGCCTCTCTAGCCTCTGGCTTGCTCTACCTTTCCTTGTTTTTGCATTCCCATGAATGAGAATGAACTATTATTTATTCTTGGCTCTCCCAAGAATGGAGTGAAGGAGTAACTTAACTTTTGCCCTCAGTGTCTCCACCTCCTCCAGTCAGAGCAGATGTCACAGGCATGTGCTAGCTTTCAGCCATCCTTATTATGTCTTAATCACGTTCTGAACTTATTCATTCCCAGGAGTCAACAAAGAGTAGTCAAGCAGTAGGAGTAGTTATGGGAAAGAAGAATAAATAGTGCAGATGTCAGGAATTAAATCTAGACCATATTTAAGATGTCTCTTGCCTCTCCTGGAGTCCAAATCTCAACTGTTCTCTTCAGGGTCCCAGTCCAATGGTTTAAGTGCTCTGGCATGGGCCCTGGATGCAGCTCTGAACCAACAGAAGGGTTGCTCAGCTCTGGGACGTGCCCAGGTACCTCAGAGCAGCCTTCCCTCACTGATGGGAGTGCAGGGATTTCAGTGAGCTACCCCCAGAGACCACTGCTTTCTTCTACAGTCCAGTCAGGATCTGGGCTTTACCAGAGGGAAGGAAAGAGATGGGTAATCAGCACAGTGTCACAAAATATCCCGAGTTGGAAGGGACCCACAAGAATCATTGAGTCTACTTCCTGCCCCTGCACAGGACAGTCCCAAGAACCACACTGTGTCCCTGAGAGCACTGTGCAGACACTTCTTGAGAAGTGCACTTGAGCTCTGTCAGGCTTGGTGCTGGGACCAGCTCCCTGGGGAGCCTCTTCCAGTGCCCAAACACCCACAGCAAGCAGAATCTTTTCCAAGTACCTAACCTAGACCCTCTGACAGCTTCAGGTCATTCCCTCAGGTCCTGTCACTGGTCACCAGAGAGAAGAGATCAGTGCCTGCCCCTCCTCTTCCTCTCATGAGGAAGCTGCAAACCATGGTGAGGTTTCCTCTCAGTCTCCTCTTCTGCACGCTGAACAGAGCAAGTGACCTCAGCCACTCCTCCTACGGCTTCTCCTCAAGGCCCTTCACCATCTTTGTGGCCATCCTTTGGACACTTTCCAAGAACTTTATATCTTTTTCATATTGTGGTGCCCAATACGGCACACAGGAGTTGAGGTGAGACCACAAAACAGAAAGTGACAATCACCTGCCTCGACCTGGAATGAAGAGTAAGAGGGAACAGCAAAAAGAGACCGGAAAAACAAGACGTGACTTGGGAACCAGGGAGAAGTGGAATTCTGCCCCGTGGGGAAGCCGCGCAGGAGAGCAGGGCTCCCATCACCTCCGTGCAGATTCCACATGGCACACGCTGCTGGTTTGCAGTGTGGCCACCAGGTGCCACCCGTGAACCAGGAATGAATTTGGCTTGGCTTTCCCCCCCCCCCCCCCCCCCCCCCCCCCCCCCCCCCTCCCCTTGCTTTTTTCTTTTTTTTTTTTTTTTTTTTTTTTTTTTTTTTTTTTTTTTTTTTTTTTTTTTTTTTTTTTTTTTTTTTTTTTTTTTTTTTTTTTTTTCCTCTCCCAAGGACCTGCCGGATTTTGGGCATATTCAATGTGAATAGTTTTTGGTTCCTTCTGTGACGGTGAAAAGAGTATTCAATTTCAGACACTTGACAACTCCTAAGCACAGATGTAAAAATTGCAGAACCACTGTACCCAATCTGTGCCTTTAATTATAGCAAATCTCTTCACAGTATCATTATTTTAACCCTTACGCTACTTTATTGTTCTTGCTAAGAACTGGCTAAGGAGTACTGTCTGAGCAGTGAAAAAAGTCATTAAAAATTAATTGCATTGGTTCAATTGCCTCTTCCCCATTATTTTTTTGCTATTTGCCAATATGGGACAAAGAAGTTTTTATTCTATTTTTTATCTGTGTATATAGTCTCATGATTGAGACTCAATTAAGCTTAGTTTTGATGAGTTTATTTTTATGCAAATCTTTATTCAGAACTCTTTATGTGAAATTTTAACCCATTGTGAACTTTGGTTTTGGTAAATTTTGTATTTGCAGCAAGAACTACACAAAATCCATTTGGAAATGTTAGCGGGATTGACTTTGAAATTATGGCTTTTGATGCACTTCAGCTCTAAATAGCTAAATAAAGTACAATAACAGCACAATAATTGGTAACTGAAATTAATATCTCATTTCCAAAGCTGTGAATAGCTCACTTGTTATATTATTGTTCCTTTTTGAGTTTAATAACAGGTATGCAGTTATGTCTATAAGAGTAAAACTATTGCAATACATACATTTGACTATCAAACCTGTTGATCATCAAAGAATATGCAATATTCATAATCCAGAACCAAAGATATCCTGCTCTTGACCACTTCAGCTTGAAAATAAACTATCAGTATAAATCAAACATAAGCTCATTTTTGCAGATGATAACACTGACATAATTTTAACATCCTGAATGCTTTTAACAGGCTCTGAATGTTATTTCCAGCTTAAATACTATATTGGTGTTATTATTATAAGCTGTTGATATGCAAATACCATTTTGGTTCTGCAAAATTCTTCACAAAATGCCCAGAGTAGATCAACAGCAATGCAAACTGTCTGGTCTGCACAACTGTGTCTCAGTCTCCTAAATCAGACAGATGCTTGATCCATTATTAGATGCTCACATTTTACACTCTCCTTTGAGCAACCATTGGAACATGATTTCTATTTTTTTCCCTTCTCTTACACTGAAGCAGCAAGTGGCTCTCTAAAAGTGGGTTAAGTTTTAAGGGAAGCAACTGGCCTTGGGACAAAACCACACAAAGCTGTTGTTGGTTGTTTTCCACTGAAGCTGTTTTCCAACAGGATATTGGGTTTTCTTTAGAAGGACATTTTTTGGAAGGTGCCTGCTTTCTGCAGACAATTTAATCTTTTATTTTTGTTGGAAAGAGAGAACACCTGACAGCTGAAAACCCTTTGGCTGAAAACAAAACAAAACAGGGAGACTTGGAAATACCCTCCGGTGCTTTACGTCATATGTCCGAGTCAGACCATCCCCCTGTACTGCACCCCAACAGTCTGGACTGCAGGGTGGGGAGGCTCTGGGTTGTAAAAGCAGGGAAAGGGGCAATCCCCGACTTTTATAAACCCCAAAGGGAGGTTTTAAAGCAATTTTTTCAGGTTCCAACAGAGGTTTGTTATGAATAGCCTCAGATGTTTTCTTCTAGATTTTTTTAATGAAAAAAGCACGTATTTTGTAACCTTTTCTGTTTCAAGTACCCTACTTGCATAGAACAATTAAACTGACTAGAGCCAGGCTGGGATATCATCCTGCATGTGGGGCAGGGTAACATCTGGTGGGGGGAACTGGGGTTGGAGAGAGCCTGAAAGAAGTGGGCAGGGCTGTGGGGACAAGGACATGGCAAAGCCCAGCCAGGACGGCAGGTCAGTGAGCCGGGGTCCAGATGAGCAGGGCAAGTGTCCAGAGATGGGCACAGCTGCAATGGTCAGTGGCTGGTGGCGTTCAGATCGCTCAGGGTGGGAGCTCTGGATTCCAGATGCAGAGATGCTGCTCTATGCAGGGAGACTGGGACCAAGATCCCACAGAGTGCCTTAGGATCCTGGTGAAATGAAAGGCTACAGGAGATGAGGGCAGGGCTTTGAACTGTTTGGACAAGCAGGAATGCAACTTCTGTGACAGGAAAATGAAATAACTCTTACCTGTGAGAAGCACTGGGAAGCTTCTTGCTTGTCTGTCAGTCCAGCTCAAATGTATGTTTTTCCTTCCCAAGAATTTTGCTTTTGAGTTAGCTGTGCTTATCGCTTCCACAAGACTTGTCTCTTTTGTATCTCTGATGTTCTGGATTTAATTTTAGCCCTAATTCTAACTTTTTTTCCCCTGCCTAAATCACAGTATTGTTCACCTAAAACGGTCCACATGACAGTTATTAGTAGATAACTCCTTTCCCTCCAGTCCTCCTTCAGAGCTAGTTGGATTTAATTCATTTGCAGCTAACAGATGCCATCTAGTGGTTATTATGGGCTTAATTTAGTATCCAGTAAAATACAGCAGCTTGACGTTGAATGAACAAGAATCATAAGCAGATAATACAGAAAAGAGGACTATGTGCTGAGGGCATTCTCAAGTTATCTCCACAGTTTTTTTGGACTGAGACACAAATAAGTATCTGTTTATCTGGTTGTGTTGATGTATAATGTTTTCTTAACACCCGTACCAGTTACATAACCATCAGTGCCAATCAGGTTAATGCAGCCAAGCTCCATTTTCTGAATAAAATTTTTATATGCACAGGGAAACTTTTCCATACACTTGGGACTATTTTTTTTTTGCACTCCTGCAAACAAATACTGTGATTCATGGAAGGTGTTTCCATTTAATTAAGCCAACAATGAGTCAGGCATTCAATTAGTGCAAATTCAGTAAACAAGATTTACAAACAGAGATTTGCATAAGCTGTGAAGGGCTGTTATAAGCATTGGAATATAGAGATGAAAGTCCACCTATGAAAGCAGTAGACTGCAGAGAATACAGGGGTTTGTAAAGTCATGATCTGTACTGGGCAGTAGTCATAGAGAGAAGTTGTTATTTCTCAGGATTATAAGGTAGAAGGTTTGAAAGAAAAACATTCTCACGATGTAATTAACTCGTAGGATGCATTGCTGCAGCATTCTGACCACAAGCATGTACGAGTTTAAAAATGAGCTCTGACAAATTGATTTGGTGTAGATACGTCCTGTGATGTATAGGGTTGAGAAATAAGGTATGTAGGTGTATCATGCCTGGATGAACTGTCCAGCCCAGGATTTCCTATGGTGCTGAAGGGAGGCAGGGTCCCCATAAAGAAAAATTAGCTTAAGTTTGTTTCACTTTGTGTAATTTTTGTTGAGAAATAAGTTATTGATGATCATCTGGTAAAAGGCTCTGGACTTTGCTTCAGCTCTGGATGTCAGTTTTGACAGTCTTATCTGGCTCAGAAACATTGCAAATGTTGGCTGATTTAGGAGATTTCCTAAATGAAGTCCATATAATCCTTTACTGGAAAGTATCAAATAGCCACAATTTTTATGCACTATATGCACTGTATATACACTCATTCATTACAATTCTGACCTATTTTGCACTTCCCCTTTTGACTTTTATTTCTTTTTCCTTTTTCATGTCTTCATCCATCTCCTTTCTGGCTTGAATAAACAGACCAAAGTGCTCTCCATATTTAGATAAGCATCTAATTTGCCAAACTGTGGTCTATGAGTAAGGTGATAAAATAAAACAATTTTGGCTGTTCCTACTTGGTGTATAATAAACTAGAGAACAAAGATTGTAGCTAAAATTACCCTGAGGTTTGCTCTTTGTGACCAGTTTAATGAATCACTTTTCACATAGCATGAAGAGCATCTGCCAGGTGAAAGATGAAGCTCATGAACTTGTTCATTGTAGTTCATTGTGTGCTAACTCTAAAGAGAAACAGACTTAGAGCAGTCTCTTAGTCTCAATTTATCCTAAAATAGCTTACATTCCTACACAATGAGGTTAATTTATAAACAAAAGTAAATTACTGAATGGGGAATAATAGTGCAACCATGTCACCTGTGATGTCAGAGAGGATGTAGAGTCACTCACCAGTATTACAACAGCTCATGCCTTTCCATAGATTGGGAAAAGCCACCAAATCCTGAACAGGTAGCAGCCATCAGAAGATTGTATCACCAGAAAATTGATGGTGAGTTCAGTAGTCACCCTGGTTCTGTGGGGATGACACCTGTGGCCTCTGACAGGGAAGTAAGAAATATCTTGATGTTGCTTTAGTTTCCACCGAGCCACCACTTATGCAGGGGGCAAACCCGGGGGGATCAGCCATGGCAGCAGTGACCTGGCACCTCGTCTGTGCTTTGGGGGAAAGTACAGGCAGCTAAATTTTGATTGTACAAACACTCTGCCTGCTGCTGAATTGTCAACATTGGAACAACAACTTAAGGTTCAAAAAAGCCTTACTGTTAAGTAATTTATAGAAGAATCAGGAAATGCTTTGAGATTACATGTAAAAATTTGGTTTTTTTCAGTATAAAAACCATAGCTTAGATGGGCAAGACCCAGGTGTGATCTCTTCTATATAACAGAATATATCAAGAGAGCTCTCTACTCAGTCCTTTTCCTCTGACTGCATGCTCTGTCCCTTCTCAAAGAACATGGATGAAGTAAGGGATAGATCCGAGCTGTCAAGTTCTGCCAAACCCCAGAATCCAGCAAACCCTCTCGCCCACTCTGACGTGTCTTGAATAAGTTTACTGCCTCTTCTTAGGTAAGTTTAAGGCAGTACGTGCTTCCCTGCTTGATGGAAGATTTTGCTACTTAGTAAATTAAAAACCAGAAGAAGAAGAGGTAGTTAAAACTCATTCTTGCCTGGGGAGGTTTGAAAGTTTAATGTCCCATCTCCTGGCAAGGTTCATCACTGTGATGATGGGAGGTTCATAGTCTACTCCTGCTTGTAGGGCTGGGCCCCTGGGTGGATGCATTGCCCATCCAGCTCAGCACTGTCCTCTCTGTAGCTGCCCTCTAATCCCCATCCCACTTTTACAATGTCGTTGAGCCACTGTTCATTTTCCTGGGAAATCTACCTGACCCTGCTGTAGGACAGCAGTGATTTACCACCCCAGGGGAAAATTAAAATTAGCAAAAATACTTTTATCTAGATTGTCTTGGTTTATTTATTGATTATTTCCTCTTACTGTATTCATGTGATTTCTCAGGAATGAAAAGTATCTGTACAGAGCCTTGTCTAGAAAGAGTGATTGATGCAATTCTATGTTAAATACACTAAACAGTTCATGAAGTTAAAAGGATAACATAATAAACACATTTCCCAAACTCACACTTGCTCAACTGTTTACATTCAGATCTGTAGAAGAAACAAAATCTGATTAATGGAACTACCCTGGTAGTTTTCATATTAACTGATCAAATCCCCTTTTCTAGACATGAATGTCATAACATAAGTTAAATGTGTATTTTACAAGGTTGTTATGATTTTTATGGTGGAATCAGGGTCACTAATGAGCTTCAGTTCCATTTGACCTACATAAGTGTAGAAACAGCCTTTCACAATACTTTCTCTGTATTTATCCCCGTCTTCTGTGTGTTTAAATAAGTAGTCGAAATAACAGCCACAATGAAATAAAAAAAAACAGCAGGAGCAAAAATGTATCAGATAAGTAGGTTACATTTATGGTAACTGAATTTCCATATATTCAGATGGGTACACATGCTCTAAATCAAATAAGATATTTCAGGAATCTTGAAAAATTAACCAGCTTTCAGAATTTGGTTGTCAGAGGATAAATGGAGAGTCAAAAGTCTGGCCACATCTGCTGATTTCACATATGCTGTCATGCTGTACTGTAACTAATGAAATAAGACATGATGAGTCAATGCATCTCTTGAAAAGAATGAAAATAATATGATTCTCAGCATTATGTATAAAACACACTTTTGAAATGGAAAGATATAAAAGACCTGCAGACCACAATTAAAAAAA
>VWZT01000793.1:791178-813898 GCA_013397055.1 Pachycephala philippinensis
AAAAGCAGGGATTTAAAATATTTCTGTGATTTGAATATGAAAAATGGAATGAAGTGGGAGTTTCTAAGAATGAGAGGCTTAAAGGATAGTTCCTATTAAATTGAATTAAATTATATCTGACTATCCTCTCAGAGCAGGGATCAACAGTGCAGGTTCTATAGGTAGGAGGAGATTAACAATATTTTAAAAGCCTTGTAATGTGTTCATTTCTGTTCTGGTACAATGTTAACATTAAAAAATATCTCTGACTGTAGAAGAGGCTATTAAAAAAATAGCAGGTACCTTTTGTGTCTCTGCAAGATCATGACTGGGCAAATACATTTTAGACACCAGTCCCCAAATTTCCTGCAAAAATAGGAAGGATGTAAGATACAGTATTTGTATCTAAGCCTATGCTTAGAAAAAGATAGCTGTTTGTAACACTCTATAATGGGTTTAGATACTGATATGGAATAGGGAAATGTAATTAAAAACCAGCCTGTTCACCATACACAATAACAAATGTTAAGAACTACCATGAAAGAGGTGATTAAGCAGTCTGTATCACAAAACCTGTACAGACATGTAAGGTAGGTAATTAATCCCACAAGTTCAGATAATAGATGCTTTAAAAGGTTTGAAGTTGAAAAATAGAGATGGAAGCACAACGACAGTTAAAGCATTTCAACAGATCTATTTTTAAATTGAATTGTAAAATTGTTGACTGCAAGACAATGCATTTACTAAGCATGAACAGGATGATGCAGATCTTACCTTTCTCTAAAAAAACACAAACTCTTACAACTGAGCTAACAAGATTTATTTTATTTTATTTTACTTTATTTTATTTTATTTTATTTTATTTTATTTTATTTTATTTTATTTTATTTTATTTTATTTTATTTTATTTTATTTTATTTTTAATAACAGGTGTTAGAGTTCTACAAATGTAATCTAAAAGCACTGAGTTTTATCACTCCACCAAAAGAGTTTGAAAGTGGATCCACATGCTACCTCTTGAGGATACAAGGTGATTAAACATAATTTGTGAAAATGGTAATTAGTACAGACTTTGCTTATTCTTAGTGACAATCTGATTTGTGCTGGAGCATGATCAGGTGCAGACACACACAGCAGTTGTTTGGGATCTCTGCCTAAGTGCCGAATATGGGGTGTTGGCTCAGTGCTGTCACATCTAAGGTTTGCAAAGTCAGATAACTCAGGATCCTTCCTGGCAGCTATGCCATAGTTCTGCGTAAGCTGTAAATTACTGCAGTGGGATGGTCTCCAAACCACTCTTATGACTCTCAAATGAGCATCAAGACTGCTTTCTTCCTGTCTTCAGCAAGCAGATGACAATTAGTATTTTCTTTCATTAAGCATTTTGCTGCTTCTTTTTTTTTTTTAATACTTTAAAGAGGCATTGACTGTAATTTCTTGATGGGTCACTGTTAGGGAATAGCTATATGTTTGTTTGAGAGTGAATCTTTAACAGGTAAATTGATAAAACACGGCTGTGACTGATTAACAAAATAGATCTTGATCAAAATTTGAATGAGGGTATTAAACAAGACTAGAAAACATATGGTGAACAACTACTTAGTTACTGCATAAAGGCAAAAGTCCTCTGGAAAGCAGAGTACATGATCATGAATCATCTTACTTCTGAGTAATGACAATAAACTATTTTCCTAAAGAGACTCTTTCAGTATAAAAGAAACTGTAACCCATAGGGATTGAGAAATCTGCAGTGTTAGAGATTCTATCTTTGGGTTTAAACCTAAATTCTTGGTCGCTGAGGTAATTTAGGCAGCATTAAAAAACCGTACTCAAGTAAAAAATGTTTTGCCTCTCTCAGGACTCCCCGAAACTTCCCCTGACGCCTTTCAATTCCTTCTGTTCTTTAGAGAAATTTAAGGGTGCTTTTATACAAGGGCACATGGAAGCAGAAATTAAATAAATAATAACCCAGATATTAGACTTCATGTTTTGTCAATATATATTTATCATTTTGCAAAGAAGTGGAGTGTTATTATTAATCAACTTTATTGGGGTCATAAAAGCCCTGATCAGAGAAATGATTTGTCCCTGGCTGTCCAGCTGCAGAAACATAATCCAGGAGTCCTAAATATTCATGCCAAGAGCATCCAATATCACATGTCTTTTATACCAGTTTTAAAAGTCTTCTGGCAGAAGATGAAAGCTGCTGTAAAAATATTAAACTATACAATTAAAAGCCACTTTTTTCTAATTCATATACAGCAGTCTAAGATGGAGGTCCCTGCCTCACACATATGCAGTGCTAAGAGAGCTGTCTTGAATGCTGCTTTGATTTTCTTAAAGAAATAGATTAACACATTTCTTTATCCCTCTTTTGCAGCAATAATTTCTAATAGTTATTTGTAGTAAGGCATTCATATCGCATGACAGTGTTGCAACACATTAAGTGAATTTGTTAGATTGCCATGTCCTTAAACTCTTGTAATTCAAAATTAAAAGTGCTGCACAGTCTCAAGAAAAGTCACAAGGTGTGAGAGGTGTGTGAAAGCTCATGAATGCCACATCACATTTGAGCTCTGTCATATTCACTTAAACATGGTGTGGAGCTGATGTACTGTTGTAAACACACACAAAAAGTGAGATAATTTTTTAAAGAATACATTTTTACAGATGTACAATATACTAGATTTGAATGAGCTCTAGGTTCATGTCTAGAGATAAGCTATTCACTCTTAGACCGGGACTTCTCGGTCAGATTTCAATTGTTGTTTTCAAAATGCATGCAAGTCCCTTTGTCTTGCACAGGGTTTTGGAAGGGAGACACAATCTGAGAGCATCTCCTCTGAGTGCTGCATCGCTGTCATCTGCTCCAGTGATGGAGCACTGCAGCTCCATCCTCACCAAATCTCTGCTGTTAGATAAAATCCCGATTCTCTTTCTTTATTGATTAATCTCATCAAATCTATTTCTTACTGACTTGTGTAATAGCACATGCATTTTTTGCTGAAGTGACCATTTTAAGAGACTTTTCTCTGCTCATCTATGCTTGTGATTTATTACACCCCTCAGTCACACAGATACACTGAAGTTAACACTGACTTCAGGAGGAAAAAAAAAAAAATCCAAAACACCATAGACAAAAGTAATTCCCTATCTTGCTTCACAACATGTCACACAAAAAAAGGGGAAGGGAACTGCAGCCCAAGGTAGAAGCCAGCAGTTGAGAACAGGCTGCAATATTGAAAAACAACCATAATATGGAGACAAAATATATGCAAAATTGTACCAGGGAAAGAAAAATGTAGGTTGAAATTGTTGGCTGAGAAAATTTTACTGTAGGAGAGGAATCCACAAAAAATGTGCTAATTTCATACTTCAGCATTTTGGGCCTAGCATAAATTTCTTTCTTATGAAAATTTATACCGCAACAGGCCACAGGATGAACTTTCATTTTGTTTCTCAGTAGATTGGTCTGAAGGTTTTCCTTAGAGAAAAAAAAGAAAATAGCAGCAAACTCACCCAAGACTTAATTTATTGGGAACAGTCCAACAAAATGGACCCTCAAAAGACAATTTAAAGAGACCAGGTCTGAGGTTGCACTCACGTATAGCCCAGCTGCTAGCATTACCAGAGGTCAAACTTAGTTTGTTTTCAGCATGTTTCCTTGCACAGATATTAGTCTTTGTCTGTAATTTTGGCTATGTCTCTATTTTCCTAGCTCAGGTTAATCTAACACATCATCTGTCTTATTGTTTCTTTAAAAAGCCTCAACAACCGACATTTGCAAGTCACGGTATTTGAAATACTTTTCTTTGGGTCAGTTTGTTAAATTACTTCAGATTAAATAAACAAAATCACAGTCTGCTATGTTTTAAAGAGTGAAAATTTATTTATATAGAATATCTGTTATTTTGGGGTAAAACCAGCATGCCATATCCTTAACCCCAATAAGAAATTATAGAACCACAGAAGTTACACTGGTTTCTACTCTCTGAGGGCCTGGCATGAAGACTGACTACATGATCCAGACACTTTTTAGATATTTCTTTTACTAAAGGTCACTGTTTTCAGATGATCAGAGTGGGAAACGGGGTATTTTTATGAATGACAGAGCACTTGTCCTTCTTGATGTGACTGAATCTGACTTCTGCTGCTAATTATCAGATTATATTGGATCTAGCCCTTCAGATGCTTAAGATCAGATTAAGGCTAGCTTCAAAAAGAAAAGTGGATTTAAGGCATCACGTATAGGACCCATGTTGTTGGTCCCAAGGTAAACATCTCTTGTGCCTGTGACCAGAACTCCCTGTGAGGCCTCACCATTAGTTTCATACAGTTCTCCAGATCTTCCCATGTATTATGTGAGAGAAAGATTTGCCACAACATAGTCCACAAGTGGTCCACATGGTGCCTAAACTAGACAACATTGCATGCTACAGAGGGCTATATCTGACATTCTTTCTCCAAATTAGGTGTCCTTGTGCTATGAAGATTCAGAGTGTGAAACAGATTAATGTGCTTTTGTTAAACATCTTTTTTTTCTCTTAAAAAAACCTCCTTTGTTTTTGCTTCTCCAACAGCGATTAGAGAAGTGCATAGAAATTCAGAGGTTCAAGATACTCTCCCTTTTCCTGTCTCATTGCAATACATCCATATGGGTACTTGTCACATATGAAGAAGAGTAGATAAAAATGTACACTGGCTATTCTGCTTGTCCAAGTTGAGCCACTTTACATCCAGGAATGAAAAATTCACTGGCTCAGAGACAGTGCATGGTGTAGGCTGGATTTCTGGCCAGTTCTTGTCTCTCTTTATAGCTCTAATTTATTAAGTAGTGGAAGGGGGCAAAAGAAGCTATACCATCTTTCTTCAACTACCTCTATAACAAGAAAGGTTCCTTTAAAAGCTGGAAACTGACCTCAGTTCACATAGTTAAGGGTATGTGTTTAAATTTTTGTGCACAAATCCTGTATGTTCTTTCTGTTGTAGAATCTATAGGGATGCAATCAAGCTCTGCTCTGCAGGTAACTCCTACTACTGTCAGTGGTGTCATCTTCTTATTGGTATCTAATATTGGATTTGGGCCTGTAGAAATGTGGGGTTTGCTGATATAAGTTTCTCAATCTCTCTTTTTTAGAAAGCACTATTAAAAACAGAAAAATCCCAAATTCTTTGATTTTTTGTAACCAAAATAGAATGGTGCAAATTAGCATCATGTTTTTCCTAGATATTGAATTTACCAAATCCTTAAAGAAAAAAATTATTTAGTACAATATATACATATAATTTTATTACAAATCACATAAAAAACAACAGAAGTTGGAACAAATCTTTAAACTATGAACTTTTTAATAACTTTAATTATGCTTTAAAACCATTTTCTGGTTAGAAGTGGATAAAGACCCTATAAACCCCATATGTAGAATGTTATCATTTTTTCTTTACACTATAGCAGTCAGTCCCAAAAGATTTTATTCAAGTTTAAAATTAAATTAATATTTTATTTAGTTTCAAAATATTAAAAAATATAAAGCATTTCTAAATAGAGCAACTGCATGAAACAATAATTTTTTTTTTTTTAACATACCATTTTCCATTAAAAAAAAACCATGAAATACTTTTAAAGTCTTTGACAACAAAGTCAGAACTAAGTCCTGCTCTTATTTAAAGATGAGATGGGGTTGTGTTAGCATCTCTTTGAAAGGATCGATGGTGCTATAAACACTGTAAATGTAACCATGCAGTACTTCTTCATGATGTTTCCATCTCCCCAGCTGAGTTTGTCTTAAGGTGCTGCTGATTTATTTCTTTTAAAAATAGTGTGCTAAGAAAATTAGTAGTTTTTTTACTATATGTTTCAGGACCAAGGTCCTGCTTGTGTGCCTGTCCTTCCTTTCTACTTGGATACAAAGTGCTGGGAAATCTACAAGAAGTGTGAGGGAGATCTTAATTGACCCTCTATTTTTAAGTAAATGTTCAATAAAAGACACTTTATTTTCTTCTCTGCGTTTAGCTTTTACAATAACTAGAGAGATATTTAGAAAATTGTAGTACTTTCAAGAGAAATTGCTACTGAAATCAAATTTCAAAACAGGGTTTATTTCAACAGAGAGTAGAAAAGATCATCAGATGGAAGTTTAATAACAATTGTTCATGTGTATGATAATTACATTCCAAGTATATGGAAATTTTCTCCTTAAAAAAAACCCTACCATATTCATACAGAGGAAATTAGTTTACCAAGAACTTGGTTCAATTACTCATGTACTCTGTGGTCCAACAATTCTTACATGAATTGTGAATCATTGCTGAAAACTTACAAGTACTACAGGCAAGCCATCAATTTCCAGATAAAAGAAGCAGCTGTTGCAGAAATCTGGTTTTACTACCCTTCAGCAGAACAGTATACAAGTTCCAATAACAGAGGCAATTCAGGCATTATAAAATTTTTGGTTTAGAGGCATTTTGCCTTTCCCAGAATCACCAAACAATTCCAGTTCAACATGATTTGCAAAATAAAAGCAGGTCTATAAATGTCTCCTGTGAGTACTTAATAAAATGGACACTTTTCAAAGTCGTCCAAGACATTGCAGTTGACAAGGAAATCAAACAAGACTGCTGTGAATCTTATATTAAGCCAGTAGCAATAAACCAATACAATTTTACAGTGTTTTTTCCTATGACTGTATTAAAATTATGTTGTAATTCCCAAGTGTCTGGATAAAATGACTTTTTTTTACCATTCAATCACCAGTAAATTATCTAAGCAGATGGAAATACTTTAATCTCTTCTTATTGTGTTTGTCTCATGCTGGGTACAACATATGCTGAAATCAAAAGCTCAACAGTCAAACACGACAAAATTTGGTATTTAAAGAAAAAAAAAATAAAGGAATCAAAGGCCATTCACCTAGAACTTTGCTTCCCAAGAGCTTCAAAAGCCAGATCATTCTCCTGTAGTCTTCATTTAAGAAATATTATGTATTTAAATCACAGGTTATTTTGAAATGTTTTCCAGCTGAAGAATCATTTATCTATCTCAATCATGCAGCAACAGCACCACCATAAAGAATGTCAGAAGATAAGTAAACCAAGAAACACTATGAAGATCTACCCAGAACCAATAACTCTACCCACGACCCAAACAGGTGCTCTCTTTTGCATTACAGAAGTAGAGGAAGAAAAAACTTCAGTAGATGTGATTCTATGTCTGTGTTTTCTTTTAAAGCAGCTTCAGATGAGTTGAAACAACAGTCTGCCTCCCAAGAAGAGTGTACCACTTCTCCTTCTGCTCTAAATCCCTGCTGTGTGGATTGCTGCACATGATGTGCTACACAATGGCCAAAGCAGGTAAGCACCTGAGGCTCACCTGAGTCTTTACTTCCCAACAGTGGAAATTCAGCCTTGTTCAAAAGAAAGCAAACAATGTCTGTGGATGACACCCTGCTTAGACAGTTTGACTCGTCATTTTCTTGGTGAATCCAGAAAAGTAAGTTAGAAAGTGTGAGCTTCTGTAATTCACAGACTGGCAAATATGTGTCAGGGAAGTTTTCAACAGAAGTTTTATTACAAGAAAATATAAACTTGTAGAAATTTAACAAATTGTAATTTAGAAATTGGGTGGTTTGGGGGTTTTTTTCCAAAATAATTTGCTAAAAATATCTTCCTGATATAAAGAGGAAAGCTGTAGTGGAAAAAAAGAAATAAAGAAAGTTGATCCAGTTGAGCCAAGCTCTCACGTGCAGGTGCATTTGAGCCTGTGCTTTGCACAACCCACATTGGTTTATCTCTTGAACCCTTCTCTTGCTCCTCCTCTGGGCAAGTGAATAAGCAATTATTCTCACAGACGACCTTCTTCAGAAGACAACTCTGATGTGTGCTGTTACCTTAGTCTGGGGTAGCTTTAATGCTCACTGTGTCTGTACAAGAACACTTGTGGAACAATCTGTCTCATACACAGAGCATTTGCTCTTTGCCACTTTCTGTGGTTCATTTTCATCAGCTAAAGTGATGGATTAATGATGTACCAACACTCCCTCTGCAGGGACCTGACTGTGGGTTTTCTCTGTCCTGAGCTAATGCCCTAGACAGCAGACACTTCTGATCCTGTCAAGGGGGGCAGAGGGGGAGTAGTGACAGAGAACAAAAGAAAGAGGTCAGTTCATGCTTTGAAGAAAAAGAAAAGCATTTAAACCCCTGAAAATTCCTAAGGAATAAGAAAAATTATTTAATATTAGTTCAGGAAGTTAGCGCTGCAGTGAATTACATACATAGCATTTGAGTGAACACTTTTACTTTATTATTGTCTTATTACAATACAGCTGTACTTGAGCATGGCATATTATTCCAATAATCGTGTTTTTAGTTACATATATTGTAAAGGTAACATGATTTCATTGTACTTAGAACTTCTTTATTTAAGACATCAGAAGCTACCATTTATTGTCTCTAATTTCACATGAAATAAGTGCATCTTTTATTTCACCACAGCCAGGAGTTACTTGCTATCTATCAATGCTTTCCCATATAACAAGTCCTTCTGCAGGCTGTTGGCTTCTCAGTGCAGCCTGAAGAAGATGCCAAGAATTCAGGTGAGCTCAGCTGTCATGAGTTTCCACCTTTTCTGCCCAAGTATAAATTGTGTCACTTCTTTTATCATATTCATAATATTTAAAGGAAACTTAGGGCAATGACATGGTATATTTTGCTATGGGTATATATGATATTTAATTATGATTAAAGTTGTTCATAAATTTTATTCAATGTTTTTTAATCTGAGTTTCATGTACTCAGCCTGAAGAAGGTCTAATGCATCTATTTTCCTTTACCCACCTCTTCACTAATTCCAACTACTGTAGTAATGTCACCTCTAAACCAGGATAAGCCAAGGCAAGAATCTTTCTTAAAAACAACACTAAATAATTTATGGTTTGGATGTGTGTGGTGATATTTCTCCAGGCACTTTCCACAAGTGGAATGTTAAAATTGGCATCCAAGCAGGTGCTTGTACCCGTGATCACGTCCTACAGGTAAATAAGGCCAGTTTTGTTTCATGTCAGTATCATGCTACAAAGTGCTAGCTTGTGCTCCAGTCCTGGTACATGTCCCTCGGAGGTGGAGAGACCTCTGTGGCTCTTGGAGCATGCCTGCTCTGTCCCATGAGTGTTACTGTCATCCAGAACTTCTCATGAACAGGAGACAGACAAACTCTGTCTTTAGGGCTCTGAAGCTAAGTTGTCCCACCCTCACGGTGGGACAGTGCTCGCTGGTGTGACACCGCACTCCCACAGCCACACTGTCCTTGCAGGTCAGCTCTGCAGCTCTGCCCCTCACAGATAAAGCGGGATCTCAAAACCTTCTTCCCATGATTTTTTGTTGAGCATGAGCACGTCCTTATTTTTTTACTTTTGGTGTGTGCCATCAGTCTGCCGTAGCTTTCATATTTATGTTCATGCAAGAACACCGATTGAACTGCCTTCCTCATGCAGATGTAGGAGACATTGCACTGACTCTACTGTTGCATTTTCCCTAGGATAGCTCAATCTTTGAGCTTCATAATCTTTCTGATGGGAGCATAGTTGTGTAGTATAAGCCATATTTGCCTCAAACACGTATTATTTAAGGTGAGAAGCAAAGGAGTGTTCTTATCCAAACTCCTGCATAACATGGGTTTAGAATTTCAGCCTGTACGTTTGTCAGTGTTTTAAGCCATGTTCTTTTAGAAGAATAATAGAAGCTTCTTTGTCCTAAGACTTCCAGGAAATGTAGCCAGTTCTCATCCCCCAGAATTGCCAAGGAAATGTGTATATGTTAGCGCTTTTCTATTTTAGTATTGACCAGTGTTTTCCTAAGAATAAAATATACAAGGTATAATTAAAGCCTGCTGGAATTCTTCTACAGCCCATGTCCTCAATAAAACAAAGTAATCAAAGCTGTGGCACATTCAAAAAGACTTGGTTTGCCCCAGAAAAAAAAAAAAAAAATCTGGTTAGTTTTCTCCAGGAAGCTGAAGACTGAAAAAATATACTGTTCCACAGCAGTAAATCTGCTTAATAAACAGCCTCTCACCAGAATGAACTGTTTAAAATTGTTACTATTTTTATTTTATTGTGCAAGAGGAATTACATGGAAAAGTTAAGAATAGATTGGAGACAAAAGCCTGACTTGATATGAATATTTTGTTTAAAAATTATAATGACCTGGTTTGTTAGGCTTTTCTTGCAGAATATCAAAACTTAGTAGCTAGTGTTCTTATACTCTTTTTCTGCTGTTCATTTCTTTTTGTCTATCTCTAAATTTGAACTGCCCAAACTACATTACACTGTATTTCCTTAGTGATTTGAAGCGTGGTGACTGGAGCTGAATGAGTTATATTTGACTGATGTTGCAGCACACCTCTTAGAGGCAGGGATTTCCATTACATCAAAGCCCCCAAAAAAGGGCAAACAGCCAGAATTTTCCATCTACCCTGAATCGTGGTTGGCCTAATTTTGCCGCAGTGCCTCTCCCACCAAACCCATTGGACCCCTGACCTGTAGGTCACTCACTTCTGTAATCCCACCCAACCTATCTGTTAAAAACCCCTGTTCCCAAAGCCACATGCTCTTTCGTCTCTTCCCCCTGGGGTGAGTGCTGTTGTTAGTATCTGCCTCAGGTGCTTTTTGTTTATTATTTTCACGTTACTAAATCCTTTTATTCTGGAAGCAAGTGATCTAGCCCATCTCTCTTTTAAGCCACTGCCTCCAACTCGCCACAAGAATCCACCTTCGAGGTTATTACAATAACCCAGCTGGAAGTCATATCTTCCTGGGCAAAACCAGCTGGGTTTATTATTGTAATAGACTGCTTAAAAGAGAGGCATATTCTAACCCCTAATTATTAATCATGTACAGAGAAAGTAAGGGCCATGGTAATAAATTTCATTAAGTGCAGGCTTCTTGGTCTGGGCAGTGGCACTTGCCTTTCACAAACCTGTAGAGTAACAAGGGGCAAATCAGCATTTGTCTCTCTTCCCTTGCACACTGCTGCTGCCTCAGTTAAGGAGTGCAGCCTCCAGCCAAAGCCATTTCACTTTTCATTTTTGAAGGCATGTCTACAGTGGTACATACTCTAGCCTGGAGCTCAGAGATAACACAAAGAACAGTGATACTTATTTTACAGGAGGTGACTGAAACAGTCTGATGCATGCATGAAGTGCAGGCAAGAACTCTAAATCCCCGTGTAAATGTATATACACTAAATGAGAACTGCTACTTCTGATCCTAGCAAAGGGCATCTTTCAGATATCCCATGTATAACACAGGCTTCTAGTCAGCTGGTTGCCTAGTGGGCTGCAAAATACACCAGCATACAGCTGGAGCTAGTCTAAAAAGTGCTGGAAGTATTTTACAAGTCAAACCCAGTCATTTTCATATGAGCTTTCCATTAAAGAAGTAAATTAGGAGAGAACTAGATCCAAACAAAAAGTGGACAGACACGAACAAGGATTAGCATAGCTAAAAACCTCTCCAAACTCCTGTAAAACTAAAATAGCTTAGTACATTATCTAGTGGATCTCTTTTATATGAAAAACAGATGGGTGAAGGAAGTAGAAGAAAAGTCACGCTGCAGAGCACTAAAAAAAAAAAAAAGATAAAAAATATCATTTAAGGAGATAAAAATGTCTTCAGTTGGCACTTCTAGCACTCACATCCGCTGTATAGAAATTTTCAAGGAAGTGCTCTATTCTCATGCCTAGCAACTGGCTTCCTAATTCTTCTGTATAAATCATACCATGCCTTGTAATTTCACTCAAACTGCATAGAAGTTGAAGTCCAATGTCTACGCCATTAAAAAAAGGACCAAACTATCATCAGGACTGGCTATGCAGTCTTAGATTTATTTTTTGTCATATTATTTTTAGTCATTAAGTATCTGAGTGGGATGCCAGAAGTCTTGAGAAAAAGAAGGCTCTTTTTTCTTTTTCTCTTTCGTTTTCTTTTTCATTTTCTTCCTTTTTTTTTTTTTTTTTCCCCAGGAGCTAGAGCTTCTAAACATTAAAGAGCAGTTCAAACAAATAAGAAAACAAAAAACCTCTGTGTGTGAGTGACAGTGGCAAGGTCTTCTGCTCATCCAGAAATAGCTAATGAGATGTTACAGAAAAGCAGTGCAGTTCTGATTTTCTGGCTTTAGTGACAAAACCCAGATGCTTTAGAAAAGATGCAAAGGATGCACAATAGGAATAATTTCTTCCAGAAAGATTTCCTTTTAATCTTTTACATAAAAGAGATTGATTTAAACTTGAAATAGGGACATTTCAAAGCGTTTCCAATATTCTTTATTTTAGCATTAATTATAACAGCTCTAGATTTTCTTGGGATATGTATAAATGACAAACTCTTTTAAATTTGGTAGGGAGATAATCTAAGACATGTTCTTTTACACAGAGTTGGTGAAAAAATGATTTGCTGCTTATATGGAAGAGAAATGAAAGATGTTGCAGGTTAAGGACAAATATTAATTGAATTTATCAAGGCCTATTCAGGCTAATTTATAAGGACTGGGCCATTAAACAGCAAGAATGAAGATGGCACATAACAATATAAATCATCATTACATGTAATGATTTGCATCGCTGAGACATTCAGCTGAAACTAATAGGATAAGCTAGGGTCTTTGTTTTGAAGAAGACTAGTTTCAAATTGTTTAACTAGTAGAGAAATTGTTTTTAAAGAAAGGACTTGAATTGTTAATGCACTCATGATCACTAATATCTGAAAAAGTATGGCAAGAAATAAAATCATTCCTATTTAGGGTGTTTCCCAAATTGCTCCGCACATTTATTGACAAGCCCCGTGAAGGCTGTCACTCAAAGAATAAAACTGAAAAAACCCAAACAAACCAAAAACCTACAAATGAACAAAAGAAAGCTGCTAAAATTACTTGCATGAGCCTTCTTAGTCAACTGTTCTTATAGAAATTTATTCTTGCTTCTCAAACAAATCCAGTCAAGTAATATATCTATACTTGGCATATTACATTAGGTAAAGAAAAATCTAGGAATGTAAGTGTTTAATTAAGTTATGAAAAAGGCTTTGAGAATATTTGATTTTGGATTCATTAAAAGAAAAAAAAAGAAAAAGACCTGAAGGATATTATTTTGAAATGTCGCTTTTGAAATGTCCTTTTATTCCAACAGAGGTAAAAGCTGTAAAACTGTATTCAGCTCTGTCCTAAATGAAATATTTAATTAAGAAAGAACTGTTTTTCCTGCTCTGTCTATCACCTCCCAGCTCTCAGCAGAGAGTCAGCTAGAGCACCAAGTTTTATCGTGTGTATCTGTTTCCTAATACTGGTTCCAGGAAAGGACAGATCATAGGAAAGAAGGTGGGAAGAAGTGATTTTATAAGTATTTCATCTGACTCTCAAGTGTCACAAGTATTCACGTGTAATCCGTGAGTTTCCCTTTTCTTTTGGTCTAGGAAAAAAAATAAAAAAGGTACTAACTATTTGTATTTTTCCCCATGTACTTATATCCCCCTGATGTCAACTAGGCCAGAGGATAAATTGTAACCTTGTGGAAGCTGAATGGTGACAGACAGTTCTGGGATCATCTGGGTATTTGCTATAGTATGAAAAACCAGTCAAGTTTCCCTTCAGACATCATCTGTCTCCTGTCATTCTTCTAACATCCACAGGGCCTGAAGGCTGAGAGCTGAGCATCCCTTACAAAGGGCAACCTCAGCCAGCTCCTCTTGACAGGATTTTGATGCAGAGCAGCAACAAGAAGTCAGGCTGGGGAGATCTTCTACATCTGTTTTGAGCAATTAATCCCCTAGAGGTAACTCCACTCACATGAAACTAATTTTGCAGTGTTTTAGCCAGAATGTGATTGAGTGAGCAGACTGGAAATTGAAGAAAGTTGGTATTTATTTTGTGAAAACAAATGAAGAGGCCATTAACCTTCCAATAGAAATGATTACCATATATGCTTTAAAATACTAGTCTTTTCTCTTCCCAGGCTTGAGAGCTGTGCAGCAGCTTTGGTGACAATCAAGATGATGCTACTTGTCAACACTAAGCCAAAACAGATTATTGTGGTGAGGGAATCAGAACTCTCCAAACATGATCATGAAATCTGACCCCATAGACTCCTTCAGCCTCTCTTGTTATCAATCAGCTGTAGGTTAAATTCTCTCAGAGAAGAAAGTAATCAAAGTTTACTTCAGAGTGTATTAAGATAATTTCCTAGACCTATTGAAATAAATGAATGCCTCTCTTACAAATTAGTGTCTATTTGGACTTGAATAAAGAATGTTGAAGTCCTTGTATTCCTTGAATATCTGAGGCCACAAAAAAGTCAAATCTATTGCTAAATTTTCAGATTCACAAGTTTATCAGATTGTATGTGCATACATTTTGTAATTCCACTGCCAATGTACAGACATGAATGACAGATTTAGTCTTGATATATTTGGTTTTGTGCATAGATACAGATACTTAAAGTTTTCTGCTTCTCCTGAAAATGCTTGTCTTACTTCCTGGCTGTGTACAAAGAGATTCCCAGTGTGAAAGAATCCCATTAGTAGCTTGGTCACATGCAATTTCTGAGGCCAAACTGCTTTGGAAACATTCATTTCTTCTGTGTTAAACATAAATTCAATCTCCTTCTGGTGTCGCCCCAGCAAAACAACTTTAGGATTGAACTCCATTAATTTATTTGGAGAAATTTTGTAGCACTGAATGCAGGTTAACCTACTGGGGATAGGTGCTTGTAAACTTTCTAACACATTGCTTAAGCAATAGACACAGATCTTCCCCTTCAGCCTCCTCATTTACTTTGATATTGAAAATAATTTTTATGTTTTAAAAAGTTGCTTAGGCAAATGTAAACTTGCCATCCAAACTTATATTTAACTCAAAGATAAATTTAACTTACTGCTTCCAAATTGCAGGTTAACCACAGAATCATAGAATGTTTTGGGTTGGAAGAGACTTTAAGGATCATCTCATTCCAACCCTGCTGCCATGGGCAGGGGTACCTTTCATTAGACCAGGTTGCTCAAAGCCCATCCAATGTACACTTGAACAGTAAAAGAAATTGCATCATCCCTGGCTTCTCTGGGCAACTTGTTCCAGTGCCTCACCACCCTCACAGTAAAAAAATATTTAGTTAACTTAAAATAACAATTTAATTTTAAACTGTAAGAACCGAGTTTTTATCCTCTCATAATAAGGAAATTATGACTGGTGTGCAGAGATATATAGATGAGCTCATTTGAAAGCTAAAACTATATAAATAATTATTGTTACTTTTCAAAAATTTTACATATAATAAAGAGATTGATATGAGCATTTTTGGTTTTTTTTGTAGCTGAAACACTCAGGGATTTGTAAGTCATTGAATTTTAGAAATAACAGGATCTCTTGTTATAAGCAGATGTGTGTCTTGAGCCCTCTTTCCCCATGGAGCTCTTTTATGGCTAAATCTAGGAATAGGAATTTGCTTCCACAGTTATCTTTAGGATATCAGACAATCTTTTTTTTCAGCCCTCAAATCCAGGTAGATCTTCAAGCCAGGGATAAGTTTTTATTATTTACAGAATCAAGTGGTCTAATTCCCAAAGAGCTTTTGCAGTTGGGAAATCTTTTAAGAGATACTGTATTCTGATGGCAGTTCTCTACGTATCTAGAAACATAGCAAATATTTAGAAAATGCTTCGCTTGCCAGCAGATTAACTGTTCTGACTGACATTAAAAAGGAAGAGAACTATTGCTAGTATTGTCATAAATTGGTGGTCCCTTCCCCCTACATCTGAAAGACCAGGTAGAAGGTCTGAGCTTAAGAAAGGTTGTCTGGGTGGATCTGCTCTCAGATAGGCCTTGGACTGCTACAGCCATTGCTGAATTACTTAACTTGAAGCAAGCACAACCAGGATGATTTCTGTGGGATATTTAGTCATAAAAAATTAGTTGTTATGAAAAATCTACTTTCGTTTAGAGAACACCATGGTTGGAAAGGGACTCCATGAAGAAAAATCCATCTTAAAAATATGCAGATATTGTGAACAGTGAAGGGACACACTGAAAACACAGAACTGAGAAACACATAATCAATGCCAAACACTGATAAGTAGGTTACTATGCTATCTGAAGAACTATTTTTATGTTTTACAGTTTTCCCCACTTGCAACACATCATCTCACTGCATGCTAGCTCCAACCAATTATTATCGTGCAGTGAACTATGGGTCTTTTTGTATCAATGGAGTCTCAGTTCTCATAAAAATTAAAGCATGTTGAGCTCTCAAAAAATAAAATATAATGAAAAAAGATGAATTGGACAAAATCCAACTTGGAGATTTATTCAATTTTTTATGTATAAAAAGTGTATGTACTTTATGATCCCTCTGGGTACAACAGTTCTTAAACCTTGTGAATTTTAATATGACTATATGAAACCATACAGATTTGAATAAGATTTATGAACAATGTACACTTAAAATTATTGTCTACACATAGCAAAAATAAACACCCATCTCATCACTAGTTTCTTCTCACCCTGAACTTTCCCTTTAAATCTTACAAACCTGATAAAAGAAGCAAGGGGGATGTCACAAGTTTAAACTGTTTTTCTATCATGAGGTCAGTAAGGTTTCATGTATTTTCAGACAATTTTATGATTTACAGTTCTCACATTCCAGTCTGGTTATGACTACAGCAAGGTCCCAGCGACTGTCACATCCATGAGTCACATTATTAATCCACTGCCAGACTCTGTTTGAACTGCTACACTTGTAAAGGAGCCAGCAAGAAACTCTTGGTTTTTGCAGACTGTCTGGTAGATCCTTAGTGAGCGAAAACCAAAGTTTCATAGACCTCAATACAAGTCCATCCAAACACAGCCACTGATAGTCCCTTGGTACTTATCTCAACTCCTATTGACTTATTAGGTGTCTAAATAGCAGTAGCATGCAGGGATCAGAGTCACAGAACATGTATTTTGCAGAAATGCCAGAAAAATATTTGGAGATGACAGTGACAACAGAATGTTTCTGGTGCATTGTGGCTATAAATCTTACAGAATGTACTACATTTGATAATACATCTTAGCAATCATTTTTTTCTATTTGTCATATTACTTTTTGTACCATCCAGACATTGGTGTTAATAAAAATTTTACTCATGACAGCATGGATCTAGAGGCACACAATCTGATTACACTCCTCTCATGCTGAAATCTTTACTGGGCAGCTCACAGGCACAAATATTAGTTTAATAATGGATAAGAATGAAGCGAAAATACATGAACAGCATAACTGTATTACAAATATATTTTAAATTTTGGTCTTTTTTTCTCAATAGATTACTGAAGCCTGATTCACTGACCAAGTCATTTTGCACAGCATTAAGAAACAACACCGAAATTATTTCTCTATATCAGGAGAGTTCTGACTTGAATCCAGTATCGGAAACAATAAATGCTGTCATAAAAATCAAGGACTGTGAGAAAGTCATGAGAAAAAATTAACCACACCATATCACCAGTTTAGGAACTTCTGGTTTCCTCCTTGTGGAAAAAGTGTTAAAGAAAGTATTTTGATGGAAATAACACAACAGCTATGTGTCTGCTCAATGAAACAAAAGGCAAGATAGGGAAAAACATCAAAAGTCACATGCCTCAAAACTCACGAAGTTTGAAAGATGGGTGGTGAAAAGCAGTAATAAGATTGGAAATGAAGCTGGTGCTTCAATGTGAATGATGAGATGACAAGACTGGCCTTAAAATGAAGGCCAGTTACTGTGGCACTACATGGGGCAAGGGAGGTCACAAGTACAGCAAAACGGGTGCGGCAGTGCAAGAGCTCTCACATCTGGTTTGGTGTGCAAGACTACATCTGCCCAAGCCCAGCAAAGGATATTTATAGTAGAAATGCAAGATGGTGAAAGTCTGGACAAAACCTTTAGCTGAAGATGGGTAGGAAAGCGAGATATCCTAGATTAGTTATATGGGAGGAACATGACCACACTGACATTGGTCAGATGAGGTGATCTGGTGTGCAAGTGACTATGGCTATGACCAGGCAGATCATCACCCTGACTGCCAATATGATTGAGGAAAGGCAGCATGGAACACATGAAATTGGCAAAAAACAGGATCAAGCAAAAGGAGGATCAACAACTACAATTTGCAAGTTCAGCATATGCAGCTCAATTTCTATTTGTGGAAAAAAAAATATACAAAAAATACAGAGAGAACAAAATAATAGGATTATTAAGGTTGGAAAATATCTAAAAGACCATCAAGTCCAATCATAGACTCAACACTGTCAATTCCACAACGTAAGACTACTGAAAATAAATAATAAGGAAAAGAGTTGGCAAACAAATGGGTGCTCACCTCAGAAGACTGAAAAACCAAGGTCCCTCAAAGACAAGGAACACTAGAGAGGATAATGAACGAGAAATATCTGCACTTACAGAGGAGGAGAAGGAACAAAAGCTAGGTGAATGACTGTCACCATACACTGGGGCAACATATTTCCAGATATTGCTTTACTCCAGGCCAACACAGTTTGCAGTATAACATTGGGGCACCATCAGCAGGAATCACGCATGGGAAGAGCTACAGCGGCTCACCGTCCTTCCCAGAGGCACGGTCGCCCAAGGCAGGCCAATCCCAGACTTACATGCGTAGGCTACTCACGGCTCTCCTGGGCACAGCCCCGCCCAGGGATTACGCGCCGGCCGGCTTTTCCACTTCCCCCAAGTGGATTGCAGTCCGTGAGGCTCATACTGTCGGAGGCTTCCAAGAGCTTCTAAGGCTCAGCCAGTTATCGCCGTGATACATACAAACATGGGGCACCAGACATCAGAGTCCAAAGAGTCCAGCATGGCGTAGGGTGGCAGGCATCAGCAACCAGAGGCAGGTGGCAAGCAGCAGTAGACATGCACAGGCACCAGCTCAGCATCTGCTGCTCTGTGATCCTACAGCACAGCCCTTATATCCATCATCCCTTGGGCTACTCATGTGCTTCTTGTTGTAGGAATCACCACACCTGCATTCAGTGCTGGCCTTCCCTCCTCCCAGGGACACAGATGCAAGCCATGAGGCCAAGGCTGCCTACAGCCCACTCTTTTAACGCCACAAATGACTGCATGGAAAATTGGCTGTATCTTCTCTGCTTTCAGATATAGACAGTCAATGACAGGAGTGGGAGGCTTAAGGTGACTTAACAAAAATTGCAGATGAGTTTAGGGTGTCCACTTGATTTTGGAGTTAAAGAACTCAAAATCCAGTGGAGGTTAACTGAGGCTGTTTACATTCAGGTGTAATTCTTACCATTTGATTTGCAAGGTATGTGTCCACATGTGAGCTGATTACCCTACACTCCTTTCACAGTCAGTGAAGAGAAATCCGTACCTGTAGGAAACAACTTAGGCTGGTTTATCTTTGGCCCTCATATTCGGATGAGATGAGTTGTTTTCTTTATTCTATTTTTTTCTAGTCACTGCAAAAGGAACATAAGGCAATTAGTTCCAACTTCATTGTCTCTCATAGAGCTCTATATTGTCTGATTTTGGTCAAGAGACTTGCACGTTTTAATAGATATTTTATCATGATGATATAATAATGAACACGTCTTTGGTCCAAAATGCTCTAAGATCATTTAAGATTTGTTTTGAAATTTTTGGACAAGTCATGTAGGCTGAAGCCATAAGAATCCACTGGCAGTATGAATTATGTCCCTTTACTTATAAAATGTTGCAGTCCTCGGGATGTTTACAGCAGCATTGATTTAGGTCCAGAGACTCTTTTAGCTCTAATGTCACCTTTGAATGTGATCATTCTGCAAAATCACAGGGAATTAGGGAAATATCTGTCACCATGTTAGACAGTAGTAAACAGAAATTTTATGGTAAAAGAAAGGTTATTTAATTTTGCTTATATATTTTTTCTACAGCTGAGGGTCCCAGTTGTCATGTGTGTGCCCTTTCATATGTCAATGTACATATTTAAAATTCATATATATATATATATTTAAATACATGTTTAAATGCTGTTTATATTAAGGCTGTTTCTCTATTCCAGTAGTGATAGCAGAACCAAAAACTCCCTTGATCATATCCCCTCTAACATCTGCTTGCCTTTTCATACATACCCATTTGGGACAAAGTTCTTTGAACCTATTCACCTCTTTAACTATTTTATTCAGCTCAGAGAATACAGAAAGGGGGAATTTCATGCAAGATACGTCAACTGGAGAAAAATTAGATAAGCATGAATTATAACAGTTGTAAAAATAGCAATATAATCCATCCTCCCTCTTGTGTGTATTTCTCCCTCTATACAGGTCCAAACTGAATTTTTAAAAGGCAGTTTAGGAAAGTAGATACTGATGTTCCAAATCTGTACTTGTGCTGCACCAATTACCCACTGGGAAGGATGGCTCAGCATGGGTGTTTGCATTGGAAAAACATACTTGTGCAATTTATTTTGTTTTATAAAGCCTGGAGTGGCTCTAAGAACCCTTTAGCTCGTGACCTGGAAGAAACTTGAAGCTATTGCAGCAGCTTTGGATTGCCAGGCTGGCAGGTTACTGCCAGGCATCACTGACTCTGCCCTGCAATATTGTCTCAAGCTATTTGCATTGGCTCTGTGCCTCAGGGCAAGCTGTCATTTGGCCGTTTCCATCAGTTTTTCTTCACCAAAGAAGCAGTCTAACCCTCAGCTCACAGCGTTTACAAAGCGCTGCTGTTTTCTATTTAGGGGTGAGGGAGAGACTTGAAAGCTTAGCCTGGAGATCTTCACCCTTCACTATGCAGAAGCACTTCACATCATTAGCTCAGTATCTGCCAACACACTGACACACTGCACGGGAATGCTCCTTACTTCCAAAAATAACAAAGCAAGAACAAGGGGAAAGCCTCTATTTTATACAAAATAAAGCAAGTTTCAGTCTGTAATATGTACTCCTAAATGAACCCACAGAAGAATTTTCTTATGTCTCTAAAAGCAAAAAAAAAATTAGAAATTATAGAAATACAGGATACAGGAAACCTCAAAAGGGACCATGGATGGTCCTTAGTAGTTAAACACCACAGGATTATTTAGTCAGAGAGCAAAGCTCTGACACAGAAACCAAACCTCTATGGCAGAGAAGAACTTTATAACAGCCATAGGAGTGGGGGATTGCAAGGAGGACATTTGCATAGCCATGCCTTCAAACTCAAGACCAGTAGTAAAAGACCAAAAGCTACAACTATGTCACAAGAAAAGATTAGAAGAGATTCAAGGCATCTTCCTTTATCGGAATTCATCTCAGATCATCCAACAGTCCCTACTGAAATAATCACAGGGATAAATTATTCCTCTGGAACTCAATTCTAACTTCATACAGAGTCACTTAATACAGAGTGCTTCCACAAGACATATGAATAGGCACCAGTTTGATTTACCAGAAGAACAAGAGTAATCTCTACTCAAATCTTTAATGTGATACTGGTGCTATTTCTATGATTACTTTTCACTTAACGTCCTCTCAAGCTCTTTTAATTTGTTGGTTTGGGTTTTTTTTCTAAGAAAATGTTAGACTCACAGAAACAGAAAAAAAATAGTTGGAGAGAATTGCAGAGGTTTCTAATCCAGCCTCTTACTTGGAGGATGGCTAAATTCGAGGTTAGATTAAAAAAACCCACGTGTTTTGAAAGTTTCTAAGGACAGAGCTTCAACAAGGTCTCTGCCTGTGAGTTGGGCTTCACATTTTGTTGAAACTCCTGCCATTTCTCTGTGTCAATCATTTTAGCTTGCCAGGGTCCCTTTCCTCTGAAGGGCAGCTCATCCCTGCAGGGGTTTGACACTACCCCACAGGGTGCCACTTGTGAAGGATGTGAGGCTGTGTTCCTGTCCCATTCTCCAGGTTTTCAGTGGACAAATTTAACAGCACAGGCGCTATACCAACCCCTTAGGAACATTATTTGTAGCTCAGCACCAATCAGATTTCAAAGGGTAGCTTGTTGTTTTATATTAACGTACTTCAGCTCTGAAATTATGCACAACTAAAGTGAGAAATTTCAAAGCATTGACATAATCCCAAATCCAGCAACCCAAGCAGTCTTTCACCTACGCCGCAGTCCACCTATCTAGTCCATATCCTTTTTGGCTATAACCTGACTACAGGGCTGTTTTGTGATACCCTATCACAAACCTTACTGAAGTCTGTCAGTTCTTGCTTCTTAATTACCCCCAAGCTGTTATAGATGTTCTCATTTGTGTTTCCTATAGTCTGTGCTCATACTGTGTGTGCTCTCAAGGTATATTTATATTTCTCAGAATTCAGAAATAGTTAGTTTCAGAGTGTGTGTTAAGTCTATAGTAATGAATGCACCTACATCACCAAAAAGTTGATATGAGCACTAGAGGTACTAGAGAAAGAATAAAGTAGAACTATTCCAAGGACACTGAGGCCTGCATGTCTAAAGCTTAGATAGTCAATGTTTCCAAAATAACCCTACCTTCAGCCTCACTTCACTCAATGTGTGCCAGAAAATGTTTCTTCTTTACTTTTTACTATGAAGCTGCCCAAAAGAATTGTAGATTCTTGCTTCAGTCTTTGGTTGAACACTTTTGTTTTAAGCAAGCTAGTCAGCTTTGTTTTCTGAGCAGAACATCAACATGAAGCTTAATGAGAAAGCCAAAAAAGAAAATAACCTAAAAACACGACCAAAGCAACAACAAAAATGCCACCCCACCGTCCCGCCCC
>VWZT01000793.1:813926-830803 GCA_013397055.1 Pachycephala philippinensis
AAAATGCACATATGAAAAAGAGCAGTAGTTGCTGAGCATCCAGTCCAGGAGAAGGTATTCAGATGAGCCATGTCTCTGAATTTGTACCTAGCCTGATATGGAAGAACCATCATTTATAGAAACTGTCAATTAAAAACAGGAGCTGTAATGCAGTAAAAACTAACTCTTATGATGCCATCACAGCATATCCTCCATACTAGATGTCAGTGCTATGGCATGAAGAAAGTTAGTTTCACAGACAGATAAGAAAGGCTAGTAGGACATCACTTTATGCCTTAGGAGAGTAGGAAAAATGCAGCATGGCAGAATGCAGGGAAGTTCTGATTCTTGACAGAAGCGTGAAGCATGTGTTGTGTATGTGTTCTGTGTGGAAGTAGGTAATGCTCAGTGGAGCTCTGAATCCTCTCAGCAACAGCCCAGACACTCTGTGAAATAAAAATCCAGACATCAGTCTGACTGAAAGCATTGAAAGTAAGCTAAAAACATATGTGATTACTTGTGTAGGTGACAAGAAAAACTGCAATATAAAGCACTCTAGACAGTCAATAAACCTGTCTTACAAACTTCCCTTTGTCCTCAGTAAAAAAACCCCAACAAACAACAAACCTCTTAAAGTCATCCAAAAACTTAGCCTCAAGTGTAACTAAACGTAAATGTCAAATATTTTAGAAAACACAAGGTTAGGAAGCTTTTCTGACTGCAAAAAGGACTACATATTCGCACAATTACTGTGCTTTCTGTCTGCTTCTACAGTTAGCACATTAAAGACTTTTTGGTGCATCACTAACATATGTTCTCCAAACTGTGCCACAGGGTTGGGATGACCAGTGGCAACTGTGAGATCTAGCTTCTCAGTCTTGAACAGTGTGCTTTCCGACATGATCTTGGAAGGCTGAAACACCAGAGTAATCTTTTATCACCGTAAATATCCTGATAGCAGATACAGATAAGAGTTGTATTGCATGAAAACAGTTTACTACTATCTATCCAACCTTCCCCCTCCCCCTTTTTTTTTTTTCTCCACAGCTTTCAATGGAAAAGGCTGCAAGAGGGAAAGGAAAAGAATAAGATTGCATTTTTCATGCTTTCAACAAGTATCCTTAGTAAGGAGTGCCATGATATCCTGTTGCGTAGCATTTGTGATAATTACGATGAAAATAAATGCACTTTTTTAAAGAAGCAGCTGATAGTGTCTTCATCATAACTGCCATGAGTATCTTTTTAAAGGGAGATGATGTAAATGTTTCATATTCGCTAAATTACAGTGATTCAGTGACTTACAAACCAGCATGAGTTTACTTTCCACAAGTAATAATGCATTTCAAGTTCAAAAGAAGTTCTTTCATTTTCTATAACACAGAAAAGTCTTTGATGATACCAGAACAAGTCTCAGAAAGATCTAGAAGGTTTTAAGACAGAGCCCAGAAACTGCTGCAAAAACTTCACTCTAGTAAAGAAGGAGAAGGAGAAGGAGAAACTTGGTGTGTGTTACCCTGTAACCAAGGCTGTCATCCCTGCAAGAGGAGTTGGGATAGGGACATCTTAAAATGTAAATGAGCTGCTTTTAGCTGTGCTAGTTGATGCTTCTCCACACACAAAGCAACAATCACCTGTTGACACAAAGCTTCTTCTTTTCAAACTAAGGACTAGGTTTTGCTGAAAGAGGGTATCTTGAAAAATTGATACACAAACCCACAGTGTTGTTAGTCACTCCTCTAAAAATGTTCCAGAACTTGCCACATCATAGATAATGTGTCTCACCTGACACTGAGGCAAAGCTGGTCTGACAGACTGAGGGCAGTCAGGGGGCAGCAAAGGTAATTACATAGATAGGCAATTACAAAAGAAATGAAGCAATAAAACCAACCTCGTGATGCATAGATCCTCAAACAACAACAGAGTGCTACAAGCTAAGGAATATACTAGAATAAGAGCAGTTAGAAAAGTAAATTGTGCCAGCTTTTGCCTCAGAAGTTTACAAAAGATTTGTTCTACCTTCATGGTGATATTTGTCAGGTGTTGTTTGTGCTAAATATTTAGTTCCAGAAATTTAACTGGCTGCTTCAAACTAACATGCCCAACTTTCTGAGGCTTTTCCAGCTGCATGAGTTAGTTTGTGTGCCATGCTGTGAAAGCTCTGTTGTAATCACAAACCATTCTTTCCAGAGAAGGGAATCTGGCAATGAACAAACATTGATCTCAGAGAGTATTCTGCAGAGCAGTGAGAGATTCCATGCACCAGTTATGTAGCAGCACATACATGGGAGAGGAGAAAACATCTCATTTGATTCCATGGATTCAATTCGCTTTTAACACTGATTTGTGCGTTCAGGTCTAGTGCAGATGAGAAATGCCAAATATTGTGCTAGTCCAAATATTGTGTACTGGATAACACCCAGTCTAGGTTGGCTTTAATTGTGAAAATGGTGTCAAACATCTCCAATCTGATGTGAAAGTCAAAGAATCATAAAATCATAGAACCATAGAATATGTTGAGTTGGAAGGGATCCATCAGAATGTAACCCTGTATATGACAGCCCAAGAATTACACCATGGGCCTGAGAGCATTGTTGAAATGCTTCTTGAACTCTGTCAGGCTTGGTGCAGGTGACTGGGGAGCCTGTTCCAGTGCCCAGCCACCTTCTGGGTGAAAAACCTTTTCCTGATATCCAATCTAAACCACCCCGACTCAGCTCCTTGACATTCCCTCGAGTCCTGTCTCTGGCCATGGGAGTGAACAGATGAGTACCTTCCTCTCAACTGCCCCGCATGAGGATGTTGAAAATCACAATGAGGTCTACCTTTAGTCTTCTCTTTTCCAGACTGAACAAATCGAGTGACCTCAGCTGCTGCTCATAAGGATTCCCCTCCAGACCCTTCATCATCCTTTGCACACTCTCTAATAGCTGAATGTCTTTTTTGTATTGTGGTGCCCAGAACTGCCCCCAGCACTCGAGGTGAGGCTGCCCCAGTGCAGAGCAGAGCAGGACAATCCCCTCCCTTGCCCGGCTGGTGATGCTGTGCCTGATGCCCCCCAGGACAGGGTTGGCCCTCCTGGCTGCCAGGGCACTGCTGGCTCATATTCAGCTTTCCACTGACCAGAACCCTCAGGTCCCTTTCCACAGCTGCTCTCCAGCCTCTTGTTCCCCAGTCTATGCCCAGAACCAGGGTGATGCCATCGCAGGTGCAGAATCCAGCACTTTCCCTGGTTGAACTTCATATGGTTGGTGATTGCCCATCTCTCTAGTTTGTTGAGGTGTCTCTTCAGGACCTCTCTGCCCTCAAGGGAGTTGAGAGCTCCTCCCAGTTTAGTGACATTGGCAAACTTCCTTAGTATTCCTCAGAGTCCTGTGTCCAAGGTGTTAATGAAGATATTGAAGAGAGCTGGGCTGAGGATGGAGCCCAGCAGAGCCCCACTTGGTACAGCTCACCAGCCTGTAAGCAAGTCCTTATATATTTCTTTATTAGATGGATTTACACTATACTTTTTTTCAAATTGAGCAGCTCAGGCATAAATGATGATAACTATGAATGCAGTTGAGTTTTCAGGTGAAAACTAGTTCAGAAATCAAGGTAATCTACTTTAGATCTAAAAAGCTCCAGATAAATGGCTAGATCCCTATTGAGAGCTTCAAAATAATTGCCAGTACTGATGCTAAAATATTCTGGCAAGCAGAGAGCTAGTATTAGGTATTATTAAGTGCTACTGAGAGCGGAAGAACTTGTAGGAATTCTTTCAAGAATGGGGTCTTATCTTTCCCCAGATTGTATCTATAATCTTGCAGATAGTATGCCAGGTTTCTTTCTGATGGTTGCTAAAAACTGCTGGAAGCTCAGAAAAAGCCTGATTTTTTCACTTAAAAAGTACTGAAGAGTTCCAATTGACCTCAAGCCCTGTGCTGATATAATACAGCTTGTAGTTAACTGTCAAAACTTTTAGAGACTTGTATATATTTTTAAAATGTGTTTTATGGCCTAAGTGGCTAAATATATAGATTTTTATAAGGATACATGTGTGTACATAGCCTGCTTAGTCTATTACAGAATATATTAAGCTAAAATTTTATGCTCATTTATTGACTTAGAAATACATTCAAATTTTTCTCCAGCCATTACCTCCTCCAGATGTTATTTTCTCTGACATTTCAAAATATATGTATAAGCCATTTCTAAGCTTTCCCTCAACACAATATGTTTGAACTCCTCTTAATTAAAGAATTTTAAATAATTTATGTTTAAACAACCTGTGTTTTCTGGATTGAGGCAAAAGTTTTGAAAATCTTATCTGGGATAAATTTTATTGAAAGCTAGCATGAGAATAAAGTGAGTTTCTAAACTTGTTTACTGTAGTGAGTTTGGATAGAATCATTGTCATTCTCCTTTATTCTTCTGGATTTTAGCTAGACAAATTAATTATCTAGGGACCTAAAATAACTATAAGACCCCATCCTCTCTTAGCACCCTATTTTCTCTCATGTATTTCTCTAGCCTTACAGACAGAACTTCCAATGCTTTTATTCTAAACATAGCTTTTCAGATATCATTTTCTCAAAGTGACCAAGGAATACTGAAATCAGTAAAATAATCCTGTCCACACTATGGATACCAAACCAGATTGGTTGTTTGGTGGTTTTGGTGGATTGTGGTTTTTTTGTTTGTTTTTTGGTGGTTTTTTGGTTTTTTTTTTTTTTTTTTTTTTTTGGGTTTTTTTTTTTTTTTTTTTTTGGGTTTTTTTTTTTTTTTTTTTTTTTTTTTTTTTTTTAAAACATTTGTTTTTTTTTTGGTTTTTTTGGGTTTTGTTTTGTTTTTTTTTTTTTTTGTTGTTTTTTTTGGTTTTTTTTTTTTTTTTAATTTAAACACGATGTATATGTTAGTATGAGAACAGATAAAGGGCAGACTGGCTCCAGGCAGAGCTGGGCAGGGCAAAACCAGTCACATTTCTGCCAGTCACATTTCTGTGTTGGCTCCACATCAGCAGCATTGGCTGTAGCAGGCAGGAGATCAGGGAGACTTGACGTCCTGGAGTGAATATCTCAGAAGTCAGAACTCTCTGTACTGGTGCCCAAACCAGGGAGATTTCATCCTGAGTGTGGTATCACTCCAGTGTGGTTCCCATGGCTCCAGCGCCACAACTTGATTAAGTTAATCAAAGCCAACCAAAGGGAAATTCCCCCCTTTGCCTCCCTGGTGCCAGCACGAGCACTTGTATGGCTGGGTGGGGAGCCAAGGCACTTCTAGGTAGACAGAGACTGCTTGGGCCAGGGAAACAACCCCTGGGTAAAAAAAAATTAAAAAAAAAAAATAGAAAAAGATGGGTTTTCTGCATTTCTGCTCTGCTTCCACAGAAGAGGTAGAAGCAAAAGAAGGGATCAGACTATGGTGAACTTAGAAAAAAAAAGTTTTGCTTATCAGACCTCATGCATGGAGAACCATGTTGTCTCAATTTTCTGTATGGAGAGAAAAGCTGCCTCCAGGTTTCACATCCATTAGGTGCTTTCTTTTCTCCTACTATCGACTATATGCTGCCTGTATGTAGAGACTTTTTAGGTAGAATTCAATACTGGAATGACCAGAAGAAGAAAAACAAAGTGTTATTGCTTTAATTGAGGCATTTAGGAAAAGAGTGAGAGCAGTCAGAAGCCAAGAGCTTGAAGGCAATCAGTAACCAGCCAGCGAGCCAGCAGCTTAATTCCGGTTTTTATCTGGCTGTCATGTGCTAGGTTTGCTCAGATAAAGAGAAAGGAACCATTTGGATCGATAGCTGTGTTAGTCAGTATAACTGTGCTGTAGTAAGGGAAGGGAAGTGAGGTTTCTTTTCACAATGTAAATATAAGGTTGTGGCAAAATTGTGTGATTCCCCAAATGGGTTGTTTCACACACTTTTATAAATCTAACTTTTGGCTTGAGAATGCTAGTTTTAACACATTTTCTCAGAATGGTTTCCAAAGTGTATAGAGATGTGGGGTTGGACAGATGTTGTAGGGGTTCCAAGTGAAACAAGCATGGAAACATTATCAATAATTACACAGTAAATACAAAATCCACAAATAACTTCATCCTTTTTGGATTACCTGAACTGATTTCTCTTTCTTTTTTGGTAGAGACTCAAAGATATTTCTGTTGATTATTTCTCTTTCAAGTACATAAATTACAAAGAAGTTTGTAAAACTTAACAAATTAAAAGAGAGGCTTTTTAGACAAATCCAATTTTATACAGACAGGTATTGAGGTAGTGATAATATCTCCCCTTAAACAGTTCATTTATGTAAGTGAGCGTTTTTGATCCAAGGTGAGAGAAATGCCCAGAAACAAAATTCAAAATCTATTGAAATTAGGTGCATACATGGATGACCTCTTTCTGACAGTTTCAAGTAAAAGGTCAGAAGGTCACACAGCACAACAAAAGTTAATGAAATGAAACCCGGAATCACCAAAGCTAATAAGGACAGAGATCCAGAGCTTCTCATGCTGTGTTTAGCCATGTCAAACAGAATAAGTAAGGGTTCAGACCCAATATATATGTAAAAATGTAATCAGATTTCATAACACAGTAAAAAATTTCATGTTTCCAAAGTAAAAAAACTCAAACCAACAAAAGAAAAAGACCCCAGAAAACTTTTCTACAGATGTCCAATTCAGTCTTTTAAAAAACACCTTCTTTTTAAGTACACAATATAAAATAAAATAGATTATTGGAAACATTATCTTGAGCCACCACTGCAAGTTTCTTAGATTTCTTGGACACCTATAAAGGTCAGTTTATCTCCATTACTTGGAAAAGAAAATAGAATGTCCAAAAGGCTGTTGGGCACTGGAAAGATGAGGTGTCATAACACAGTAAGTGACAAGATGAAAGCACATATTTGGTTTATTTTGATATATATTCCTGACCTGCAATGTAATGGTTCAACACTTTAAAAAACTCATATTGAATTATCCACTCACATGTGCCCGCTGGCCTCTCCAGAACATTTACCCATTTTCTGGCAAAACATAAACCTTCCCACATTCCTTCCATAACCCGAAAAACCTAATATGATATTGTCAGAAGCAAAACTTTTTATTTTTAAATAACCACCATAGATTAAATACACAAAGCCAGTTGAGACCTGCCACAGAGCCAGCTGTGTTTACCAACTGACAATAAGACAAATTTACTGTGCAGATGAAGCACCCCAAAATGTGGTTTCCACCTTTCAAAAAAAATTGTGTTTGATTTAAATTTGTAACTGCAATTTTATTGAGTTTTCCTTTTAGCCAGACTAGTACTAGAGGTAACACATAAGGTTTTGTTAGATAAATTAGATACAAGTTTTCTTAAATACATGAAAGTGCAACCTTCAGCAGCTTGATACTCAAAGCAGCTTAACTTCAGTGCATACCTTGCTAAAAGGAGCAAATATCTTGAAGGTACCTTAGGAACTGAGTGATTACTTGATTTATTTTCTGAAGGGCATTACAGAGACAAGGAAATACCCAAGTAAACCATTGCAATTTTCAAAGTAGTGTGCAATATATGTCATAGATGAATGAATAATCTTCATGTTATAGAAAATCAAGAGGATTGAGGTTTACTAATATTACTGCAAATGTCAAAAATTTCTACTTCTTTCAAAAGTTAAAGAAAAGAGAAAGAGAAAAAACCCAACACAGTAACAGCCAAACAGGAGAGTATTTTCTCAAGGCTTGTCTAATCAGCATTTAATAATAGTGGAGATTTTAGCCATCCTTTTGGTTAACTATTGGTTTACATTGCAAATGACAGTTGCTGCTTATTTAAATATTACTTTTCAGGGGCAGGAAAGAAAACTTTGGGGATGCCATAATTCTGCAGAGTTTACAGATCTTTAAATGCCAGTGGTTGAGCTGATTAATGAACACATCTCTAAGTTAAATTCTCAGAGGCTGTTTCCATGCTGGCTGAAACCAGAAAGTGTTGGAAATCTATTGAGAAGGTTTAAGATTCCCAGCTCAAAAATCCAAGACACGCATACTTGCCTAAGGATCTGAATGGAGTTATTTGAAACCAGATTGCTGCCACCAGTCTATTCATATTCAGAGCAACAGAATTTGCCAGCTTAGGATAGGCTTATTTATGAGATAGAGCCACATTGTCCTCCGTTCAGTCCAAACCACATGATAAGCATAAGGGATAGAGTTGTGGGGTTTTGTCTGTAATTTTTCCTTAGTCTGCTTTCACTTTGTGTGCGGTCTCATCACTTACAGCAATCAAGAAATACATGAACACTTCCAGTAGAATAAGGCAGCATGTGACTCCGGCATCCGATTGTATTCCTGATGATTAAAGTAAAAGGAGTAATTGAAATTCCAAATGATGCCAGAGTCAGAGTAGCGTTGAAAAGACTACTCTGCTACAAAGTAGGAGAATGAAAAGCTAACACAATTTCAGTAGATAAATCCAAATTAATAGTATAATAGTTTGCATTTTTTGGCAATGGTTTCCTGGCTTTAATAACTTCAGAAATGTTACAGTAAAGTTATTTTCCTTTTCAAATAAGCTTTTGGAAAAGTAAGAAGAAAAACTGTTCTAGTTTCATTGACCTTGTTCTCATGTTGCACCAAATGCTTTTAGAAGACAAAGCCAATCTGATGGAAAGGTGGCACACAGGAATTTAGGAATATTTTCACACACTTGAATGCCTTATTAATCATAGGTTATCTTATCAAGCACCATTCTCCTTTTGAGTCCAATGTAAGTTTTAAGATATGACCAGCTCAGGAGCCATGAAAATCACGGTGTTTCCTCCAGAAGCGGTACCGTGTGTTTGATTGAACCAGACTCTTCTAAGTTTCATTTGTATCTAGCTTTTTTCTGGCTACAAACATCATGAGAATACTTTCAGCTCTCAGGCTAAAGGAATAATTGAAGCAAGATTATTTTTACTTATCTTAAGTGCGTCCTAGCTTGTCGTGTGGCCAGGTAAATCCAAAAAGACCGATAAATTAACTAACCACATGCTTTCCAGTGAGAAGATTACCTAAACGCACTTCACATTCAAAACCTTTTTTCACAGTCTCTTTCCACCTTTGGTGACAATCTCTAAAACTGAAAGAAACCCATCACCCTATTTGTTATTCCCTCAATCATTTAAAAGTGATGCTTACCTGTATGTCATGGCTTTAAAGAGAGACATGAATTTATCTTAGACAAAAGATAAACCTGAGCAAAACAATATACATGAATTTATTGGCTGAAGCTTCACACAGGGATCGAGTAACATGTCATTGGTCTGAATACTTCTCTTCTAGGATGGGAAATGTATACGAAATAAGGAGCAGCTATAACTAATAAAGCTTGTCCTTAGATGTAATTTCAGACCTTGGTCTTTGCAGCTGAAAAGCAATTCTACAAGCTCAATTGCCAATAATGTTTCTTACTGGATTTTAAGACAGGATGCTTTGTGCGAATCAGTACTTGACTGGAAGGTAGGGTGCTACTCACCTTGATTCACTCTCATTTTCAACAAGTGAGATTGGCTTACTTAGAGATTGGTAATCTTAAGATTTATGGAAAGAATTTATTATTTCAGACATTTAGGATTACAAAAAAAATATATATAACTAATATATATTTAGGAAAAGAAATCAGTGGTCAAAACTATGTTCCTCATACATTCTGAAAAATTCTTCTGAATTTCTTAGGCTTTTTCAGTGTGGTGAAGGGTTAATAGTGAAAGAAATCTTACAGTTAATTTGTTCACAAAAAACCCTGGCTAATGTAAATGCTTCAATCAAATAATGTTTGTGTTTTGACTAAAGAGTTTAAATTCAGCATTGATTTCACTTCACTTGTTTCTTTGGTCCTTTTGCAGAATTAAATTACTAATTTTGTTTACTAAGTGGCACATTTAATTACCATACAGCCAGATCCTGAAACCGTTCCAGAATCTCATACCAACAGACACTGAGATGCATATTCATTTTGAGACTGGTGTTGATCATTCTTGGCCCAGCTTCCATCCCTTTATTGTTGATGAAAAAAATAAATTACTTAAGTAGATACACTATTCAGGCTTTTATGTTTTATGAGCCTTCAGTGTTATGAATTCCTTCCAACTCACCACTAGGGGTATAGATAAGGCATGCCCTTACACATGACATGAAAAAAAATTATCCTTGTTTCTTTTATTAAATGTTTTTTTTCAACCTGGAATATGCTGAAAAACCAAGCAAAAGATGAGCAGAGGGTTTTTTCTTATGCAGTTGATAAAATTTGTTTCCTTTCAACAATTTGTTTTTATATGTGAAATAATTTACACTTTTAATAAACACTTTTCCCTATTTTCTTCACATTGCTGCTTCCAAGAGTATTGTTAGAGCTTGAGATTAAAGCAATTCACTATAAAAGTTGAAGATAATTAAGAAAACATCTTTAGAAAGACAATCTGGGTCTGTATTTATAATGAAGTATGACAAGTTATCAAGGTAATGTGAAGCAGAGGGAAAAGTTAAGATGGAAGCAATATGATACCTTGAGGAATTGAAAGGTTCCGATGTAAGAAATATTATTGAAGCCCAGTGTCTTGTAAAAATATTTAACTAGAGAAAATACAGAAAAATTTTACTTCAATAACAATGTCTCTTCCAACATAAAATAATCTAGAACATAACATTTTCTGGAGTTAGTTTAACAGTAAAGAAGATTCAGAGTAAATTGGACAAAAATTCCTTTTTTTTCGTGCATCATATTCCAGATATGTCTCCGGGAAGATGGTTCAGTGCTCCCTTTGGTCATTTGGCAGAAGCTGACCTGTTCTAGGTCCCAGAATGGATGTGTTTACGTGAGGAGCAGCAAAGTGAAATGGTTTGTGAAAAAACAGTATTCCCAGAGAATGAGAGAAAATGAAGCTGCCAGACTCAGAGATACTTAAGTCACCTCTTGCAGGTATGCAGTGGACTGTCCAGTTGAGCCACCATTTTACTACAAATGCAGAATAAATCATATCAAAAGCTTAGATAAAAGACTGTATAAAAGAAAATCTGTAATGCAGGGCTACTAATCAAATCTACTTCTCTTGACTCTGCCAAACCACCTTTCTTAGCTTGTGTCTGTTAGTAAGTGTGCAAAATCTAAAACACAAGTCAGATGACAGCAAAAATAGGCAAAATGCCTACACAGAAAAGATGAACCGGGTATAAACGACTACACAATGTTTTGATGGTTTGGGGTGATAGTATATGAGTAGAGGAGGGGGACCATTTGGCCAGCTCTGGAAAGAAATGGAAAGGAAAAGTATGGAATGGTTTAGGGATGAAGGAAAGAAGAGTTAACAAAGTGTGGAAACTCAGTTGAAAAATGTGTATTAAATGATGAAAGCTCTTGGATCAGACAACTAAAGTAGGCAGAGGAGTCATAGTTAAGGCATAAAAAAGCTTCAAGATGCCATTAACACCAATCAGTTGTTTCTAGAAATATTTTTTTTTTTGGATGACGTTAATAAGACTTCAAGTTCAAAGGAAAACCCGGCCACAAAAGGTGTCAAAGTCTGCAAATCTCCATTTGAACCATGAACACAGGAAAGCTTCATTCCTAGATTCTTTTTCACCATCAGAACAAAGTAATGCCTGTTTCATGGTAGTATGATGTATAGTTCAATATAAACTTCTAGCTCTTTAAACTTCCTGGAAAATTAAAATTGCTCTATAAGTAAGGAAGTATTTTAAGTATTTTTTACTGATTTTTGTTGCTGTTGCTTTAATTTCTTGTGCATATTTTGATGCAGAAACTTTACTCTTTTTCAAGTTTTAATGGCTTGTTTTCTTTTTTTCTTTTATTTTCTTTTTTCTCATTACTTTATTTCATCATCACTATGAAAAAGAACAAATCTATTCAAACGAAAAAATCATTCTCTGAAGTGCAAAGCAAAAGTTGGCTCACTTTGGAGCTCACTATTCATGAACCGCAGAGACTTTCCAAGATACCTGTCCCAGCTGACTCCCTTTTTAGGCATTAAGCATAGTCCATAAATTCTATTTCAAAGTTGAAATTTACAATGGACTTCATTCATAAAACTGTCATGATAGGTTTTCTAAGAGCATTTCACACTGATGTGCAGAATGCTTCCAAACTGAGTAAAAGCTGAGTGGCTCATACACATCAAAGCTTTCTCCTTTATAGACAGATGGCCAACTTGCCATTGGACTGAGAGGGCGAGGGGAGAAGTTTTAGCTCAGAAGTGCCAGACTGCAATGAAGCTGCTTCATGAAGAGCTGGTCTATGCTCCTCGCTGCCTGCTCAGAACCCATTTTAAAAACGTGACCTAACTCCCATTGAATCCACCAGGTTTCAGTAGGAACTGGATCGTGCCATACGTCTGAAAAGGAGCTCTTCTCTGGAGTGAACAACTCATGAGTAGGAGTTAAGAGAGCGTGGCAAAAGGAAAGAAATTTCTGTCCTATTAAATTTCCTCCTTGCTATTGTATCAAAAAATGTAACTCGTTTCATGCTTTGAAAAATGGTTATGTCAGAGTGATTCTTAGTTGATAGAAACTGCCACAATTGTGACTCATGTAGATCTACAGTAATTTCTGATTTATTTGTACCATGATCCTTTATATTAAGTAGAGGAGGAGATGTATAATGTATAGATTGGGTAAAGATCATCACACAATGGCAGCATTCTAGTTCTCCTTCTGTACTGAATTTCTTGGGGTTTATTGTTTTATGATTTATTTCCAGTCAGTTCCTGCAAGAGTTTTAAGTCTCCTTCGTCTTAAGCAAAGGTCAAAATTTTTGAAAAAAAAAAAAAAAAAACAAAAAAACCCCAAAACTAGAAACAGAAGATACTATAAAATAGTTACAGAAAATGAAAATTAAAAAAGGCACGTAAATTTCTGCATTAGAACCCAAATTTCTACTCATGCAATCACAGTGGAAATAGAAGACTTCTATAATGCGGTTTACCAAATACTATCAATGTAACTTTAGAAATTCTAGTGTAGATCAAGGTTGTTATTTGGCATCTTCTCTCTGATCAAGTAAAAATAAAGTCTTCACTTCTTTAGTTCACAACCAGAGCTGGGAAGAAGCTTGACTTAAACCATTCTAAATATACTATGATAAAACCCAGTAGCTTTATAAATTTTGTGGGGGTTTTCTGTTTAGATACAATCTGTAAACTATATCATTATGGTATTATGAGGGTTAAATAAGTATGAGAAATTTCATGAACTATAGCTGTGTTAAATTATTCCAAAAGAATGTGAACTTCCCAAGAATGTTCTGTAGGAGCTGTAGGAGTCAGCTGGGTACTATTCACTTGCCAGGCTGTTGGCATTTGAAAAATGGCACCAGGGCCACCCCTTTCTAATGGGAAGACTAGATTATGATTTTTTTTTCCCACTTGTGCCTGCTCAAATCCCCTCTTCTTGAACACTTCTTGACATTTTTTGGTAAAGATTGCACAAAATCTGTTTTATTTTGGTATATAATAGACTTCTGTCTCCACCATCAAGTGCAGGTCTTTGAGAAACACAACCTAGACAGCATTCATACTAGAATACTTAATACTCGTATTTATTTGTGTCCCCCTTGCTCCCCCAGAAAACACTTTCTGGAGTTTTCTAAAAAGGGAATTCTATTTCTTATGGAAAGCTTTTAGTCCTCACTCTGACAAATAGTGATACAGGGTTTTATTTTATATATTAAGAAAAGCAGGATCAGTACTCTATTCTATTCTATTCTATTCCATTCCAATGTATGACAAGAAATTTCATAATAATTTTTTTCCTAATACATTTTAGACGAGCTACTGCTGAATCCAAGAGGGAAGTTACCTTAACAGTAAAGAGAAGTATTTTGGTTATGCTCTGTCTATATGATAGACAAGGGAATTAGTGCAAAGACACAAAAGGACAAGAAGAAAAGTATGTGCAGGAAGAAGCTTTTTGGAACACGTATGACAACTTATGTGTTCTAGAGAATAAAAAAAAGCATCTCCTTAAATTGGTGATGACTTTTCTCATGGCCCTGAGAGGGTTTTGAAACATAAATCTCTGTGCACTACATAGAGTTTTGGACTCAGAAGGCCTGAAATTTATCTGTCCTTTTACTCAATATTTTATTTCATATACAGAACACCTTCAAGTTCCTTCAATTCCTTTAAGAAGTATCTTTTCCTGGCCTAAATCTTTTTACATTCCCTGAAGTTTATGGTATCTATCACATAATAGGCATTTTGAAATAATACTGCAGCTTGGGCTCTAGGGAGAAATTAGTGAATTCTTTTTTTCCATTTTTAATGCAGATGAGTAAGTGTGCTTGTATACGTGCGTGTCTTATTTACTGTGTTGAATTAAAATTACATTCTCATGGCATTTAGAAGAGGGAGAGATCTACAAGTTGTTTCCAAGTTGTTTTCTTTAAAATGCAGGATATTTCCTCTGAGACAGGGGACAGATTAGACAGAAAGTTATTATATTCCATCTTAACAAAAACACCCTTATAGATTCTCTCAAAAAAAAATGCCATTCCTGCTTTTCCTAAATACCCTTTTGGGTGAGCATCAATACACAGTCATCTATCATTTCAATGCATAAACCTTTTGCAGGTGATTTTATGTGCATGGAGAATGTAAGAAATTTTGTTATTCCAAGTAGAGCATCAATGAAGGTACTTCAGTGTTTTTCTGGCAAACAATCTTTAGATTCTACACAATTTTTCATTGATCACAATGGCTTTGCCTGGATTTCCCAGAGCCATGGACAGACTTTTCCAAGTGCAATATGCATATTTGCTTTTCCTGTAGATTTTCTAGCCATTATATCTCCAGTTTTCCTCTGGTCCATCTACAAAACCAGTCTAAACTTCTGATGTGCCTGACTTAAGGCATGTAAGTCATACCCAGTTTAAAGTAATGGCTTCAGCTGTATTCTTACTATTTATCCTTAAACATAGGCTTCAGCTGAACAGTGTCAAGAATAAGCTGTCTACTGGTGCTAGAGTAGGGAGCTGAATTTTGTTCTATTTCTCCTTCTTAAATCTGAAGGCAAATGTCCAGCTGAGCCAGATCTGATTTGTTTGTTTTCAAAATGTCTCTGAATTTGCTCCATGACCAATCTTAATGAATGGTTAGGGATAGCAAAATTATATTGAAATGTAATGGTACATTTTATGTTAAAATATAAAATCCTGTGGATGCACACTGTATGTGTCTTGTGCAGTTGGAAGTTTTCTTGCCAAGTAATGCTTTGCCTGGTCGTTCTGAAATAAGGCACAGTTTATAATTCTGTGTTCCTTATAAGTTTCCACCAAAATTCCAAAGTGCCAAACTGCAATTTGGAATATGATGCTACTCTTGTTTAATCTATTGTTTCATTCATTCAAAGGCAAAACTTTTATTCTGAGACCAATATTCTACATAAAAGTCAGACTCCCCTTCAACAACAAATGACAGAAGTAGTTCCATGCAGCATTGCATTAAAGTGAACAAAAGTAAATTAATGGTTAATTGGTCCAAAATGAAGTAATATTTCAATTTTTTTTTTAACTTTTCATTCCACAAACATACTTTCTTTTTTTGATTTTTTTTTTCTCCTATCCTTCAGGAAATTAATTTTGAAAACCAAGCAAGAATTCCACTTAATTCTGAGTTCTGATATTTATTATTTACAGATAAGTACAGATCGCAGAAGTTTTCCCTCACTAGTCTTTCTCATCCATCATTAACTACAGAAAAAATGGAAACAAATTATAATTCAAACATCACAGTCATAAATCACAGGCTGTATTTTAATTGGAAACACATTTATAGACGGATCAACAAAATACCAGAACTATGAATACTAGAGATCTAGAACTCTTCAGCCCAATAATCTCTGGATTTCACACAATGAGATGTCCTAGGTTCATTAGAGTTATTCTCAACTATTTCTCCTGCAAATGCAATAGAAAGACTAATGGAAAATGACTGTACAGAACAGAAACTTAAAGAGATATGAGAAGATTGAAAAATGAGAATATTCAAGTATGTTTCTCTACAAGATTTGTGACTAAAGATTTAAAGAAATAGCTTTATAAAATTTTCGTTTAAGAGTTATTATGATGATTTCGGATACTAAATTCAGTCAACAAAATGTAAGGAGAGGTTTTCAAATCTCCTTTCTGTGTAAACCAAAATGCAACTTCTAACTACTGATGCCTCCACAATTTTTTAAGGATGCAAACCCCACAGCAGCACTCACATTGGGCCTTTGTCTTTCTCCTAAATTGATGATCACTGAATAATAGACTGATTCTCTTTGCCACCATGTGTCTTGCCTTAATTGTTTTGATAAAAATGTCTGTTTTAAGAAAAATGTTTATTTTCTAGTCCATTTACTTTGGATGCCTTTTTATTCATTTATAGGCTTCCTAACTGAACTTATAGCAAAGACATAGCTTATTTGAACCCATCAAAGCACATAATTAAGGCTGTGAAATAAAATATTCTCAAATGAGACAAACCTTCTGTACTTCTGTTTTACTTGGGTCATCTGTTGTCTCTTGAGAGCCTATTAAAAAAAAAAAAAACAACTTAAAATATTACATTGACCTAAATACCATTGCTATGCATAGGATATATTTTATTTTAAGTTAAGCTAAAACAATTCCCCTAGCTTAGTTACTTGTAAAAAACTTGAGGTTTGCCAGTATAATTCAACTGGAAAGAGTGGACTTTCTTCCTTAGATAAGAGCCTGGACCCATATTGTTCATTATTTGTATTCAACAGCTCTCTGTAATATCACAAAGGCTCTGAGCCTCCTGCGGTAGAGAGCACAAGCCTGTTAGTAGGTTGGGCTACATCCAAACAGTTTAGCATTTAATTTAAGTGATAGTAGAATAAATTTAATACAAAATAAAAAAAAAAAAAAAAAA
>VWZT01000793.1:830815-863765 GCA_013397055.1 Pachycephala philippinensis
AAAAAAAAAAAAGGAGAGAAAAAAAAGAACCAGCTAGTTATAAACATAAGAATAATATTCAAAGATTAAGGAGTGGAAGATTTTTCAAGTTCACCACACTGTGTTAAATCTGTGTTTAGGGGACTCTGCAGAAATGGAAGATACTGGCTCAGCAGGTGGCACTATTCCCTCAAAATCAATATATAGCTTTTTCTTGACAGGTATTTTGGGCATTGAGGTAGTAAAAGTTTTCTGTTGAAGATGTACAAAATTTTTCATGCAGTCTCTGTGGTGATTAACGATACTGTACTTATAGAAAAATACACATAATATTGCCTTGCCAAGTAGATAGCAACGTTGGGGAAAAATAATATGTAATTTTTTTCTTTTTATACGTAAGATATTGTCTTTTTTTTCCCGAATTTGGTGCAAAATACCAATTTTTTTCCAACTAAAACATGATATTTCATTTTTTTGTTTATGATAAAAAAATTTATTTAAAAACGTCCCTTCTGAAGTCAGACAAAAATAAACCATTAGGAAACCTTACAACACCTGGTAAGATTTTTTGGAAAAAAAAAAAAAAAAAATTTGCAATACAATTTTTTCAAACACATCAACATAAGTAGAATAATCTCTTACATTTTTGAAAATGTACCATTCTAAAAGTTAATACTCACAAAGCACTTCAAAAAATGAAGTGTCTAAGAAAGTAGTACCAGTGTTTATAACTGGTACTTGAATGATGTAGTTGAGTATAGCACTGATGGATTCCGATTGCTCCAGTACTGCAGACTTTGCTTAGTTAAGCTTTCTTCAGGTACTTGCATTCAGAATTAGAGTTTGACTTACAAACCAAACAGTTGGAAGCATCTTTTGTAAACTTCTTTGCAATATCACTGTGCAATATTCTTTTGTAATATATTCAATTAAACCTTTTTAATATTGAAAATAGCAATTCACAATCAGAGCACAATGCAGTATAAACTGAAAAAGAATGTTAGCTCTATAGCACCCAATTTCATTAGTGCTTTCTAAACCTACAAAAACTTTAAAAATATACCTATTTTTATTGTAATAACTCTTTTAACCTAAAATTCAGTGTGTATAATACACCTTCGGATGAAGAAAACTTTTATTAGAGTGAAATAATTTTTAAAATTATTATAACATTTTTGTTAGAATTAAAAAATTTATAATTTAACTAGGCAGATGATTTCAATAGTCAAGCTTTTATTTAAAGCTTTCAAATTACTCAGGAGAGATTGCACAGAAAATATTTTCTATAGTCAACATGTTAATGTTGGTTTTTCTGAATAGAATATCCACATATCACTGATCATCTCAGAAGAGATTAAAGGTCCTAATTTGGCAGTATATTTCTCTGAAGTGCTTTCAGGAAAATAAAATCACATGATATAATAGGAGCAATACTGGAATGCTTGATCCCTTAATTGCAGTTGTTTATTTTTCCATCTTGCAATCCAAGCATTCAGGCACTTTACAGCTTACATGCAGATTTTGCTTGTAAAATAAACTATCACATGTGTAACCTATCACACTAAAAGTGAATGAAGCTTTATGGTAACTTTGAGGGTCTTTTATGACATAGAGAAAAGCCCACAGCTACCCTGGTGTTACAGATTGTTAACAGTTGCTATTTGAATTCTTCTTAATGGATAACACCCAATAATTGTTTTGCTTTTCACTGTGCCTGCAATCCGATATCTGTAAGAAATCTTAAATCTGAGTCAGCTTAAAATCTTTACTAAAATATTAAAGAAGAGAATGAATAATAAAGCATCCAGTGTTTCTAAAAGCCAAATGCCCTTATTTTTAATGTCCTAAAGTTCAAGCTATCCCCAGTTTACAATAATATTAACTGCTTGGGTTCAACTTTTGGCTTAACTGTATAAGCAAAGCAAAAAATAAGAGTATCCACACTAACAAAGTGTGATAAGCAAAAAATAAGAGTATCCACCTACTAACAAAGGTGATGATGATTTCAGAAGTGGTTTCAGCTTTAAGTCTGAGAAAAACACGGCTCTATCATTAAAAGTAATTCCTCTGCTGGCACAGAGCTCCTCAGCAACTGGGTCATGGTTGGTTCCCAGTGGCTGGACTTGGCAGAGGAGAAAACTGGGCCCAGTCTACATTTCATGTTCAATATGGTACCTAGAAGTGAGTGCAGGTTCAAAATGCCCTTAATGGAGAGCACTTGGTTGAAGCTCAGTACTTCCTATTGCAATCCTTTCACAGTAAGTGGTTCCACACATTGAAAGAAAGTAGAACAAAAGTGGGTTATTTAAAAAATCCTATTTCATAATATTAATTTATGTTTACCTGGGGTTTCTTGAAATTGCTGAATGCAGACTATTGCACAGTCCCCTTGCTTTTGCAGATTTTTATTTTTAAATCTCTTTGCTTAATAATTTTTCTGATATTTCTTCATTGAAATAAAAGTGGTTTTGCTTCTACCCATGGTTGATAGAAAAGACTTCTAAGTTATCTCATCTTGTATCTAGGTAACCTGTCATTATCACAGGAATCTCTTCGACAGACAGATCAGTAACGATTCATTTCACAATTTGGGTCCTGTAATTTTGCTATTTATTCCTAATTAGAAATGAAAAACAATCACAATATGAAACAAGAATAGAAGCATATTTATATGCACAGTGTGTAGCTCGGTTTAGGGTTTTTTTAACTGAAAAGCCATAAATATTATATATTTTAGTGTTGGGGGCTAGCATATAAACATGTATGCAACATTCTCTATAAAATATATCTGGTGGAAAGAACCTACGGTTTAATTTGCACACGATAAATGCTATCTTCTATTAAAAAGCTCATTTAAATTTGCAACATAGGGTTAGTTTCCTGTGAAGGAGAGACAGACATAAATTTTTCCACCTGGTGAAGCAATTGATCCAGCTCTAATTCTAAACCACGACTGTCATTCAGTTTCCATTAATTTTGAAAACTAAAGCTTTTTTTTTCTCCCAGGAATGAAAAAGGTAGCTAGTTTTTTGGTGGGTTTGTTTGTTTGTTTGTTTGTTTGTTTGTTTGTTTGTTTGGGTTTCGGATTTAGTTTGGTTTGGTTTGGTTTTTTGAGGGTTTTTTGTGCCTGCTAGACACCTGCAGTAATCTGCTCAGGATTTTAAGTAGTAGGCTGCTTAACTTTTCCAATTTTTGAAGAAGAAATGATAAGCTGTTGGACTGAAAAGTATACCTGTACAACAAGCTTCAGAAAATATCTTAAAACTTCATTAATATTGATAAAAAGGCAGGAGGAAACTACCCTGGTTGAAAATATCATCTTGTTGAAAACACACACCTCTTTTTATCACTGTGGATAAAGGTCTTTGCTAAAGTGCATGTAATTTATGCAGTGGTCGTAACAAATAGCATGTGGAATTCCATATGCTGTGCTTCATAAAACCTACGCAAACTGTGCCTCTACAGCAGACAGTGGAAACTCTGTTAGAATGAAACGTGCTGTGAATGGAGTCCAGTGTTGGAAGGCAGTTCAAAGAAACTTTATCTAAGCAAATTGGAATGGCTGATTTCCTTGCAGTTTTACAGTAATTATTAGGCATATGCCAAGCTTCTCAGGAAAACCTGTAGTAACTTTGAAATGAGGTAACACAAATATTGGTCTCCTCTACTTGGGAAAGTTTAGTAGTATGATAATATTTTTTTTGCATCGAGAACCTTTCTTTAAAACCTCTTTGCACATAATTACTCTTTCCCCATAGGCAGAGGCTTTGAATATTCCTAAATTTAAACACTTTAGCTGCCCTATTAACTAAAAAAAAAGGCTATCAAATATCCATCATTAAACATGTTAATAAATCCTATGCAATCATGTACTTCAAAGCCTTAATTCCAAGAACAAGCATGAAAAACTGCATCAGCTGCATAAAGAGAAGGAAAACTAAGAAATCCTTTTCTCAGCTAAACTATTATGAGCCATAATTGAATTTATATCTAGGTGCTATTTAATAGTGTTATAAAATATTTCATGTTCAAATGTATTGTAAGAATTAGAAAATTCCCAGAACAGCTTTGCAAAGAAAAATTCAATAATAATATTTTAATTTCTCCACTGTGGTGATGGGAGAATGGAGAGTACTTATCCAGTCCCACTCGAGAGCAATGGCAAAGTTGTATTTAGAAGTATTGAATCTAATTCTACATTTCATCAACATGATGTAGTCTCTAAAACAAGAGCATTTTCAATATCTGCCTCTGATCTCTCGCAGGATCCATGAGACACATCACCACTTTTGGAGTGCCTGCACATCTTCAGTTTTACAGTTTTCCCACCTGAACCAAAGAACAAAACAAGGACACAGGTTTTTGTTACTGTGTACAGGAATCACTACTAACCAAGAAAAACCCCAAGTACTTCCATCCAACCTCATCTGAAGGATTTCAGTGCTTTATCTCATATGAGTTGGATATTTCAAATAGTTGCGAACACCGCAAAATAGTTATTGTATTAAAAAAGCTGTTTCCTAGGCCAAGGCTATGGAAACAGTTTACAAAATGCTCAGGAACTCTCCACAAATCTTAATTCAAAACTGTGAGGGGTCTGTGGGTGTGAGAGTAAGAGGGGGGGAAAAGAAAGAAAAAAGATGTGACACCTAAGTTCCATAAATCAGTAACTAAATCATTCAGTCTAAATAAGAGGAACTCATCTCATCTGTGAATGCCTGTAGCTGAACACATGCAGTCTAAGTTACAGTAGTGTCTCTTTTTGTCTGTAGAGGGAAGTGAGTGTCTTACAGTCTAATTCAAACATGTCAGGTCAGAAGAATTCCCTTTTTGAAGTTATCTTTTTTCTCTCCATTGACCATTTAATACACACATAAAACCTAGCTTGGAAACAAGCATCTAACTTCTGGATGCTCAAGTCGATTCCTGGGCAGTTGAAACTCTTCTCAAACTTCTCAGGTTTTTACATAACCTTTCTGCTTTCTGCAGTGAATTGTTCTGTCTCTGGTAGTCACCCAGCAAATTATAGCAATAAATCTGTTTTAAATCTGAAATAGTGCTGTGAAAGAATGATTAACATCTGAAGCAGTTTGTAAAAAACCCTTAAGAAACCCTTCTCCTGTAATCTTCAGCATCAGGTACTTTCAACACGAGGATTTTGGTGGAGCAATCTCTGTATGGTACTCTTGTAGGAAAATGTTGGCTTACCCTTCCTTTTTCAAACGAAGAACTCAACTTCAGTAACCTGAAATGTTTTCCAAATGCACTCTATAGGATTTGGATTTATGCTAAGATATAATCCTTTCTCATGATTAAGTAATTCCATCTTGGGTGAACTCAGTATTTCAATATACTCTATTACATTCTCCTTCCTGATACATTATTTGGTTCATGGAAAACCTTTAGTCATAGCTTCACAGAATTTTTTTGTAATAGAAAACATAAGAAATTATACAATTTTTTCTATACTTTTATAATATATTTTCTAATTAAGAAACACACTGTGATGGTAACACCAAGGCAGAACATCTCTGAAGTCAGTAGGATCAATTCATTGTTGCATAGAATTTGACCTCACCATCCCAAAACAAAATTTGTAAATCACAATGAGCAAATCCACACTGTTTGACATGATAGTGCAGCACCCTTTCAGTAGTTACGTTGTCTTTAATGCGGATGTTCTGACTCCTAAAATTTAATACCAGCTTCAGTTTGGTCTCTGATTTATTCAGGCCCTTTAGATGTAATGCAGCACAGCCCTAATGCAAACACCCACGTCTGATAGTACATAAAAACCATTTTATTAAGTCACATAATGTTTGTAGGCAAGCACGCCAGTCTCTTTAAGAGCCATGTACCTGATAATTCATGCAGTCAACACACATGTAACATCTGCTTCTATAAAGATTTAATACTTCATCCTTGTAGGATTTGGATCTCGTTCTTAAAAGAAGTTAAAAGCAGAGAAATAGAAAACTGCAAAAGTGCAGAAAATAAAAGCATGTGGGTTTTATAAATAACAGAGCTTTGTTGGTGAACTTAACACAGTCAGTCTTAATTAGACCAGGCAGAGTTACAAAACCAACGTAACCCTTGTATAGAATTCTTATGGAGAAGAGAGAAACTCCATGAAGTTTATCTCTTGATGTATTCTCTAGAGGCTTTCCCGCTTGTTAAAAAAATTATTTTTGCTCTAACTGCACTTTGGCTTTGCTACACAAGACAGAAAATCCACCTATACATGGGTTACTGAGAAGGTTTCTGCCACATTATAAGATTGAAAATGTCTCTGCTAAGTGTTCCTTCAGAATTCTCTGCTTTAGAGACTGCTTCACAACATGAAGACAGGTAACATCCAAAACTACCCCAATTTCACAAGCATCAGTTTGCATGACAAAGAACGTGCAAGAGTCAAGAAAGTGGGGTAAATATTTCTTCCCAGGACAGCTGTCCCCACATTGGTCTTTCCTGAAAAGGACTTCAGGGTAAAGTCAGAATAATAGGTTTCGCAGAACTGTTACTACATTTAAGACCCATCTTCTAAAAGTTTTATCTTCTCTTTCTTCTAACTCTAGATAACAACTGATGAGAAATTTCCTCCCACTGAAGCAAAATTTAAATTGAGTTGCAACAGTTCCATTTATATCAAAAATAGCAATCAAAAACTGAAGACATATTGTTGAGTTCATAGTATCACATAAGATTAAGTACAGAAAATGCGAAACATGTTTTGCAGTGTTATCTAGATATTAGATTCCTCGCAGCCAGAACTTTTGGGACAGTGCTGAACATGTTTGCTTGCTAGAAAGAATTGTAATGGTAAACCTAATTCCACAGTGCCAACTATCTCAGGTAGGTATTCTTCATTCTGAATTCCATTTCTTCATCACCCCCACCTGACAAGTTTTTGCAAGACAAGAAAGCTACAATAATGGCAGTCTACATCTGAAGCACCCCTGAGCTCAATGTAACCAATATGCGGTTGCTGATGAAGTGCAAAGTCAGCAAATTCATTATCAGTGAACCACTGATGGGTAGAATACAACAACCTGCAGTGTTGTGAGAACTTGTACAACTGAAGCCAACTGGATTTGGATCAACCCAGCTCTTATTTTTATCTACTTCTGTCTACTCAGAAATTCACTGTGGTGCTACATTTCTGCTTTATCAATGGCACGGTCTCTTGCTATTTAGACATACTCTGCAATCATTTTAGATAGTACTGTAGGGGTAAGCGGTCTGACATTCTAAGACAGAACTTAATCAGAACATGTGGACTGGAGATTTCAGAAAGTATTCTAAGATCTCTGAAAAAAGAATCAGGACAAATTGTTTCTCTCTTTCATCCAAAATGCAGCAAATTGAGATCATCAGCTAATGTAAATCAGGAGAACCCCACTGAATTCGTTAGAGCTCTTCTGGTTCACATCTGCAGACAATCTGCATAATCATGTTGTCACATGTAATAGTTATATTATGTTCTCATGATTCCTCTTTAGCTGGATAGAAATGGCTTTCCTGTCCACAAAAATGTTAATGCCTTTAGAAAATTCCCATTCCATGTTAGGGCAAGCCTAAGACTAAACTTGTATATTTAATATCTTGAAGTTTTTTGGTTCAGATGCAAGTGGCAAATGAAACTGATTTTTGTGGTATTTTCAGACAATCATAATTTCTTTTTTCTTTTTGGTTGAATGAAATGTTTTCAACTTCTTGAAGAACAAATTGTTATTTTCAGTTATAAGCCACTTCAGATTAAAGCAAATGAAAGAAAAGACTGTGTTTTGTTAAGACATTATGGGGTTATATTCCATGTTCTCTGGTAGACAGTGGGGAGAAGGATTCACGTGTCTTGCATACCCCAAGGCATTTTTTATGATAGGTGATATTTAGCTTAACAAACAGTTTTATATAACTTAAAATGGCTTCAGAGTTGCATTGTGTTTCTCCCTCTCTCCTTAAACTCTTCTTAACAAAAACCAGGAGACATGAATTTTATCCCATACTCCAAGGTGGATGGAGACAGATTATGAGCACAGGGGTCTTACATCTGTTGAGTTCACTAAAAACTGGGCAACTTGTCTCTTAATAAATTGATTTCGTTTGTTGGAGAGTGTATAAGATAATCTATTATCATTCATAAATGTCTTGCAATATTTACATTTCTGACTACTTATCTTATGTAACAACCATCCTCCAAAGAAAGGGGAATGGCACAGAAATTCAGTAACAAGGCTTCCTGTGGTAGAGAGATTCAGGTTCAAGTCTGTTTTGCTGTTTTCCTCATAGATATGGAAATTAAAAGACCCCTTCAAAGCAAACAGCCTCACCAAAGTAGTCTGAGTACTTCATCATCATCATCATCATCATCATTGACTTTGTTGGATAAATAGTCTTAGGATCTGCTAGCACTTCCATAATTTGGAATAGGGGTTTCTTACTGTATTGATGCATGTAGCTAAAAGCAGCACTGGAAGATCAATATCATTCCTGCTCCACCAGACTGCTTCAAAACTCTCTGCTATTTCCTACATATTGCTTTAAATCAAAGTCTTTTGCAGTTGGAAACTCTTCAAGGTCTCATATGTTAAACAATAACTGTCTGTCCCATGGGGGTTTTTTCCAGCAGCAAAAGTAATTGCCAAGCCAGGCTGGCAAGCTTTCAGATCCTGACTGCTCCCGCTAAAGGATCAAGGATCCTCATGCCTATGCTTTCAGAGAGACAGGAAAATTTTGTTTCAAAATTACAAAAATCAGTGAATATTTTATGGCAACTACCACCCATCCCAGAGCTGNAATTAGACAATGGGGAAAAAACCCAAAGTTTAGGATACCCAGTTCTTATTGTTTTCTGATTGTTGTACTTTCATTGCTTTATTTGCTCCAAAATTGTCCAAGGCGGCACTCAGGGGTTAAGACAAGTTGCAGTGGCTCCATCCCACCACTGACTTTCACTGAGGCCTTGTGGCCCTGTCCAAAGCAGTGAAGGATTCAGGATGACCACACCAAGACTGGCAGCAAGTGCACAGCATTCTGCTACAGCCAACACTTGATTGCAACAGCAAAAGAGAGAGTATCACATTTACAGAGAAATTTCATGAGTCTTACTGATTCCTGTATATGATAATATTTTGACTACATTCTCACAGCTGTTCCTTTCCCTCAATGAAATTTTATCAGAGTTCATACATTGCCATTTCTTTGCTGATGAAGGTGTGGCTGTCCTGCTTGAAGAACATTGTGAAACTGGTTTGGTTTCAGTATAATCATATAAACATAGAATCATTGAACAGTTTGGGTTGGAAGGGATCTTTAAAGGTCATCCAGTCCAAGCTCCCTAAAATGACCAGAGACATCTTCAACTAGGTTAGGCTGCTTGGAGTCCTGTCCAACAGCCCCTTGAATGTTTCCAGCAATTAGGCATCTACCACCTCTCTGGACAACCCTCTGGGAAGCTCTGGAATCTCTTTTCCATTGTTTGGAAAAGGTTTTGTCTCTGAATCTTGATTCTTCTATTTGCCTCTGCACATGAAGCCTATTATTTTTAAGCCACAACATGACATAGGTATTTTCTAAGTCACAAAGAGAAGAAACACAGAGAGGTTAGTGCTAAGAAGGAATAAAAAAGTGCTTTAGCACTGGAGTTAGATTCTTATTATATAATTTTAGCTTTTACCTTGTAAGCTGGTGATTAGGTTTCCTGAAGAGTCAGTAGAGCAAGAGATTTTGCTCAGTACAAAATCACCACCCGTTGGGGGTGATTCATCCTTCAGGGATCATACTGCTTATTTTTAGAGAACAGCTCTTTAGGTAAGCATAGCTTCATGTTTTGTGTGTTTTACCTCTGCTTTGACTTTTTAAAACCCATTTCTCTCAAAAGAGGCTTACAGAATAAACTTTTTTTTTTCTATAAAACTCTCTGGTCTATAGAAAGTTTATATTAAGAATATATTAAGGAGCCTAAAACAATGCTGTGGATGCCTGAGGTTAGTAAAATACTGTAGTGAGCAATCAGCTTCTTCTAAGAATTTTATGCATATCTTTACTCTTAAAGAGTGTTTTAACTTTATTGCCAGAGTTGTCATATTATACCTAAATGGAATACAAAATTCTGAGAATTTACTTACTTAATCAGCAGCTGCAGGTCAGATATGATGGGTGTGTGTCTTGTCACACCTGTAGCCCACTATATCCTCTCCCATGAAAGACATTCCTTACATTGACAGAAAAGGATGTAGTCATTACTTTTATTTGATTTTAACTGCTGAGGAAATTTGGAAAAAAATAAAACATTTATGTTTTATTTCTCTAATATTATGTTCTATCATTCCAGCTTTACCTATATGAGTGGGAAACAACACCATTTATTACCAAATATCATTGATTAATATCATGGATTTTCTTTAGTAGTGTCCTTCAGGTTGATGTCAGGGAAATAACATTGCTTCTGTATATGTAACATGAACTTTAATTTTATTAATTTCATTTCTAATTAATGATGTTCTAAGATTTTAAGAAAAGTTGTACAGTCATATCATTTATATCCTCTTACTGTGTTTACTTAGTTATGAGATGCTTTAAGGAGTCTGGTTCTTGGAGAATTTTGCTAATATCAGTAATTACTATTTTCTCATCTTTGAGAGAAATTAATTTTGACTTGGTAACTTTGACCTGTAATTTCATATAGCCAGAACTTCATTTATTATAATTTATGAAGTAAATTAAAATGGAGTGATCTGAGGTCTCGTTTTCCATCATGCTGTAGTCTAAGATCCCATCTTAATTTTTTTTTGAAATGAGAATTTTTCAGTACTATTTTTTACTTTGGATATTCCTAATAATTGACCTAGAAACTCAGCTCAGGGAATCTGCAAAATGTTCACTTGTGTGAAGTAGGTTCTTTATCTGTTATAAACATGTTCTCTTTGAAATTTTTTATTAGGAAAATTAGATTTTAATATACAGAGAGATAAATAGAAATAAAAGGAGAAGTTTTTAAATGGTAAACCATCATATTGGTGAAATATTTTTTCATTGCTTAGTTTTCTACAGATTTATAAAGATCTATCTAGGATCCACACATTTCTTCCAATTAAGTGCATTATTTTGTTGTGGAAATAAAAAAAAAAAAAAGAAAAAAAAAGTACCATTCCAGTTTATTTATAAAATTAAAGTGTTCCAATCTGCATCCCATGTTCTCTAAAAGACCACAGGAACCAAAAGGAAAATAATTTTCTTTTTGTTATTACTTTCATTTTACTGACATCGTAGTACTGATAACACTCAGGTAAGAGTTCTTGCCATCATTTGTGTTCACCAGTGTTTTCTAACCGATTTTCCTAGACTTTGCTTTTCTTCTATGTAAGTTTCCTTTTCTATATAAAACCATTGCCATCTATTCATACCCCCTTATATTCCTATGCTAACATAATGCTTAAGTAAAATAAAAAAACCAAACAAACAAAAGAAAGCAAAATTATTGATCAGGTATTTTAAAAGGCTAGCCCGCACTCAGATCTGAAAGGAATGACCCAGTGCATCCTACATCAGATCCCACACACATTTGCTGCACAGCTGCTCTTCCTTTTCACAGTCCTTAGGTCAGCTCCTGCCACAGAGGCACAGCCAATGTCTGCCAGAGGAAGCAGGGCTGGGAGGAATGCAGCCAGCAAAGTGCTTTGGAACTAAACACATCTTTCATCAGGCTGCAATTATTTACTCTCATTGATTAAGCACATAACCTATGCATCCCCCCTAAGATTTGAATCCTCATAACTGCAGTGGTGAGTGTATTAGGTTATATTCTCCACAGGGCAGAAAATTTAGGTGATTGTTTAAAAAAGCAAGACCAAATAAAATTCTAGGCCTACTAAACTGATAAACACCCATCAGAATTGTAAAAAGACTGTGGAAAATGATGTCATGGTTTGCCATGTCAGCCAAAATTCTAGTAATTTTTAACCATGTCCTGGGGTGTATTTTCTCCTGGCACAAAGATGAAGAACATATCAGAAAACTATTCTGTTTAATTTAAAATACTTCAGAGAAGTATCCTATGAGCAGTTTGCTCTGTTGGATATACCCCTATAGGTTTCAGCTCCTCCTGACCTCCTGCAGAAAAGGGCTGCAAACTGCAAGAGACTGAAGTTTCCAGCAATTTTGCTGGAAGCTAATTTGTCCAGGATGGAACCCAAGCACCTGTTTTGATTTCATAGCTGAATAGGAATGCACAAAAGCACAACAGAAATAGAAGTCACTACTAACACTTACTTCTTTGTAGTTTAACATACTGTGAATTGGTCACAGCACTAAGCCTGCCAGAGTTCAATAAGCATTTGGACAACACTCTGAGGCACATTGGGGTGATTTTGGGGATCGTCCTGTGCAGGGCCAGGAGTGTGACTTCGATGATCCTTGTGGGTCCCTTCCAACTCAGGATATTCTATGATGATTCTATAATAATTTATTTGCTATTCTTAAATACATTCCCTCAAGAAGTAGTAGATTTGCCCTCATCTAGGCATAGTTCCCCCAGGAGTCTGTGACCCATGCTGAAAATTATACACCAGTGAATATTCAACACTTTTTAGTCTCTATAGTTAGAAGTGCATTCTTTATAAAAGGATCTTGTGGGGGAGGAATGCTGGAATTTTGTGCTGAAGTGCTTTTAAAGCAAACATGCCTTGAGCTGTTATGGATGAAAGGTGTTTGTTAAATTGCTTGATGTTACAAATATCTGAAATTGAGTGGGTGATTGATTTAATTGCAGTTGTCAGACTGGTTTTAAAAGCATATTTCTCTTTTTGTTCTGTTTTTCAGATCTGCAGAACAGTTGGATTCTGAACACAAAGAAAAGAAAGTGTCTGAATATACTAATCACAAAATGTAGCTTCTGGCTAAGCCAAGGCATACTGTCAAGATGAAGTGCTGCATAATTTTTAAAACACTCAGTCTGGCCAATGCATTCAATCTCTGAATAGCAGTGCCCCTGTTATTCCAGTCTCTGTTATTTTCTGAATAAAAATATCCAATAATTGTGACACTGTGCTGCTTTCACATACATATAAAGCTAACACAAATAGGAAAATTAATGAATGGTGTGATGCTGCAACTCTGAGCTCGGTATCCTCTCACAAGTTGCCAAACCCTGTCAGTGACAGGGGGTTCATCAAAACTCACTTCCTCACTCTTGCATCAAACCTTGCTGTTCTAGAATAAAAGCAATTGAGCAGCACTTGGAATGTGATTTGCTTCAGCCTGATTCTGTGTTGAAGTGCATAAATAAGTGCTGCTGGATCATTAGTGTGCTATGTTCCTGTAATTGCCACTGTTTTAAACCTGCAGCAATCACGGTTAGCTTCATGAGAAGGGCTTTAGTTAGGTGATACTATTGCCACCCTGCTAAGCACTGGTATAAAAGTTAGGCAACTTCTCAGTCTCCTCTCTTGAAGCTGTATCAGATCTGTATTGTCTACAATAATCACAGGTTTAATAGGCTAGAGAAAATTCTACGCAATTTACCGTGACAAGTCCTGTTCTTTTCTTCTTTCCAGTGAAAGATGAATGATGTAGCATTTCAAAGAAAGCAGAGAAATTGTAATGGGAGAAACTGTGACAAAGCCTCATTTGGCAGCATAGGGTACTCTGCATCTTGAATCTCAGCCTCTCAGAGTATTGGAGTCGGTGAGGTGAATCCCTAGATGAGGTGTTGTGGATAAATGATCTTCCTGAGTCAATAGTGGCTAAAAATTAATTAAATTAACATTTTCTTGTGAATTCATAAAAATCTAAGATTCTGCATGGTGTCAGTTCACTATCGTTCTGCTCTTGAGTGGTAACTCATTAAGTAAGTAATTATTTACTTGGTTTTTATTGTCTGCTCATGTCCTAAATTTCTTCTCTGACACCTTTGAAAATACTGGCCTTGCATCTCAAATCACCTAAAATCTGTTTTGAAACACTTACTAATGCAAAAGTTCCCCATTGATTTTGATGGGCTTTGGATCAGCCCCATGAATAATAGGGAAAAGCTGTAATTTCTTTCATATGGTTTATCACTGGGAAGCAAAGAAAATTACCTTCATGCACAGTGTGCTTGTACTGCTTGGTCTTTAGTTCTCAGTTAGACGATATTATTGTCTGGCATCAAAGCAAAGTTCAGAAGAAACTAAACAAAGTGAAAAAGCTTGTAGGAAAACATTTATTGAAGCACAGGATAATCTTAGCTTCACTTTTGTTTCACCACACACACTTGTGTGTGCAGGAATGTGCATACCAGCGAAGTCCTGAGCACACAGGTCTTTCAAGGTTTCACATAAAATGACAGAGAGATGCCAGGAAGCATCAGACACCTTCAGAGCTTTAGGCATCATTAACCGGCATTGTCTAAAATGTGTAGGGTTCAGAAGAAGCCTCTGTTTGTCTCTTTCAGAGGGAAAAACAGTTCATCTCATTTTTCAGGGGTCTGCACCCGCGGTTACTGAGGAACTGAGGCGAGACCTCATGGCCATCTGCCGCTTCCTCATGAGGGGAGCAGAGGAGCAGGCACTGATTTCTTCTGTCTGGTGACCAGTGATAGGAACGGCATGGAGTCGTGTTAGGGGAGGTTTAGGTTAGGTATTATGAAAAGATTTTTAACCCAGAGGGTGGTTGGACACTGAACAGGCTCCCCAGCGAGGCTGTCACAGCACCAAGCCTGACAGAGTTCAAGAAGATTTTGGACAACACTCTCAGGCACAGGGTGTGATCCTTTGGGTTGTTCTGTGCAGGGCCAGGAGCTGGACTCAACAATCCTTGGCGTTCCCTTACAACTCAGAATATTCTATGATTCTATGATTCTCTGATCTACAAACCCTCTTCCTTCAGTGGAATCTGGGTTAAGCCTGTGAGATTCAGTTTTAACTGTGCAAGGACAGCTAGAACAGATTCAGCACAAGTGTTGGAAACAGCATTATGGGTGTGACCTGCTGTCACCCCTGAAGTACACAACACACTTAAGAACATAAGTTATAGCACAACAGATATGGAAATCTGTCTTTAGTATTAGATCGAAGAGATGTAGCGATACCAAACTGGCTGTGGTGATGAGCTATTATAATTTCTGAGTCTGACATTTAAAAGACATGAAAAATTATGTTAATTGGTAAGAAAAAGATGGTAAGTGCATGCAAAAATACAGTAATTATTTATAACCCAAGAGAAGGTCCAATAAAAGAAAGAAAAAACCCTATATATTTCACTCAAAAGCATGCATTAATAATGCAGGCAGCACTTTATTTGCAGTATTCTTTATTTCTGTTTAAAGGCCCTTCTATCCAACACAAGTTTAAACCAGTTCTTTATGTACCATTTGTCATAATATTGCAGTTTAATCAGCATCACAAAGTGCTTTACTGTGTTTCTGGTGTCAATGCCTATTGACTCCTAGCTGGACCTTTTTTAAAGTTTTCATGAAGTACCAGAATGGAAAATTCCTATTAAACCTTTATTTTCTCATCAAGACATTTCAATGGGGAAATTCTCTCCAGCTCTAGTAACTGCTCATTTATAACTGAACAAGCATATGGTGGAATGGAAAAGCTATAGACTGTTCAGCTCTCCTGGTGGCAGTAACTCTGGCTTTCCTCCTTCCCTCTCTCACCACACCAGTGGTTCTCTAGTCCTGGACACTGACCTTGAAAGCCAAATTGTTTTGTGTAATGTGCCCATTGCTGCAGATACAGGAGCTGGTAACTGGCCTGATGAGCTGTTAGCCTGCAGGCAAGCTGTGCTTTGCCTTCAAAGGTACCTGGGTGAGTATATCTGCAAAGCAACTCTGCAAACAGTGAGAAGAGGAAATTAAATCCTTCTGGCAGTATTTGCTTCTGGCTGTGGCAGTGCACCTGAGGTGTTTGCCTGTGTAGGGCATTGCCAGACTACCAGGGAGGGGTAACGAAGGGGTTTGGTGAGACCCTGCACAAGAGGTACCATGGGGTGTGCTGAGGGCTCTCCCTGGGAGGAGGGTTTGGCACTTGACAACAGAGGATGCCTGGGATAAAACTGATGGTGGGTGGTGCTGAGCCTGATTCAATTGCTGACACCCAAGGTCACTCAGAGGCTGGGGGAAACTGGACATACATGTCCTGGGTGGGGACTTTCAGCATTTTACTGTCTTTAGCACCATTGCTTTATTAGCCTTAAATTGTGCAGATGTTTGATGAAATGTTATTCATAAAGGCCCAGTTAAACTCTTCAGCTGGATCTTTCCATAGCGTATGAATTTGGGCCCAGCACAGCAGATGCAGGTGTTGACTTTCTGAGGCTGAGGATGACATCTTCCCTTGGCCTCTCTGACCTTTTCTTGTTTCCCTAGGTAGAAATTAGTTTATCCAGCTCAGCACCTTGGACCCTTGACCTGGCTTACGCAGAGGGAGCAAATGCTTTCTCTATGCTTTAACCTCATGAGATATTTTTGGCTTTGCACATAACACGGAGCTAGGTAAAGTGATGTAGGTACAAGGACATTTCGGCTGTATTTAAAGACAAAGGACACGAAAGCATATGCAAGTGACCTGCCCTGGGAAAATCCAAACTTACGGATTGTTAGAAAGGTTGCAAGTACAATCATTGCCTCCAGCCTACCTTCCCAAGCAATGTTTGGGTGTGATTTAGGGGGTAGTGTCAGACAGAGACTATTCCCAGTGGTCTTTCCTTTGAGGGGCAAGGATAATCCTTTATGTGTGCAAGAGACTTGTCACATTGAGTTAATGGATGTCTCACAAGATTTACTAACCTTGATGTAACCTCTAGTACATTACCTCTTCTTCAGCTTTCTCAGTTGATTTTGACACAGACAAAATTAATAGATAAATGTTATCCATCTATAACCGTTGGATTTTCATTGAAGTTATTATTAAACTTATTTTTAATGTGTTTATGTGCTAATCACCACTATCCTAACAGATAACTACACTTGAAGATATCTATGTCAGGGTCCAAGGCTGTCTGTGTAATCAATGGAGAGAGACAAATGCCTCTTGGGGACAATCTTGAGGCTCTGAATTAGGAGCCTAATAATTAACAAATTGAGATGCAATAACCCCCTTCTACAGAGTCATGCAAAATCCTCTAAAATTTAGGAGTCTTTCCCCATTTTTTGAGCTGATGAAGGACTCCTTTTTCTCCAAATCATTTGTGATTTACATGATATTATCATGTTAAATATACATGATAAATAAGGTTTTGATTTCTCCTCCAGATCTCATTTTGACGTCCTTTTGGCTCTACCCTGATTAATTTTTTAACAATTAAGATTTTGTATACTTTTAGTGGAATTAGTTATACACAAATCAAGGCAGTAAAGTTTCAGGTAAGGAAAGGAACCTGAAAAGAGACAATCAATAACATTTATTAAAACACTGTTATTATATACACAGTTAAATATTTAAAGACAAACAAATATAAAGAACCCCTCTCAAAAACTCTGATTTTAGTATCAGGATCTTATAATCTACAGTGTGTACTCCTAAATAGCAAAGACATCTTTGTGCAGTTAAAGGTTAAACATTTTGATAGACCAAGAAATTCATGCCTGGACTAGATGTAATATACTTTTATTGTGCCTAAATTTTCTCATGAATGGGACTGTAATACCTTATGTAATGGAAACAGAATATGAACAGGGCATTTATATTCAAAGAATACTATGAAATTTCATATTTTCCCCTTTGGGTTTTCTTGAGTGGGGCTTTATAATTCTAGCCACATATGCAAACACAGATAAAATATCTGGCTTCTTTTTTGGCCAGGGGACAGAGATATGAGTCATGGAAAGCAAGATTTATTGGTCTACCAGAAACTTTTAGTTTAAATTTTCTCCTGTCAAATTCTTTCAAAGAAACTGAATCTGCGTGTAATTGCACATAACCATGAAAAGTGCAGCTTACTCTTTGACTAATTTAATTCACTGCCTTTTTGCTGAGGTTCTGGCCTGTGGCTTTGCTCTAATAGACACAAATCTTGTGTTGACTTATTCAAGTCTCCTGTTTGATTTACTATTTTAATGTACCAGTGATAAACAGCTTAATACACTCCTTGTAGGACTTGAATATACCATCCAGTTATTGTCATATTGCCTAGAGGTGTGACTTGACACACAGCCTTTCCTAAACCTCTGCATTGTTTGAGAACCACACAAAAATAAGAGTGAAATAATGAGATGTGTGGCTGGTCTGTGAAATTGGCATCCAGGTCAGTGGAGCTTGAAGGGACAATAGCACCAGTGTCACAGAGCAGCAAGAGAAACCCCGAAGGTCTGGCTCCCTGCTGCCAAGGGGACAACTCCACAGACTGTTGCCTGGGAGCTTTGAGAGCTCTGGCATCAAGAGGTCAGCCAGGACCTGCTGGTTTGTAACAGGGGAGCCCATCTGCAGGGTCAGGAGTTAAACTCCACCTGAAGTGAGGTTCACCCTGTTCCAAGGAAAAATCATGAAAACACAAGTTCTGGAGCTATAGGTCTCAAAATATCTGGGCCCTGACTTCAGGGCAGATAGAGTGATTATTTTGTCTAGGGACTGTCCCCATTTTCCAGGTATATCTGCCAAACAGAATGGACATTTCAGTGCTATGATTTTATGGGCTATTTGCTCAATGAATGAGGCTTTGTTGACATTTAAAAGGCTGTAGTAATATGGTGTCTTCTATGGAGGTACTCAGCCTTCCAGGGAAGCATTAACTTAGACCCAGAATCTGGGTGAATATAGACAGAAATATAAGAGTATGAGAAGGCTGTTCAGTGAAAACTTGACTAACTTCTTTAATTGATCAATAAGGCCTTAGATTGCAGAGGCGAAAAAACCAAAAGGCTTCTTCAGCAACCCAAAATAGTGCTAATGGATGTCCTCAAGTATCTTCAAGGATTTAAGTACACACAGGTCTTTCTCCTGCCACATGCCTCACAGAGTCCCTGGCGGGAGCACAGTGCTCCTAGGCACATTCGGAGCTTAACACATGGGCTCTCCCCTTTGCTTGCAGAGGTGACATCCATGTGGCAGAACATTAACTCAAAAATAAAAGGCCTGAATTCAAGGATTTCCTAATCTTGTGGAGATTTCAATCCTATTTATTCACACAGGAAAATGCTATAATGGCCAGACTACAAATTATAAGCATCTGAGGGGTTATTGTACCCTTATGTCCTCAGCAAGTCATACCCTCAAAAGGAGAGAATGGTTAAACCACACCTGGACCTCCTAGAGAGCTTAGAGCATTATGCTGGGTGTGAAGCAGCAGAGGGCTCTGCTGTCAAGATTAATTACAGGTTTTATCCTGAAATCATATAAAATAAAATCTATAAAAGACACATAGAGTTTCTGGACTCAGGACTGAGAAATGAGTAGCTGAAGCCCAGTGTTGGTGAGCTTGGGTTCCCCCCAGCTACTTTTCCTCCTTCATGGTACTTATAAAATAAGAAAAACAAAAAATGTTATTGATTGAATGTCCTAATTGGATTAAATCATATTTCATGAGGCCTCTTCTGTTGGCGTTTTGCTGGGCTTTGGACTTTTTTTTTTACTGACGTTTTTATATAAGGTACTGTGTTCTGTCTCATTTGGATTCTTAACCTCAGAAGGACTTTAAAAAAACCTGCTGTTCAAACATTCACACACATACCTGCTTGCATAAGTGCTCTCCACATTTTCACATTCTGGAAATGCTCTTGTGAGCAAATATTTGCTTGTACAACAGTTCTCAAAAGGTGAATAAAAGAACTTATGGACATTATCAAAGCAAATACATGTGGCGCCTGGTACATGAACACTTATGATCACATTTTTGCAGGATAGAGCCAATGCCAACAGGGTTTCAGTACAATGTACAGAAGTGCACTTCTGCAGATTCAAAGATATGCATTCCTTCAGCAAGAATTAGAAAATCGTTGTTCTTGGAGAGTTCCCTGGATGATATTCTAGCCCTGATAAACTGAGGGACAACTCTCCTACTTTCTGTCATCAGAAGTAATTTCATATGTTCAGATATTATTCCGTACTTTACTTCCACTTTTTTTTTTTGCAGGACATAGCATTCTCTTGTTCTCTTGGATTGTTTGTTCCCGACAAAAGAAGAAAAATTAAATTGAGATAAACTTTATCTGACAGTCCAGTGCAAAACCCACCAAAGGCAAGAGAACAACTTGTGCCTATTCAGAGGGCTTTCAGCCAGCTGCTGTCTGCCTATGACATATCTGAAATAGATTAGTAGTAGGATTTATGGTGTAAGAACTAGGCTGGTTTTGTTTTATCTCTTTTAATAATGTTGAATGCTCCAGGAAATGTTCAGACTCAGATATAAAGTTTCCTCCAGACTAAAGGTAAGAGCTGAGATCTTGGAGACTGCACAGCTAGCCAGTACAGTTAGAAATACACTTGATGGATTGTGATACCCTCTGTCCCTGGTAATGTTTGCAGCATTAGGAACAAACCTCCCACTACTGGTACTTCCCTTTGACAGCAGAGGGAGCATTTTATCCAGTAACTCATTTCTTTTTCTACATTCTCGTGAAAATCCTGGCAATGGTTAATAAACAATTACATTACCAAATCAAATATCTCTAATCAGGCAGGTAGCCTGTGGTCGGTTAACTGTAAACCAAGGTACAGCAGCTGAAAAATCACACAATGTAGGAAATTCAGAAGGTGTTAATGGAGGAGATCAGAAACTGTTCCTCCTTTTTTCTTGAGAGATAATGTCCTGAAGAGTAAGAATCTAAATGAGTGAAAGAGAATATTTTTTCACTATTGAAAGAAAAGACCATGAGGGTAAAGCAATTGGCAAATATTAAAAACTCCCGACAACTAAAGACCAAACAAACAAAAAAACCTGAGTAAGGAGAGTCCCCAAACCTCAAATTTGCTCTCAAATTTTTTTAAGGTCTGGCTCCTCCTCAGAGCCACATCACTGATTCTTTCAGACATGTCTATGCTGAAAACACCAACTATTTTGTTACTGAATCCAGGCCTTCAGCTGCTGGGGAGGTAAGGGAGAGAAGGCAAAACCGTCAAATTTAAAGCACCTGGAATAGGAAGGGCATCACTGATTTAATTGCAACCTATGTAAGGGTAACAGATAAAAAGGGCATTGACAGAACACACATTTTAATAGCTCTGATCAGATGATAAACATGAAGTAGCAATTTCCTATTGTAGTAGTTATTTAAGGAGATGTTTCTCTCTTTTTCAAAAATGTGCTGGCCCTGTCTCCAGCCATTTCTGGTTAGAAAAATCATTACTGAGTACATTAACAAATGCACCCTGTATGCTGCAGCCTGTTGTATTAGTTTTCCATGAGCTTTCCTCACTGGAGCGTTTCTTGATCATATTGTTTGTTTCCTTGAATAGTCTTTTTATTTTTCCTTGGCCTTTACTCAAGCAGACTATGATACTTCAAAGAGATTTTATGAAATGAAGACCACTGGCCTCCAGGTGATACTAATAACTTTGATTCAACTACATTATGAACTGATTTAAACCAGGCTGCATTCATATGTCAGGTTAAACCATGAGATCCAAAAGATGAACCACTGCTTCTCTAAATCAGTGGAAATTTTGCCTGTTAAAGGAGGTGGTCACAAACATTAAAATAGTTTTATTTGCTCATTAAATTAGGCTTCAGCCCTGAGTCAAGGTCTGCCAACATTTTTAAAAAAACTTGTAATACAACCTGTCTTCAAGGGATACACAATGTTTCTGACTACATAGAGAGCCATTGGAATATAAGGTAAGATAGTTGATAAAATATATTTTGAAGTTTTTAAAAACTTTACAGTCGATCAGGAACAAGCTGGAAGCAATGTTTAAGCTGAAGCCTGTTCTCTAAAAATGAAGTGTTATAGTTTGAAATTTCATTTAGGGATCAGAGACTCTCACCCATGACTTTCTTTTTTAAGAAGGCTGCTTGATCGGTAACATCAAGGATGAGGTTGTAGATGGGCCTGGCACATCACTGATCACAGAATCTCAGAATGGCTGAGATTGGAAGAGGTGACTGGTGGTGTTCACCTGGTCCAACCTTCCTGATCAAGCAAGGTTGTCTTAGAGCACATGGAAAAGGATTTCATCCAAACAGTTCTTGAATATCTCTAGCGAAGAAGACTCCACAATCTCTCGGGGCAAGAGATAACTCCATATCTCTCAATTTTTATATTCCTTCCCCTCTTTATTGTATCAGGGGTTTTTTCTGTTATTTTTTCACCCTACTCCAAATTTTAATTTAATATTTTCACCTCTTTTTCTATTTGAATAAACATGTCCTAACCATTGAGGTAGTTGGTCAGGAACACGTTTGACATGAACATACCCCTGTAAGTATTGTAGGGTGACTCAGCCAGTCTCACAAGCATGTTGCAAAGCTGGGAGAATTGTGTGATTTCTGAAGGGATTGCTTTTTTATCTACAATGAATAAAGCCATTTTCTAGATTCACCAGCCTAAATACTCGTGATTTCTTATTAAGCCAGTTTTCTAAGTGGAAATAACTGTGTACCTAGCAGCCACTTGTGCTAGCTGAACAAGATGAATATTAAAAATCGCTCCTACACAAAAAAAAACCCACAAACAAACAAACAAGCAACAATAGCCAAGAAGAAGAAAATCTGATTGGGTATTTGTTGCTTGAATTTTGCAGGCACTTCTTAGGACCCCTCTGGCTGGCCTTTAATTCCATATTTGTCCATCTCTACTCAAATATTGTTTTATTTTGAGTAGGCAATATGCAGACCTTGAAAATTGTGACAGGCACATGCTGGGCTATTTTTATTAAAGAAACTCCAGAATTCATGGCATGTTATGATAAATGCTTATCCTTGCACATTCTTAGAGCTGAATTTAAAAGAAACAGGAGAATGAAGCCAACAGCTAAGATACCTGTCTAGAAAGGAGACTATGACTTTCAGCAAGTGGTAGGAACAGATCCAAGTCTTGTCTTAGCTTAGACCTATTTGAGTTGATGGGTTTGCACTTGTATAAATGAGAGAAGAACTTGGCTTGTAAACTTCAAAAGACTCACAATAGAAAACAGGGGAAAAAACAGAAGAAATGAAAAAGCAAACAATGCCATGTGGAATGAATCTGAGACATCCCATCCCAGTAAGAACACTCAGCAGTCCATTGTATTTATTCAGATCAAATGCAGACTGTGAGATATATAGACTGTGTTAGGATAGGGTGGGAAAGCAAAAACATTCAAATAAAAGCATTATTTTGGCACTGCTGCTGAGATTAATGTGGGTTATAAAAAGAGTGCATCTAAGACTGGCACTGAAGCTCCTGATAACTAAGCAGGTTCACAGGGACGAACTTGTTGTGACAACCCTAATATCGACGGAAAGAAAATACCAAATCAGGACCTATAATTTTATATGATGTAATTATTGGTAGTAAAAAGGTTTAATTTAGATGGAACAATGTGGTTTGAAATTGTACAGGAATCCATTAAAATAAACAAATTATTGTAATAATAACTGAATAATCAAACCACAAAAATAGCAAGAGACAAATTTGTCCTTCAATGGAAAAAAATACTTCATGCTTACTAAGTACTGAAGACCTGCATCACCTATGCAGACTGGGGAAGCCTACATGGTCCAAACTCACGCACGTTTTACCTTTTAACTATGAAAATTATGGCTATCTAAACCTTCTTGGACATAGGTGAATTTGTAGGTCAATCTTGCAGAAAATCTTTTACCTGCTTAGTATGGTGCTGCTGTTGTAACCACAGGGTTACTCCCTCTTTTTCTGATTGCTGAAGAACAGCTTCTACTTCTGAAAACCTCCTCAGAGGCACAGGAGCTTTACAATTTCTTTTTCAGTGCTTAAATTGTACAAATCAGGTACTGGTATGAAGGGTTCAGAGGGGAAGGAAGGTGTCCAACACAGAATTGTACTAAAGAAAGACTTGGCTCCACTGCAAGGTCCAGCAGACCTATGACCATCAGCTCTAAGCTCCAAATGAAGTCTTTGAATGTTCAACTCGTTTTCAGCTGGTTCCTGTAGTGGGTTTTTGTGTTAACAGACAAAAATATCCCCTTGCAAAGCGCTACTCATCGTAGCTGGAGCAGCATGGTTACATGTCAGATGATTCACCTTTTGAGGTTCACATTTCCTGTGTGTTGGTTACAGAGTCAGCCTGGGGAGGTTGGCTTGGACACAGATACCTCAGACAGCTTGAGTGGGAGGAAAGCACAGTTTTGACCTGAGGTACTAAGAGATACCTCTCTGAAACATTCTTAAACTTACTGTTTTGATCTTCTCTTTCAAGTACACAGCTTGACTTATTTACCTGTCCTGAGTAATTTAGTAGCCTATGCACAGGTTTGACTGCATTTCCCCACTTGCTATGAATTTCTATGGATGAAACTAATCCAGATGAAGTGGCTAATCAGAACAGACCAAAAGGGAGGTGAAATTACATCGTGGAGTTTATAGCAATCTGTGAAGAGAGAAGAGCCTCCAAAGAGACTATATAGATAATCCTCCTTATGACTCACAAGAAAGTTGCTTAATCTGAGGAAATATATAGCACATGTAGAACCTATTTCTAATAGGATCATCCTCTAAATATTTCAAAAGTCACTCCAACTAACTGAACTTTTAAATGAGTTAATGTCTCTCTGCCAAACTGGGGAGTTAGAACAAAGGTCTGTTTGCTTGAGAGGAAAAAGAACAAAACCAAATATTGTTTTAAAAAATGTTATCACCCTGAATTTTAGCTCTACTAGCAGAATATCATTTTGCCAGTCCATCAAAATTAGGACTTTGTGTCGGTAACTTGAAATGTGACTATCTTTCTGCAAACTGTGATTCATAATTGAAAAATCATGACATAACCTGGCTTTGCTTTCACAAGTCTGTAAAGGAGAGGGGGATATAATTATCCAGTACAAAAAATTGCAAAAGAGCTGGATAGAGATTTTAATGTCTGAGGGCATACAAGCAATTTTAAATGGCGGATAAGTTTTTCTTCTTTCTGTTTAAATTAGGTGAAATACTGGTGGTCCCAGGTTGATCACTGTTATCTTTGTACCTTAATTTTATAAGACAAACTCTTGTTTTGGAGAACAACATCTGTGTTTTGATAGAATCTCACAGTTCTATCAAAAATTCTCAACCCATCAGAACATTAATTCCATTGGAATCAGTACCATCCCTTTCTTGTCGAGGGGCACTGGTTCCAAAGCATGAATTACTGGGAATTTTTGAATAATTTTAAGGTTTTACAGAAGCTTCTTTTTCAATATTTTGTTTTTTAAACACTTTGTGCTTTATTAAACATTTTTCCAGATGGTAGTAAATGTCTTTTCCTTGATGCCTCAAACTCAAAAAACCTTTCTGTTTCTGTTACTTTAGGGAATGTATCTATTCTATAAATTAGGCAGCCACTACACTTGACAAACCACTGATGAGGATAACTGCTTGGAAAATCTTAGGTACAATTAAGTTGTGACATAATTAATAAGCCAATGTAAGTTACATTAATTTCATTTTCCTACATTTTTATTTCAGAATTTGGGTAAAAAATTAGAGATAATCCAAAGGGAAGTTTCTTATTTAGTGGCTATCTGGCATAATAAATTGAAATAGGAGAGAAGGTTTAGTTAAGTTTAAAGTTACAATAAATCATTTAAACATATATTCTCTACTGAAAAAGTGAAATAAATATAATCAGTGAAATTAAATATCCTCCCTGCAATAATCCCAGAATTAATTAGTTTTTAGAAGATCCATGACTGAACACACCATCCATCACCTTAGAATGAGCCAGAAGGAGAACATTTGCAAAATACCGATTCTTCACCAATAACAAAAATATAGTGCTGCTCCATAATGCTACGAGGTCCCTTTTCCATAGGTCCCATTTTTTGTGTTGTTAGTTAGAGAAGGCATTTCTTCTGCATGCCTTCATTTTTACAGACATACCCAAAGATTTTGGGGTTTTTTTGTGATTCTTGTATGCATACAATGGCTTCATTGATATGAGGATCATACATCTATCATTAACTCTTAACTTTCTGTCTTACTGGGATTTACTCAATTTTACATATTATTAAAGATTTTATGTGACATATTTTTTATGCTTTTCTCTTTTAAAATGAAATCTAGCAGAGCTCTTCTGAAAGTGTGGGAGAGAAAACATTCTAAAAATATCTTTCTCTCTTGTAAGCATTAAATTTTATTGCAAGCAGTTAATTCTACATTGACACATATATTAACACTTACTGAGGATGTGGTTGAGGAGCAATAAACATTCCCTTATAAATAAGTTCAAATTGCCTTTGTTTCTAAGAATAAAGTAATTCTGTAGACTTCAAAATTAATTGGATTATTAAACATAGTGTCTCATCCTGAAATATACCTATTATTTATGGCTACAGCTTCATCAGGTTTAAGAACAAATGAAATATATCAGGTTGCCATCCTGGAAAGTACAAAATGCCCCTCCTGGCTTAAAGGATAAATGATGTAATGCTTGTTATTGTAAGCCCGATGCTAATCACTACAGATGAAATGTCATCTTCAAGGATTTTGAAATCATTGTTATGTTCATGATTATTTTTGCATTTGGTCAGGTTAAAACAGTATGAAGAAGCTCCTACTGATTTTAATAATTCCAGACTGATTCAAACACATTAGAATTCATGGTCTTCCCATATCTTTACGTTTCCTCATTCTTTTAGCATTAAAGGGGTAAAAAAGCCCCAGTATATCTGAAAAAAAAAAAAAAAAAGAAACCCAAAAAAACCCCAAACATTTAAGAGCAGACATAGAAGAAATGGTTTGATTTCTCTATGAATCAAAACATATTTTGAACTCATGTCTGAACAGAAAAATACTTGTATATTCTGTAAAAGTCTAGAAAAAGAGACACAAAGATTATTTGAAATACTTTTGCTTCTGACATATAATGGTCTTGTCCTCCTTGGGAGCATGTAGTTCAGAAAACCTACTTAATTAAGTTCAAGGGGAGTGACAAGCAGGAAAATTGCATTCATGAATGAGGTTACATGGAAGTTCAATTTTAAAATCAAATTAAGGTGGCTGAATTCATATTGTAGCAGTATTTTAAGCACCTGAAGTGTCAGCAAGGACCTTTACCTTAAAGCTGATTTTAAATGTAGGCATATTCATGGCAGACACTTCTACCCTGAAGTGATTGAAACCAATTCATGCTGACCTCAGAAGTCAGGCGTGGCTTTTACTTTCCTAGGTGACTACTCTTTGGTGGCTGGAAGCTACAGACTGAAGACACCAATGAATGAGCTGCAAATAACAAATGTTGCTCACATTCGAGTCGTCATATCTGGAGTCAGCATAATTCCTTTTTCTATTCACTTATTTGGCCTGATATCTGGAACACTCTCTTTTACAGCCAAAAATGTCACAGAATGGTTTAGCAAACTACTTAAAACCTGTCAAAAGTGTGTATTTTAAAAATTACAAATTAGTCACGAAGTACCACATATTTTTTGTCCAAACGTTAAATAAAAAAGTCACCTGGGAGCAGCATTTCTTCCAGGAACTAATATAATGAACTCACCTCTAGCTGAAATGCAAAACTATAATGTTAATTTTCAGGCATTTAGGTACTTAAGATCAAATCTCTAAAAGACTGTATGAATAGTACATGAATCATTGCTCAAATTGAAAAAAACCCTGTCCTTTAAAGGGGGCTAAGAGCTAAGGTAGATATAATGTCTTTTCTGTAGTATTTGTGGGCTTGCCAATAAATAAGATATTTGTAGCCTGAATGAGCTCAAGGCAACAGTCTTGGTTTTATAAATGACATCAATGAACTTTTGGGAGTACAAACCAGGAGCTCAGGTAGCTTGGAGCAAAGTTCTTCTGTTGTGTGCACGGCTGGGGAAGAGGGAAGGTGTGCCAACAAAAGCTTTTATTTTGTCCTGTGATCTCAGTCAGACCAAAGCAGGTTGCATTCAGATTTGGTGTGGCAGTCAGATTTTGGCATATCGAAATCAAAATAAACTTCCTAATAATCCAGTGCTGGCACCAGAATCGTATAGTGAGGGATCTGCTATAAGTCACAATGACACAGTGCCTCACAAAGAAGTTAAATGTTGTACCTTCTTAAATGATACTAAATGTAATAGATGTTTTCTGCATTAATAGCCTTTAATAGTAGATAATTTTGAAACATACTGGCAAGATTAGTTTTGACCACACATCAAACAGGGCAGTAATATAAGATATAACCTGTAAGACTGCCTGGCCTTCCTGCAGTCAAATGTGGTGCCCTGCTGTGGCAGGGAACAGAAACCCTTCTGTTTCTGTGTGCTTTTCTACCTCCATGTTATAAATAAGGTTTTTAACCACAGAAATCTGCCCAAAAATCAAAAGCCTGTTTAGTGATTATATCACCTTTTTCTCATTATATCCTTTTATGTATGGTATTGTGGGGTTTATCCTAACTAACACTTCTACTAGCTTCATTTCTTCTTCCTTTTTTTTTATATTAATGAGTAGATATTGTTTTCTCTATTCTCTTTTCTGTGTTTAAGAATCTCAGCTCCTTAAGTCTCCTCATATATCAGGTTTTCTTTCTTTCCTGTTAACCCAGTAGCCATTCTTGGCATCTACTCTGGTTTAAGTTAATTTTCTTGAACAGAGATCTCTCCACAGAGATTTTTTGATCATCCTAATTATTCAGATTTTGGATGATGATTCCAATCTTCCTCCGTAATTACGTTGATTTGCAGTACCTACTGGTTTGCTATAATGTGCTCCTAATCAGGTTTGAATTTTCCTATTAGAAGTTTAATTCAGATTTTTCTAGACTATAAACTGAGACATTCCCTTAAAAACCTTTTTCCAGCCAGATACTATCTTCTTCAATCCCTATCTTTCTAGAACCATCCCTTTGTTCAACACTCAGTTCCTCTGCTAATCCCTATCTCCTCCAGTTTCAGATGGAATTTCCTTTGTGTCATTGCATCAAATCCCTTACCAAAGTAGAGAGAAACAAAAGCTACAACAATTCTTTTGGCTTGGAAAAGAATTTCCTTATCAAGGAAGTTACCTTTTCAAAGATCTCTGAGAAGATCTGCCTTTGGGAAACACATGTTGAAGTTTACCTCATTTATTATATTGTCTTATGTCTTTAATTACTCCCCTCATCCACAGCTCGTTCTAATACATGCGTGCAGATGAGAAATATATCTAAATTGGTCTTTTTTTCTCTTGCATCACTCCCACTAGAGATCAGAATTTCTATATGACTGTTTCATTAAACAATCCTTGGTACTGGACCCATGATTTCACATGCCAGTTTTTTATGACACTGGAATAAGTTTATGCTGGCTTCCCATTTTGAGAACATTTTACCTGTTTAGATTCTGTTGCTACTCAAGAGTTGTTTTCATTTTCACATTCTCATTTTCATTTGCCTTTGATTCTCTACACAAACACAATTATTCTCCCTGCAACCTGACACTAAATACTCATTTATCTTCATGCCTGTAACTGGGTTATGCTCATGTTCAGAGTCAGTTGGCTGCACAGTTTTTCACATTTTCTTCTTCTTCAGTCTGTGTATAGCAGAAAAATAGAAGTAGTTTTAAATTACTGTAGCACTATGAAAATTCAGTGAAGTACAGGCTAATCTCTGATTAGTGCTGGCTATGAGTGATGAGACTTTTTTTTATTACTTCTCATTTTTTTCTTCTTTTCTAATTCCAGCAATTTCTATTCTTCTTTGTCACACACAACTATTCAGCCTTAGCATCAACTTCAAACATCCTTTTTCCTAACTCTTCTTGAGCTCTGACAGATTTATTCCTGTCTGAAAGATTTTACCCATTACTATAAACCCTTTTTTCATAGACTCTGTCTCTACTATTTCCACCTCCTCTTCCCCAGTTACCCTGACCTGTCTCCCTGTGATCTGAATCAATCTTAGGAAGAGGGATTTCTGATCCTCTATAGATACATTTCACACTGTTCTCATCTTCAGCTCTACATAATTTACCAAGCATTTTCTCTGCATCTCATCTCTCTCTTTTTTTTTTTTTTTTGACACGTTCTTTGTTTTTGCTGCCCTATCTTTTTTCTCCTTAAAGGTTAGTTTATTTTTAACAGTTCTTAATTTTGTCCCCACATACTTCTCTACAAATACATAGCTTTCCTTTCAGATCATGCCCTAGCATTAGCTGAAAGATCTCAACTATTTTTTTGGCTATAATAATACTAGTGAAACTATGTTAACATGAACTTCAATACAGACTAGTTGCCTTAGAGCATGTCTGAAATCACTGGTGTGTTTAAGATTCCTGAACTAGAAGCTATGATTTCATAACTGATTTCAACAACTACCTAAACAAGCTACAGTAGAACCTCTATGGATAAGCTTATCTCTACTACCTTTACACCAACAATAAGTTTCTGTTTTCTCAAGTGCTCATAAATATCACTTGTGAAATGACAATATTAAGTCAAATGATATGAGATATAAATTTAAAAATATATTATTCATGACTGACAAACTAACCTACAGGCCTTTTCAAAATAAAATCTAGTTCTCAAACCTAGAATAGGTACAGGAATTAGGAGTATCACTGGAGGTAAAATAGCTTGGATCTCCACTCTGCATGACGTATGTGAAAGACTTAAATATGAGGCACCCACAGACCAGGTGAATAAGCTGTTCATCAGGTAACAGATTAGAAAACACTAAATTTTATTCTCTCGTTGAACAATGAAGAGAAAACAAACTTTTGAATAGTGTTGAATCAGCATTTACTATTCAGTCCTGGACCTAATTTTCCATGGTCCAGATGAATGTCCTTATCGCATGTCTATGTCTACAGACACAGAGAAAATATTCTTCTCTGTCTCTGGGACTACGAAATTATTTACTAAAAATGGGACAACATCACCAACACAAAGTACAGTAAACTCATCCAATAAAAGTCCCAAATCATACTCATATGGTGATTCAAGTCCTTGGTCCTAAATATGCCAGATAATTTTCCTTGTAAATCCTTACACACTTAACCCCTGTCAATCCCTTCCCCTCTACATCCTTCTTCTTCCCTTCCTCCTCTCTTATCTTAGTGTGGTACTGGCTTTAATAGACATTAGCTCTTGGCTGATGGAAAAACTTTCCTGAAAACAATGAAGTATTGTCTTCATTATGATTCCTTTGGAAGGTTCAGTTAAAAATAACTGATATTTTCTGTTGAAATTGTTTTGGTGGAAAATCTCCAGTCGGAAATAGTATGAATAACTGCAGGGAACTATTGTCAAGGAAATTTACTTACATGATTTAGGACCAGCCAACTTGGGCTATTGGGTATCTGCTGACTGCAGACAATTCTCTGAAAAAATGTTCATAATAATTTATAATTAATCAAGTCAATTATTTAAGTGAATATAAATCTTCTTTTTTCTTTTTTTCCAAAATAAGGCTATATTGTAAAGCAGTCAGATTAGGAAAGATTGCAACTAAAATTGCTCTTGTTATTTCATTCTGGTGTCCTTTATGTACTCATTACAATGTAGCCTTTAATTATATAACCTTATGCTATTTATTCCATGCAGAAATTGGGAAGTGCTCACTTGCAAGCAGCTGATCAACGCTGTGTATACAGTGTGCAGTGTTTACTGTGTAGCCCAGGTTACGTTTGCTGCCCAAAATGTAGGAGTTCCAATAGATGATTAAAATCAGCATGTGCTTTGTCATGAGATTCCTCACCATGACATCCAAGTCCTTTGCATTTGTTTACTAATTGTCACATCTTTGACGGGATTGGTCGCTGTGAGAAAGGGGAGAAGGTCATAAAGCTTGAAGCTGACGCACACAGTAAATCAAATGGATCTTTAAATTTGAGTCATCTATTAGCTTGTTTTTTGAAGTATATACCATGACACAGCACTATCATTATTCAAAACATGCTAAATGTATCTGCAAATTTCATACCAGAAAAGAGGGATGAACACAGAAATAAATATAAAAAATATGGCTATTGACATCCGGGACAAATTTCACTGAAGCAGGATTCTAATATTGATGTTTTCAAGGCAAACGGAAACAAGAGGTTCTCAAGACAAAGTTCAAAAGCACTTCATTTTCCCACACTTAACCTTTGTCATTCAATACTCATCTGCCATATCTGTGGGAATGCTAAGATGCAACATCCGTACAGAGCTCTGGCTTATTTTGTGCTGTGACTAAAGCATGGCAACTTTGGAAGACTTAAATAGGAGATTACATGTAAGACTTTGCCACATTGAGATTGCACAGGAAATACAAACACTGGAATTACCTAATTTGCTATTTCCTTGTTTTTGAGCCCTAATTCTAGTCAATGGGACAGGACATGAGTTATTCATAATGTTAATGAACTAGCTAGAAGATGAAAAACTAGTGGTCAAATTTCACAATAATAGGAGATAACCAGTGAAATCCTTCAAAGATCTGTGGAAAAAGCTGATATGAACATAACTGATTTAGAATGGAGGACAAGCTGACAAAATTTGTGTATGTTTGGGCACTTAAAGCAAAAGCTGACTATAAAGTTTTATAGCAAATACTTGCAAACCAGGGTATATGGGGGAGAATATGAGTAAACATGCATAAAAAATCAGTCCCAACTTTATTTGTATCAAGAGCAGCTCTGACCTACCTATCATGATATTGAAATGAGATAATGAATTAGATAGGAGAGATCCTGTGATTAACAGGTGGAAATCAAAACAAAAAAAACCCATTATTTATACTTCTGTAAAAACCCCAGATGCATCAATTTTACTACTGTGTGAAAAACAAAGATGTAGTGAAACTGGGAAAAGTGCAAGTGGAGAACAATTTCTGGATTAGGAGGATGGTGCAGACACCTATCAAAAGCCTACTCAAAAAAAAAAAAAAAAAAAAAAAAAAAAAAAAAAAAAAAAAACAACAATATGAAAAAAAACATTTTTTCCTTC
>VWZT01000793.1:863812-889109 GCA_013397055.1 Pachycephala philippinensis
AACAAAACAAAAAAAAAAAAATCAGAAGCACTATATGTAAAAGAGCCTTTTGTCCTTACAAGGAGATGGCTGAAGGAAGTATGATGGAAGTATGGTAGAAAAATGGAAAACTATGGATGGAAGAAATGCTGAACTGGAAACATCCATTCATTGTCTCTTCAGCTGCAAAGACCAAAGATTCTCAGATGAAACTGGGCTGAGCAGAGGATATTTAGGTTCAAAATTAAGTAGAGAAATATTTATCCATATGACATAAATTTATATACTGGTATTTGCTGCAGAACTCCGAATAAGTCAAAACCTTATACAGTTTTAATTTGCATCACTTCATGGGAGAGAAATCCCTTGAAAGCTACACCAGAGTTCAGAGCCATCACTTCTGGCACAGCAGAGCCCCCAGTGTTTATTAGAGTGCTGGAGGGGAGTGTCATACACACTTCCTCTGTTATACTCTCCCATGCCTATGACCTACTTGGAGTGACAGCATGCTGGGTACAGAAAGAGTGCAAATATTGTATTTCTTTTCTTCCTGGTATGCTTTTCTGTGTGATTTTAGGTATATATAGAATAGAGAATAAAAAGACACATAAATGTTTTCATATATGAGAAATGTTTAGGGTTAGGTTTTCTAGTTTTGTTTTTTTTAAGTCTTTAGGTAATTGACTTAAAATAAAATCAGTTTATTATTCTAAGTTTATTATGTAGCTGAAGCTTGCATCATTGTTCATATTAAGAGTTTCTAGAACAAACTAATTACTCTCTTCTACCAGTCCAACAAGGCATTCTGTGTAGAAATGCATATACTGCTACAGGTACCTGTTTTATGTGTGATCTCTTCACTTTCAGCTGCTTTTAGGCTTTGACTTATTTGGACGTCTCAAATGTCTTTTTGCTCCTAAACTTGTGCAATTTCTGGCTCTTCATCTACTTGACCTGTAGATATATATATAGAAGAGAATATACTATAGAAGAGAATTCACAAATCTTAGAATAGCAAAGAAGCTGGAGGTAGCTCCACCAACATGACTCCTAAGATGGAGTCACCTATAGAAGATGTAAGATTTGGACTGGATATTTTAGCATATTTTTTAGCAAACAAATACAGTGATCCATTATGATTATCCCAGGAGGTACCCAAACAAATGAAAATTAAGTGTCCTTGAATCATTTTCTTTGTAAGAAAACCCAAACAGCTAAAACACCTTTGGGACAAGAAAACCCCTAGATAGGATCCTTGGTGAATGGAAGTCAATGGATATACTGTGCAGTAAGATTATCTCCAGTTCTAGCAGCTGACAAACTTACCACTTCTATTTAAAGCAATAACTTCTAGTGCTATAACAGAAATCTAATTTAATGAGACTCTGAGTCTGTTTTCCTGCGTCTGATTTCAGAGTCCGATGGGGAGATGAGATACTATTCTCCAGATGCTTTTAGAGAAGGCAAGAAGTAACTGGGCTAGAAGTAACTGAATCATTGACTCTAATTTTATATATTCACATCAGCAGGACCCTACCCAAGTGGAAGCTGTGATTTCCTGTATTTAAGAGGTCCCCTTAAATATAGCTCTGAACTGCTACAGTGAGATAGTTATTGCATAGTCTTTTGGAAAAGAATTATTATTTTGCATAAAGTGATATCTTCAACATGTAGAGGCATTTAAATACATAGAGATTTCCGGTTACCTAAAACCTTCCATGAAGTTCAAAGTTGAAATTCTGTTTAAGGAAACAACTTTTTTTTCTAACCTGTCTTCAGGGCTGAAATTGAACAGAGTTTTTCTCTGCAAAGGCACAAACTACAAAGGCTAATGACAGTATAATTAAAAAGCAAAAAGGTCTTATAGTCACTGGGAATTTTAGTTTTGATTTGTATTAGTATGGTGACTTGCAAATCCTTTCCTCCAAAATTCCTTAAACTCCTTCCCCCCTAAAAATTGTATATATTTTGCTTGTATATTTTAATATTATTTTAGTTTTCATTTCACTTACTTTTGTTTTATAGAAAGCAAAGACAAAAGGAACCATAAAAAGTCATTTTATGATGTCAAAATGTTAAGATAATAAGGATCTTTGATGACTTAATTCTGCAATTTTTAGGCACATATATATACAGTATTTGAAAATGTACTTTGCAATATATTTGCTCGTTGTTCCGGGCCAGGACTCCTGCACCAGTGACATAGTTTAACTGTTCAGATTTAAAGGCAGATTAAGCTGTCATTTGTGGCGCCTGTGCCAGAAGATAATTCCTGTGTGTTACAGTCAGTAAATACACCTCCGTCTGCTGTAATCTCGTTGGCCAGCGAGTACAGAATCCCCACTACAGCAGGACTCTGGCTCTGCATTAAGCTGAGCTGGGCTGCAGGCCTGGGGCCATCACATGTGCTTTGTTTGGACTTGGCTTGCCTTTCTCCAGCTTGTTTGGCTTTAACAGCAACTGATTAATGACAAGGTGGCTGTTACTTAATTTTAGTTTATTTAGCATTTTATGGTTTTGTGGTGAAATGCCTGTGGTTATGCTACAGAAAAGGGAACTACTGTAGTGTAACTATGATGAAGTTTAAAGGACAAAGTTGGGATGACAGCAGAGGCCTCGAAGATTAGGGCACAGTATGATTCCAGTGGTAGCAGGTCTATAACTCACCAGTAACCAGTTAATGAAAAAAATCAAAACTCAGGAGCTGGAAAGGGGGAAAAAGAAAAAGGAACAAGTACCGAATGCATAGTGATGAAAAAGCAGAGTGTAAAGCATAAGAAAACATAAAAATGATATCAAGAGGACTGCAAGAAAGCCTCTGTAAAAGAAAAGGAATTAACCCCCATCATTAGCACCATCATCTTACAGCAAAGGTTTCAAGGAACACATGAATCCCCATAATTGTTTCTAGGCTGCACTGTTGACCTTAGACTGCAGAGAACAGTGTAAAGGTGAGGCTAAAAATGGAGATAATAAAAGTTTGGTGGTAGAAGATTATTTAAATAACAACTTTTGAAATATTGTATCGCTAACAAGACTGGCTTTCTATTTAGATTGTATTACCATCAGTGTATCAGGACTAATAACAGCACACATTTGTTTCATTTTGGTTATACTGCTAAAGCTTTCAATTCAGCCAATAGTAAATTCTAGGCTTCATATAGAAGGTCCCCTTTTAGCCATAACAAGGTCTTGAGTGTAACACTGCTGAGATATAGGATATTAACAGTTGGTTTTATACTGCTAGTCCCTGGCTTCTGGAAAGCCAGCTGGGAACTCATGCAGCTGTTGCAATTCAGAATAGCTTTAATTTCCTGTGAACTGTTTATCAGACCAGACCAATGCTGGTCATTGACAAATCCTGTAATCACCAAACCAGGAATAGTTTTGGACCCACTTCATTGCCTCATACTGCAGACTAGGCTTCAGGCTAACCAGTGTTTTAAAACATGCAAGGTGATACGCAGCATCTCTAAAGTAGGTTTCGAATAAGAACGTCCTCTTTGCATTCCTCCCTTTTTTCAAACTGCAAGCTCTAAATGAGAAAAGAGTAGTTTAACTGTTTATAACCACTCAAAATGAGAAGAACGGAAAGAAAACTTTGATGTCTAAATAAGTTATACAGAACCAGTTACATCATGCAAGCCTTCAAGTTTTCAATGATCCCCGTTCACCAGCTCCTATGAGACAAATGCAATTACTCCCACTTTACAGTCAAAGTGAGATACCCATATACTTATGTACAGCATGAAACTGAGTTAGAGCGTAAGGATACTTTCAAAGTAATTGTGCCTGCTATTATCTTCACTACCTGAATAGTTTCCAGTTATCCTGTCTTGACTTCTGTCTTACAATACACAAAATATTCACTTTATGAGGCACAAAAAAGGACCGATGTGTATAAAAACAGAAGAGAAGACTAGGAACACCATGTTGTATCCTAGCTACTTCAGTTAAATTTATCAAGTTAGGTTGGATGGCTTCATGACAAAAATGGGGATGACAGTATTGGTCATAAGTTCTATTTCCACACAGTCATCATAAAATTTCCTTGTTTTAGACACTGACTTGACATATCCTAGTCCTTCCTAGCACTCCATCCAAATTTTGCTAGGTATCAAACAATAGCCTCCTTACCTGCCATTTGGATACAGAACATATACACACACAATACCCTACTAGTTTGCATCACTAAAGGTTATCAATCCTAAAGACTTTTTACCAAAGAAATAGCGCAGAAGATAAGCAGAAATGTAATTGTTAAACAATAAATGTTTCTTAAAGAAAAAAACCAAACAACCAAACTCCCCGAACACCAGCTCTTTCTCATTCTTCCTGTAGTATCACAAATATTTTTGTTTGCAGTATAGAAATGCATGATCACACATACATATTTTACATCTGAAATTGATACACGATGCTACAGTCAAAACAGTATTACACCTTCTCTGTAACAAACGGTACTGAATAAATACATGTGATACTGAAATACACTTACAGCCATTTCAAGAGATGATATAACAGTGATAGGGCACAACCAGTCACAATTAACACTACAACCCTGCTCTGTCAGCAGCTCAGTCATTTTCTTTAAAGCAACAGCAGTTAAATTACAATCTATGGACTTTTGTGGGAGAGTAGCTTTTCAAAGAACTTTCCATTAGGGAACTGTTTCTAGAGGCAGCAACAATGACTTCATTGGACTTTAAAAATTTGTATTGACCAAAGTATTTAATATACATCTTACAGTGACTTAAATTGCTCTAAAGGTGTTCTCTTAATTAAACACTGATTTTTGTTGGCAATCTTATGAGATTATTGACTTCAGCATTTTATATACTTTGACTTTACAATAAATGCTCTTAAGAGTTATATAGGCTACCAGATGAATGCAATAGTTATGACCCTAACCTTGCAGTGCTGAAATTTGCCTGTTGACTTGAATGAGCTCATATTAGTCACAAAGTTCACAAGGAAGAATATGTTCAGGGTGGGGATGTATGGGTGTATTCAAATTAGTCTAAAATCAATATACCTGAATTTTTCCTGCATCTTGGAGGAATAAAAAAGGAAGGCAACGTAATTGCAGAGCAAACAGAAAACACCAGAAGTTAATTGTGAAAATTACTCCTGCTACCATGAGGATCTTAAATGGGCTTAAATAGCCTTCTCCCAAAAAAATAAACCCCGTCCTTAGTATTTGTCATTATTTACCATAATAAAAAGTAATGAGGTAAAAGTAAGGAAACTAAGATTCCACACTGAATAACAAAAAAAATCAAATTCCTTGACTGCAGACCTAAGGTTTGCACAATGTGGCACTAAGTCAAGTTCTTACTTGTTTTTTTGGTTTCTTAGGAGAAACTCTAACAATAGGAAATTAGACTGAGCTAAGAAAGAACAGATTGCAGCTGCCTTGGTCCACACCCTTCTTACATGAGGGAAAAAGAAAGGGAGGGTTTCCAAGCTACAAGCTGCCCCTTTAAGATAAAGGAAATAGAATGGTACATGGTTATAAGTGTTTTCGAGTGCAGCCTGTCCATTTCTATTTTGAGATAACTTCCTCTTGCTATGGTAAGTAACACCAAGATGACTGTGAAACTCTTCTGCATGAGCAAGAAGAGTATTAATAGTGCAAGCTCGAGGAATTAATACAAATGAATTATTTTGAAATGTAACAAGGACTAGCAGGAGCCATTCTTTGGGATAGTTCCATTTTGAAAATACATACTTGGTGTGAGTAGCACAACAAAATTCAGTATATTTGAAAACATCAAAGTGAAACTGATTTGCAGTGGTTCGCACAACAGAAATTATGCCTGTCTATAAGAATATAGTTATTCCCTTCCCTGTAATAAAATAAAGCAAACTAGTAAATGAAGGTTTCTCTGGATCCCAAAGGCATACGTCAAAGATTCCTATTAACTTTGGTAAGATGTGGGGGCATTTTTACTTTACTGATAAGAAAAGTGAATACACAGCACAACGACTGCATGTGTGTTTAGGGTTACATTTCCTAGTCTGAGTGTCATCTCTCAGAAGAACAAAGAAATAAAATTATAGCTACACAGTTTTACTAATTCTTCAGCCGTCCTTATTATCCGTTAGAATACTTATTTGTTTGATTCATTTTTAATGTACTTTTTTCCTACCTTTTTTTTTCCGCCCTAAAAATCAGGTTACTGAAACACAATTTTTGGAAGCAAAATCTGGAGATGAGCAAAATAAGTTGCAGAAACCATTGATTTGGAAAATGAAAAAGTAGGCAAGTATTATCTTGAATATTCTGACTATTCTGCAAAAAGGTATTCAGACCAAAATCACACCTTAGACTCAATGCACTTCCACATGAATCTGTGAACTCTGAATATTGAAAGTTTGCTGGAACTGGTATTAGTAGTTTATACAAGTTGTAGCTTGTGTTCTTAAACTTCTGCTGCCTAATGAGCCCAACCAATGGTTGATCTGTTGAACATATATAATCTAGTTCTGTTTGATTTAGATTTCTAATATGTTTTTATTGCAATGGATTGTAAGAATATAAAATAAGAGGGGTATGTAAAATGACCTCTGTAACACTACTTTGTTATATTATCCTTTGAACACAGTGAAAGGTCACCCAGGAACATGATGGAAAAGGGGCCCACAATACACAGAGGATGTGATTGATGTATCACGTTTAGAATGTAGTCTGAAGTACAAGAGATTTAATTTATTCCATGACATACAGCCTGAAGTTTGTTTTCAGTTTGGTCTGACATAATGAAAATAATGTTTCCATTTGCAGCTGCCATTGATTACTGTAATCCACAATGAAATTAAAAGACACAGTGGATCAAATCAAGGTATTGGAGAGATGGCTCATTTACAGTGCAGGAGTACAGGCTAGCATATGCATGAGAAATATGTTAACTATGCTAACTTTTCCCCCCATGCTGCTAGAAACGAGAAGTTATGATTAATAGTTTAAATACCAACAGTTAGGCCTGCTCACCATGCTATCTTATCTCACTGTCTGAAATGGCATGTGGTGTTAATGTGTTAAATATGATATCTTATTTTTCTTGTGACCTGTTTTTTAAGAAGTGACATATGTATGCACACACATATGAAGTGTAGGCAGTCTGCTGTTTTCTCATACAAAGCCTAATACCTCATGTGGGTGAGGCTCTTTTCTTCCAGAACAAAGCTGGGATTGTATGCAGACTGTAATTTTTCTTGCTCCTCTGGCTATTTTTCCTTTAGAAGATCTCCATCTGTCTATCATTATAATAAGTTTGGACTATGAAATACACTCTAAATCACAAGGCTTTTTGGAGTTAGAAGCAATAGGAATAGGGAATGCTTAATCACTCTCTGCTCTGTTCTGTGAAATGGAAGGAGGATTTTTGGTATTGGGTTAACAGGAAGAGACATGGGATTAAATGTGCTTTTAAACTCTTGTTGAAACACGGTGTGTATTTAAAGGTATCATATGTAAAGATCAAAGCCCATAATTGCTGGCCTTCAGTGAGCCAAAACTGCCATTGAATCCTCTTTGTGTAGAGGCAGAAATTCCATTTCTTTGTCAGGACCTAAAAGTTGGACCCGGAATATTATTTGCTGCTGTTCATTAGAAAATATTCTAAGAAGCTTCTTCTCCACAGCTAGCTTTGTGATAAAGACATGTTTGTGAGAAGCTGCAGGAACTAGAAAATGAGGTTTTTAGGGACACATAAACTTTGCCTGGATCTATTGGCGTAGGCACTGCTGTGTGATGACCCTGACACTGAGCAAGTTTTGTGAGGTCACTGTGCTACAGTATCACACATTTATTTGAAAGCCTTAATTTTTTCCTGATGTTTCCTTCATTATGTATTAGTTGGTTACCTCACATACAGTTTCCTGAAAAATATTTTAACAAAATATTTATTGTTAGAGAATACCTGGTGAAGTTTTGGGGGTTTTTGGGGGGAGGGTGTGGTGCCATTTGATGGACAAATTTGCTTAGAGTCTCCTATCTTATTCGCACCAGAATAAATATTCTGCCTGTCTTTCCCAAGAACCCACCAAATACCTGAGTTTGGCATGATCTTGTGATTCCATTCAAAGACTGGTTCATCTAGCATAATATTTTTCCTCTGCAGAACTGCAGAGACTTTTCTCACTTCTCTGAGTCCCCAGAAAACGCTGCTGATCAAACAGTATTGTTCAAATGTTCAATAATCCAGTTATTCTCCAAAATCACAATCCGTATTAAATCTTGTCATTTTGGATTGGAAATGAGCCCCAGAAAACTATTCTCTTAGCTTACCTTGTATTTATCAAACCCTTTGGAACATTTTTTCATGATCAATTCCTCAGTATTGATAGACAGAAACATTGATAAGATATTATATACCAGTTAAATGGACTGATGGGTACAAAAAGGTATTATTCAAATTCAAAGTTATTATTCAGTGGTGGCAAGTATTGAGGTGTGTACCCCAGAACTGCTACTGCAAGGCATATTCTTCAACACCTTCATTAACACCCTGGAAAACTAAAAAAAAAGTACTAAACTAAACTAAACCGGAGTTCCAGTTTCCCTGCTGGAAAGTACTAATATGTTGTGTGGAGTCCAGGTGAATACACAAATGCCAAAAGAATAAACAAACCACAAATTATGTGATTTGTATAATGAAGTCCATTAAAAGGATTGTGGCAAGCAGGTAGAAAGTACTTCTTTTAGTCGTGATGAGCCTGTTGCTGGAATATGGTGCCTGATCTGGGACCCCTTTATTCCAAAAGGATGTCAAGAAACTGGAGAGGGTTCAGTGGAGGGCTACAAAGGTGCTGAGCACCAACTGCACATGACCTGTGAGGTGAAGCTGAGGGAAATGTGCTTCTTTAGTCTGGTGTAGAGGAAACTAAGTGGACATCTAAACACAGGACTTTGAAGACTGTTAGAAAGATAATGGGACAAAATTTTCTCACTACTATCAAAGCCTATAACAGGGCCCAAAGACTGCAACTTGGAAGTTTCAGACTGGGTATCAGGAATTTTTCACTGGGAACAGATCACCCAAGGAGGCTGGGAACTCTTGGAGATATTCAAGATGTGACTATATGCAAAGCCATAGCTGACCTCCTTTCGTGATAGTCCCTCTTGTAATTCAGGTCTCCAGCACTTCTATGATTCTGTAATTTATTTTCAAGACACTTTGTGGTGCTTGCGCAATCCCATAAAGGGATCACCATGCTCGAAGAATTCACCCCAAAACAGTCACGACTGAAAGAAAAGGTGGTTCATAGAGTATCACATTGCTAATCAAAATTATCTTGGTGTCAAACACTTCTTGATCAGCTTTTAGTTTGACAGGTTTATTGAAGCCCATTTTTACAGATGTAATTCCTGTGATTTTTCCTGCCAAATCTAGACAAGCTGTAGGAATTTTGGCTTGCAGAACTCAGTGAAATATGCAAAGATTTAATCTGTCCTAATGCACCCTCAATGCACCTGACAAGTCTCTTAGGGCATTTTTCTGAGAGGCAGGAGTAAAATCAGCTCTGAACAAACTTATAAATTCAGTCTGTTACAGTTTAGCACATCCTGCCTTCACAGATACAATTTTCGTGAGCCAAAATGCAAAGAGAGGTGTGGTGATTATAAGAATGTCTCTCTGAGGTATTATAGGGCATAAAGTACAGCCAGAAAACATTCATCATATAATTATCTCAGTGCTTTGGTTTCCATATTACTTTAAAAAATGTGTTTTAAGAAAAAATGAGATATAATTATTTTATTTTTTTATTGCAGGGGTGATTCAGGGCTTAATTGAGAATGTTAAAGCAATAAATTCCTAGCTTCTGCCAAAGATCAATGCTCTCTTTCAAAGATCACCAGCAAATGAAGCTTTGTCTTCATGTGAATACTCTCAAAAACATTAGAGTCATTATTCCAATTATTATAAGCTTAAAAATATACTTGGATGGTTTCCTGTAAATGTCACACTCCACTTAGCTAAAGATTCTTCTCTGAACTTCTAAATTTTCTTTTAATTTTATTTTTGTCAAGTGTTTTTTTCCTAAATTTAATGAAACATTCAGATAAAATGTAAGAAGTTTTCCTTCTCAAAAAAAATCATATATTGACAACTCATATACTTTTCAGAGCTCTGATTATAAATATCCGTGGGCCATAAATGTTAAAGGTTAATGCTGTAATTGATTGCTGTGGCTGAAAGGTGTTTAACTTTAGGAATTACTAGGGAAAAATTTATGTCTGCTGAGGTCAGATGAAAAGATCATAATGGTCCTGTCTTGTCTATAATCCTTGACTGAATCAACGGCATGAGTACCATACCAAAAAACCTAAAGGACAGGAAAACCCATTTTGAGTTAGATGAAAATGTGAATGTACAATAATTAGATACTGAGGAAAAGATTTTTTTTTTTTAAATAAATTATAAGAATTTTCTTGAACATCTCCAGGGATGGTGAGGCCACCACCTCCTTGGACAGACGGTTCCACATAAATATATAGTGATGTGACTTCTTATTGTTGCAAAATGTTATGCCAAACCAGGGAATTCAAAGAAAGGAGAGGAATGAAAGGTCATGTCCTAATTTTTCTAAAGCAGTATTTTGGCGCTCAGCAGTCAGTGCTTGAGAGAGAATTAAGAGATTTGAATTCAGAAAGACAATAATACGAAAAAGAAAAGCTTCCAAAATAAGCGGGGGAATAAAAAAAAGGGAGGATGGGAAATGCTACAGGAATACATCTAAGATAAATATTCTGAACAGAAGAATAAAGTATTTAAATCTTTCTATAACTAAAAGAACAAATAAGACTTTGTTTCATTTGTTAACTCAAAATGTGAATGCAAAGAATGACACTGGAACAAAGAGTGTAGGAAAGACTTTATGAACATGGCAGCTACCATGATACCCTCTATGGTGGAATATTCTTGTTTGGCTAGAAAAGAATTGTATGTAAGTATGTAATTACTGAATGTGTGTCTCTACTGCCACAACCCTTTCAGGAAGCACAACTTGATGTGGAAAAGCCACTTTGGAAAATCAACTGCAGCCACCTGCAAAAAGCAGTCACACAGTGGTACCGTCAGTATACCTGTAATTCTGTTCTCTGGGAATTTTTTCTTTTTTCTTTTTGTAACCTCCTCCTTGCTCCTAAATCTTTACTGACCTGGATTTGCGGCTTTAGAATGGGTCAGTGGAAATGCTTTCAATTAATGGCATCTGCGTGATGTGCTGCAATGATATTTAAAGATGACAAAGTGGGACATGCAAGACACATGGTCATGATTACACCATGATTACATTTTGTGGAAAAATTTCCTTCATTTCTCAATTTTCTATTAAACTGACAACATTCTTCCACTCCCAATAAGTGGTATGCTGTTAGCTGGGGTCCAGTCACTCTTTCCAGTCACCCAAAGCTGACTCCCTTGACAAGTATTCCTAAATGTTAAGACAGTCCTTGATTGAAGTGGAATATTTAATACAGAGGGAGTTATTATTATGGGGTTTCTATTCCACATGTAGGAGTGACACAGTATGGAGTAAAAATAAAGCAATGTCCAAAACTAACGATTCTGTAATCCATCACCATGAAAGATAAATTAAGGAAACCTTACAATTACTGTATTTCAGGTCTCAAGCCAGTTTGTGTTTGTGTACCTCAAGGGAGTTCAAACAGAAGCTTTTATTTACTTGTGATAATTCAAACACTCAGGTGATAGAAGTAAGCCCAACTAACTTTTGGACACAATACACAAGTTGGAATTTTTCCTAGGTGTTTTTTTACTCAATTTTTCTCTCTTTAGTGACATTAACGTTTACTTTCACCACTTCAGACAAACAAAAAAAGGAAGACAAAGTAATTCTTTTTGTTGACTCCTCCATCTGTTTTTGTCTTTCTCGCTCCTTGGCAAAATGGTGAACCTCTTTATTTCTTTTCTTTAAGAGCCACAGGTTATTTCCCTTGTAACCTCAGTACCAGTGAACAATCAAGCTCACCCTCTAAAATCAGCTTTTCAATAGTGTAATTTACTTGCCTTTCAATGCTGTAATGTCCTTCCCTTCATTCCAGGAAGAATCTGGAAGTTTGTAACAAGGCAGGAAACTGTAGAAGAAAAATGACTCTGACAGACACAAAATCACAGAAGCATAGAGGGGTTGAGGTTGAAAGGGACCTCTGGGGGACATATGGTTCAGCCCATCAGTTCAAGCAGGGCCAGGTAGACCAGGTTGTCCAGAACCATGTCCAGATGGCTTTTGAATATCAGTCCTATCTGATTATAAATATAACTGGGTTGCAGAGGACTGAAGAAAAACACTATTTAAAACATCCAGAAAGTAGGAAAAGGTAACAAGAAACAAAACCCTGTTAGATGTTTTGAGGTTTGATAAATGTGTGAAAAAGATTATCTTAAGAGTTATAGAGTTAACACTGAAGGACTTCTAGACTGGAGAAGATATTTCAGAGGTAGATGGATTTATGTTGAATTAGAGGTGGTCTTCATTTGGAACTCATTTACAATTTAACCTTCCTCAAAGTCTGCACATAGATATGTTTGTATATACAGCTGTAAAGGGCTCAGATTTTCCTGTTTAATCTCAGTTTGCAAACAGTAGCAGGAAGTTTGACCACAGTCAATAATCAACTCAAGACAATGTTTCATATTACTTACTATGAAAAAAGTTAACATACAGTAGCTATGACAAATGTAAATAAAATGTGTTCCATATTGTGAAGAGATAGTCTGAGTGTGGATGTGAAATTGCAAATATATGTCACCTTCTCCTTCTGGGACTGCACTTGGCTAGAGCAACCAGGTTTTGCATACAGTGTTCCATGAAGTCTTTCTGTTCCTGTAAATTAACAAATAGTAGATATCAGTTTAATTATTATTTTTGTACAATATTTTTCCAATTGAAGCACATGAACAGGAAAAGGGAGATCTGAGAATTATATCCTTCTTGATTTGAGGAAATTAAACATTAAATTTGTTGTTTCTCAAGGGAAGAAGTTCTCATTACCAGGGTATATACATGGCTTCCATAAGGATATTCAGCAGCTCTTTTGTTGAAAAGGTTTTATGTCTATAATTTTTAGTGATTTGACAGAAGGAAAAATGGGTTCCATCGCAATTCAAAGTGCTATTTTATACACTCAGAATTTAATTAATTTCTAGGAACCAAGCATCTGGATGTCCTAGGTTACAATGTAAGATGTAACCAACAGTATGCATTCTATTATCATCTTCCCAAGCTGTTAGAGCAGGTGGGGCAATGTTCCTTACCTCCTGCCAGGACTCATCCTTGATAACTTAATGGGTAATCAAGGACCCACCAAATGACTCACAGATAACCAGCTCCAGCCTATCTCCTGTTAAGGGGCCCATCAACGCCTTGCCTCATGGCTCACCATCCCATTGTGAGGTGCTCCGCCCAGGAGGAGGAGCTCAGCATTCCCATCTGTATATATACTGGGAGGTTTGGCACACCAGACACAGCCCTTACCTATGGGACTCCCAGAGGAGAAGAGCTACACCACTGGNGAATATAATTTTCAACAGTCAGTAAGTTATGTCCTTCTTGCCAGCCATCTTTCTGAATTAGAAGTACCACTTTAACAGAAGGAATCACTTTTTGCAGGCTCCCCAGTGCATTTCAGAGGAAGAGAAATACCTAATAAGTTCTTTAGACTGGATATGCCCCAATTAGGTTTCTCATTCAGAATATTTAGTCATCTGCTGAGCAGCAGCTTTCCCAGTAAGATGAAGTTCTGCCTTTATGTGGAAATTAAATAGTCAAAGAAACTCAAGATCTCTGTCTTGGTGCTTGAGACATCTTAGGAATTGAGGTTGCACCATCTGAAATTCTGTAACCACCTCAAATGATTTCAACAAAGTGCCCATGACATGCCAAGGTGGTAGCTATGCCAAATATACTACAGCTTTAGACCAACGATTCAAAACCTGTCAACTTCAGAATCATGGAATATCCTGAGCTGAAAGGAAATTACATGAATCCCACATCAAATATCAAGAGCCTGGCTGCTTTTCTTTTCCATACCAGTATCCCAAAGAATCCTGATCACTGTAATGGTGTTTATAGTATATAAGACCAACTGAAAGTGAAGACTTGGCAACTAGCTAGCATTCCAGAAAAATTATTATTTTTAGACTTTCAAAAGAGTTTTAATAGGACTTCTTTATTAAAACTTCTTTCATACAGGATTGATCGATTTATAGTGTTGCTTAAAGACAAAGCCAGTATTAAAACCTGAATAATTTGTTTTTATAAAAATATCTTGCTTTTATAAATATTCATTCTTATTGACCAGGAAAAGCTTTATTGAATTACATAAGTCTTCCTTCTCTATATGCAAAGTGTTATATAGATTTATTGAACACTGTCATTTTGGGGAAGATTCATCCTTCTTAAATCCTCATGGATGATACAAGGGGCTGTACCTTGGCACTTAACTCTGCTAATGGTCTCTGTCTTATCAAAAGAAAAGACAAATAGGAAACTTCTTATCTAAGGGAAGAAAAGTATCCTAGAAGCTTATCAAGCTTCTAGCAGTTTCCACTTTCCAGTTGTTCTGCTGCTTCTTCCAAGCTGCCTTCTCTTCTGCTTCACAGGGATTTCTCTACAATTCCATCTCCAAGCTAATGAACTACTCTGAATGTTTTTGCTTGCATGCACATGATCCAAGCCCATAACCAGCTGTCATTTCTGCAACTACAAAACAGCCTTCATATACCTAGTCTGAATCTAACCTTTTTTTTTAGTTTGAAACGATTACCCCTTGTCCTATCACAAAAGTCCATGATAAAAAGTTTATCCCCATCTTTCTTAAGAGCTGCTTTAGGTACTCTAAGATCAAAATAAGGTCTCCCTGGAGCCTTTCCTTTTGAAGGCTGCACAATATGAACTCCTTCTGTCTTTCCTTATAGAAGAGGTGTCCACGCCTATGATCATTTCCGCATCTCTTCTCTGTACCTACTCTGATAGGTGCAGGCCTTTCCTGTGCTGAGGACCCCAGAGCTGGATGCAGCACTGCAGGTGGGGTCTCACCAGAGCAGAGGGACAGAATGTCATCTCTCACCCTGCTGACCACAGGGCTTTGGATGCAGCTCAGGACACAATTTGCTTTCTGGGCTGCAAATGCACCTTGCTTGGTCATGTCCAGCTTTTCATCCACCAGCACCCCCAAGTCCTTCTCAGCAGGGCTGCTCTGAATCTGTTCATCCCCCAGTCTGTGTTGACACCAGAGCTTGCCCCAAACCAGGTTCAGGACTTTCGTACTTGGCCTTGTTGAAACTCATGATGTTCCCATGGGTCAGCTCCTCAAGTTTGTCCAGGTCCCTCTGGGGGGCCTCCAATCCCTTAGACCACACAGCTCAGCTAAGTGTTGTCTGCAACCTTTCTGTGGGTGCACTTGATCCCACTGTCTGTGTCACTGATGAAGCTATTAAACAGCAGCCATCCTGCTATGGAGTCCTGACCCCGTTTGGTAGGAACACTCCTTGTCACCAATCTCCATCTGAACTCTGAGCTGTTGATCACCACCCCCTGGATGTGACCATCCAATCAAAGGTCCTGGCTAAAAATAGCTTAAAGATAGATACTGGCTAAAATCCTAGTCACTGAAATAATATCTTTGATCCTAAGGCCAGATGGACCAATTCATGTAGTGAGATGAAAACAATGGTCCCAAACCTATGTACTAATCTGTATAGACATTGAAAGGAGCCTTCACAATTCTGCTTCTCACTGCTCACATCAACTAAACTTTCTCTGTTTGAATGGGAATACATTTAGTTCTTCCAATATGAAGTTGGAGATCTCTGCATGTTTCCTTTTTCTAGTTCTATTTGATAAATCTAAAGAACAGATAATTTACACCATCTGCAAAACTAGTATCTCTTTCTATAAAGTTACTAGTCAGTGCTGCTTTTGTATGGTTTTCTGATTGCCACAAAATCATCAGAGTGACCATCATCCTACAGGCATTCTGCCTTTCCACTCCATTTTCCTTATGTCCCTAATCTGTCAAGGTGTGATAGATTGGGGGGATGGGGACAGGGTACTTTGGAAAGGTTGTGTTTAAGGTATTGCAGAGGTTTGGAAGGCCTGGACACCCTGGAAACCTAAGTCAGCTGGACTGGAGGGATTTGTGTTTTAGAAACAGATCAGTGGCTAGAGAAACGTCCAGTCCTTGAACTCAAGATGTTTTCTCAATGTGCAGAATCAGTGTGTAAATCCAAACACAGCTGCCTGCTGAGTGACCAGAAAGAGGGAACTTTAGTTTTCCCTGTGATAGTTTGGATATCCTTCATCAACTAAAAAGAGAGGTTGCTGTGACAAGCGATTTTCATAGTTTTCTTTTTCAGGAAATTTTAAAGAGATCATTATGGATTGCTTGAAATAGATATTTTGGCAAATACAAAAAAAATACAGTAATAGTCTATTTTCAGAAGAGTATAGATTCCTTCCTTCTGTCCTTCCTTCCTTCCTTCCTTTCCTGTTGAGAGAGAAGAGAGTAAAATTGACAATATCATGTAATAATTTATTATTGACTTCATATTAAAAAATTGCAGATACTAAATTTAATATTGTAAGTAATTGAAATGTTAAAAAGTGTGATAGCTCTTGGCAAGCTTTTATCATTTTGCCAAGGTATTGTCTTTATATCAGTAATGCTTGGGAAAAGTGGTACAAATCCACAATAACAGGAATCAATAATGAGACAGCTTGCTTTTCATATTTGCTTTACAAATGCTTGAAATGGCAATGAAAATGTTCAGAAGCGTTGACAAGCTCAAGTAATAGGCTTCATTGTTACACCCACACAAAAAAGCAGTATAAAAATTATACATAGCTATCAGTGTACAGCTCTGTGAATTTCATAGAGCCACAATTAAGTGAATTTCAACAAAGTAAAATAGGCTAAATTATATAAAGTATCATTCTGTGAGGAATACTAATTTAATAAGAACTCCTCTTCTAAAAACATGGTTTTAGTTTAAGGATATTAAGACTTTGCACAGATTAACATTCCTGAAGGATGACAGTTTTTCTTTTAGCTGCTTTTTACACTTAGAAGAGTACAAAAGTTATTCTGAACCACAGAGGAATTGTGATAAATTGTGAAGTAAAGAAAAAGCACAGACCAGAAAAATATATAAAGATCTATATAATGGTTTCTTCCTATATTTATCCCAGAGTAAGTGTAATGGCAGATAATCTTCAGGAAAAATTTGGCTGAAATTATTATAGTATGATTATTGGATACACTTAAGGAATCTGGCATACCTCTGACAGTAATTAACAAGTAAATAACCAAAACCAACAAATGTAAATCAAGTCCTGTTTATTGCCACTTTTGAATTTTTTTTTCCTTCACGTGAGCAGGACCCAAAAATTAGGAACTGTCTCAGCCTTGCAGGTAAAATGTATCATTGCTCCAAATGCTTCAGATGGGATTATCTGCTGACAGCATCTTTAAACCCCTCCCTTTCCTTAAGCCTCAGGAATAGAACTGAGCTTCAGTCTTGCAAGATCCATGCTATAAATTTTGTCTGTATTCCTAATTTTTTGTGCTCCTGGTGAAAGGCCAGACTTTGCTGTTGGGTGAGCTCATCCATCTGGGAGTGAAGGGTCAGCTCCTCGGGTCGAACGTGCTCCTCCAGCTGCCTCCAGAGGTTGTCTGGGTGTGACCAACAGCAACAGCTGGACCTAGGAATTAGGCAAAGAACTTTCTCCTCTGGACTGACACTAGTAATTGTCCTTTGCTAATAGCAAAAATATTCACACTGCAGCCCAGAAAAAGAAAATCTAGAGTCCACCGAATGTTTAAAAAAACCTCCCTGCAAAGCCAAAAATCTAAGCCCATGATGTGTAAATTCATTTAAAAACAATCAAACATTTAAAAGTCAGGTAAAGTTTTTGGCACTTTAAAATGTTCCCTAGAAACTTTAAATTTTTAGTATGGGAAGATAACACATTCCCCTACCTGCACCTAAAGCTTTTCCTCGTAAAGAATCATTAAACTCACATCTAGCCACGTGAAGTACTGTGCTTTATCATAATAAATACGATGGGATTAATTGTCAGGGACCACTAGAAATCTTCAAAGGTTGGAGCAGTCAGAAATATGATTCTATTATGATCTCCCAAATCTTTTAAACACCAGACCTTGTGTGGTCCTCCAGATGATCCTTTGATAGTGAAAGGAGCATTTACAAAGTAAAAATTGTCTCAGGTTACAACGTAAGACATAACCAAAAATATGTATTCTATCACCATCTGTTAAAACCAGGTAGGGCAGTGTTCTTTATCTCTTCCAGGACACATCCCTGATCACTCCCTCAGAGGGATATCTTCTGTTATTGGGCCATCCAGCCTCACTGCATGACTCATAAAATTACATCATCCCGTTGTGAGATGCTCCACCCAGGGGGAGGAACCAAGCATTCCCACCTGGATATAATCTGAGGTTTGGAACATCACAAACAGCCCTTACCTACAGGATTCCCAGAGGACCAGAGCTACCTAACCACTACTGGACCTTCAGAGGAAGACCAGACCCTTCTACAGGATCACTGCTTCAACAGAACCACATCCATCACCTCAGGAGGACTGCAGCCACCAGTTAATTGGACTGCTCCCACCACCCTGCCCAACAGGGTGTATTCTGACTCTGTCAGTGTTTCTGTACTACTGCATTTATTTTTAATTTTCCTATTAAATTCTGGTTTCGAGCCTCTCAGTGGTTTGCTTTCAAACTATTACAAACTCCATGATGATTTAAAGGTGTGCCCTGTCCTTTATGTCCAGACCACAGCCATGCTTCCTGTGCCCAATGCAGATCTTAAATAGAATAATTGCATCATAAAAATGTATTCTATATGTACTGTTAATTTTTGTCAGCACAAATAATAACACAATTTCTGCATAATGTCACTACAGCTCAGAAATAAATCTATTTTCATAGAAGTATCACTGCATGCATTACATATCAAAAAATAAAAAAAAATCTGTACTTATAATTCAGAAAACACAGTTTATCCTGCTAAATTTCATAAATTAATAGATAAATTAATTATAATGTTAAAGAGATTCCATTTAAAACTCCCTGCAATCACAGGTTTAGTCTGATTGTAATTTATTTAAAGATTAATTTTAATTAATTAATTCAAAATTAATTTTGACAATCTAATGTCAAAATTAAAATGTCCTTTGCTTTTCTAATTACCACAATTTTAGGGTCTCAGAAATGCTCACAAAATGAAAAAGCTAGTAACTTCCATGGTAAAAATGATTATTCTTTGTAATAGAGCATTAAAATATAAGCTAAATTTGAATTTAGAAAAATATCACCCTAAAGAATTCCTTGTATGCCATTTTTCAAATTACCAAACAAGTAGCAGTTAATTTTCATGAAGCAAATAATTTTAAATAACATCTGGGTTGATACTTGTTGACTCACTTAACCTGAGATGTCTGTATCTCATTAAAATCTGAACTTGGTTCTTGTTTTCTATAGCTGTTGTACAGAAATCAACAATTTATTTACTTAACTGTAACTATTTTCAAGAGTAGCAATTAAATATCACCCTAGGATTGCTACAGGACACCACACTCAGATGCCTGCCTTTGGTCAGACAATTTCTTGTGATATCTATGAAAGCAGTTTCCAGAAACACAGAAAGTGTAGGATTCGGGATCCTGGTCCATGGTGCAAAGTGAGCTCCCATAAGGTGCAGATGGAGCCAGACAGAGCAAGGATATATTTATGTATGCTCTACACTTAAAGAAGAACTTTTGGATGTCAAAGCTTTTATTAAAACTGATGGGAAGCAAGCAGTTTTTCCCACGTCTCTAATTATATTGCTCCTTTATCCAAGTATATTCCTCTGGTTCATACTCTTTGGGACATTTGAATTGAGTTCCATGCTAACAGATATTAATAATCTCAATCAAAATGCTGACCTCAACTTTTTTTTCTAGCTCTCCTCCTGCCTGTACTTTCTCTACAATTCAGGATCCCACCCTGAGATCCAGGCAATTTTTAGTTTTAAAAAGAAACAGGTGATGTTTTCATAGCTGAGCTGTATTAGAATTCAAAATAACCATGCTACATAAAATGAAGACTTCTGATTTCTGATGTTATTTAATACATAGGAAAAAATATTTTGGATTAATATTTTCATGACTAGCTCCAGAACTGCTGACTGTGATCAGCTGTATATCAGGTCAGGGGCTTTAATTTCTGGCTCTCTCCCATCTTTACTCTCAATCTATTTCTAATGACTTGTTCTTTTCAGTTTTAAATTTTAAATTGCTACAAGTGTTTTAAAGGACATATCTTCGAAGTACTGTAGTCGTTATAGTCAACAAAACTCAAACTGATTTTCAAGGATGCATGGCAATATGAGTTTAAATTGGAAAAATAAAAATAAAAGTTTGAGGGCTCATAAATCATAATGTTTGCCACATAAAGAATGGACAAGATGTTGTTCTTCTGGAAACTCCCTACCAAGGGATATTAACATAATCTCTCATATATTTTCCTCTGATATTTTAATAGTTATAACAACTCAATAAAACTGAAATAAGATTACAAGAAAGAGCTGAGGTGCTGGAGTGTGTCCAAAGAAGAACAAAAAAGTCGGTAAAGGGTCTGGAGCACAAGTCTTATGAAGAGTGGCTGAGGGACGTGGGCTTGTTTAGCCTGGAGAAAAGGAGGCTCAGGGGATACCCTATTGCTCTCATCAACTACCTGAAAGGAGATCCTGGCCAGGTGGGAGTCGGTGTCTTCTCCCAAGTAACAGGAAATAGAACAAAAGTAAATGGCCTCCAGTTTCACCAGGGAAGGTTTAGGTTGGATATTACGACAAGATTCCTTCATGTCAAGGGTTACCAAGCACTGGAAAAGGCTGCTCAGGAGCACAGTTCAGTGCTGGACCTGGAAGTGCCGGGTTAACAGTTGATAATGATCTTAAAGGTATTTTCCAAACTAAATGAGTCTATGATTCTATGAAATTGTGGGGTTTTTTCCTTTTTTTTTCTTTTTTTTCTCCTTTTTAAATTTTTTTTTTTTACTTTCCATCAGAATAGAAATGAATATAAAGAGTGATTATGTGGAAGATTTAAATACAATTTTATTTGCTACACTGTTTTTCAAGAAAGTGAACATAACTCTTTCTCTAATTTTTCTGTAAATACCAGTCATAGATTTATTTTCTGGTATGTCACTTAAGGAATAGTTTTATTTTAAATACAAAATCGGGGCACACAAGATATGCACATTTAATTCATGAGTTCTAAAAGGTATTGTAAGGAAAGTAATTTTTTTTTTTTTATAAGAAATATTTTTAATGGGCATTTAACAGCCTATCTATACAAGAAGGTTTTTTTTTTTCCATTTTATAAAATCATTCTGTTAAATTGACAAGTAAAAATGTGAACTTTGAAAAATATTGGAAGGTAAAGCAAATTCAAAATTTCAGAATGAAAGAAGCAATTTGTTTATCATACAAAAATATGAAGATCAGACAAACCTACTTTTTTATTTGGCTAAGTAGCATATGGTAGGAAGGCACAGTACACAGTGCAAGAGTTAGGTGAATGTGCAGTTATTGAGATACAACAATGTCTATTATCTCCTTCTTTCCCACATAATAGATTCTGTTCTTGCCTCAGCTTTACACATCAGTAGTGACTGTATTTGCCATGCTATTTTTCTCCTCTGCCCATTAATAAATTAGGGAATAGAGTAAGGAAATAGGGCAGGAGAAAGAAGTTATACACCACGGATTAAATTGTTCAACCTGCTCACTGTTTGCAGTAAGGTGCACTTCAGAATGAATAAGGACAGGTCTGGATAGTGCCAGAGTGTGAGGTAGTGGTCAGTGTTCAGACAGCAGTACTGCAGCCTTATACCAAGTACAGCTGATTTGCTTCTTTGAACTTTGATGTTTTGCTGTGCTGCCATCTGCTCATAGGGAGGACGGCAGGAGGATTTCATCCTTCTTAGCTTGTAAGGAACGTAACACATCACATGCCTTCCTGTTTTTTTCATTTTATTGAAATTAACAACATCTTTAACAAAATACACTCCTGGAAAATAGTGAACAGCCCTTAGGAAATTTATAAACAGTGTTTTAGCTTACATTCTCAGCTTGCCATTTACTTTGAGGATTTCCTTTCTTTTTTCCTTATTTTTCTTTCCTCCTAATTGTCACAGAGTCATAATCCCTTTCATGGGTCTCTATCTATTAGAAAATGATAAATAGATCACTGTTATCTCAAGGATAAGAATGATTTTCAATAAGTGTTGAACAGTTGGACAGCTCCGCTGGAAATAAACTTGGTCTAAATCTATCCCAGATGTATTCAATCCAACACTAACTGTACAGAACCTCGGAAAACAGTGCTTGTGAAGGGCTGCAGGGTTCACCAGGGCTGCCTCTGGGGAGTTCACTGTGTTACTGTAAGTGTTGCATGGGCTCTGCACAGAGTTCATAAATCAGGGTAGAAGAACATGGTGAAAGGAGATCTGTGATTACTTGCTTGAGAGAGATAACCCTGTTCCCCTGTTCCCATCATTTCACCTCCAATGTCTTTTTTTTTTTTTTTTTTCTTTATAAGGACTGCATTTACCCAGAAACATGCAAGGTGTTGACGTATAACAGTGATAGAACAAAAAATGGATTCTGTAAGAGGTTCTCATTATTATTTTGCTGGTTTAGGAGACCTCACATGCAAAAACTATTTTGAAGTTTTTCAGGGAAAAAGATCTTCAAATGGGTATGTGAGTGTTACAAACTAAAGGTTAATTTGTGCTCCTTCTAGTGAAACTAAGGAATCTAGTTTTAAGAATGGGCCACTAAAAATCTATAGTTAGGTAACTTATTATGAAAAAAAAAGTTTAGTCTTTCAGTCTTCCGAGTACTCTTAAACTTGAAGCTACATACATTGACTCATCTTTCAAGTGTATGTTTTGTGCTAAAGCTTTGTACCTACTAGAGAGGGATAAAAGGTGATAGATAGCAAGTTTAATTACTTGAATAAGATCAGAGGGCTAGTAACAGGTATTGGTTTATATTTAGCACACTTATGATATATAGGGTTTTAAAAGTCACGAAGTAAAGGTTTTTTGGGTAAAACCTATCAGGAAAAATGGCCTCCTATATGCCAACAATGTTGTGTCAGAACAAAAAGCACAAGATTTTTTCCTGTAAATATTTGCTCCTGATGTCCTTTTCTTTCAGTTATTGTAACTGGTGTCTGAATTCAGTAGCATTGAGTATTTTCTCTACTGTAATAATGTGCCATTAATTCACCTTGCTAAAGGACATAAAAAAGAAGATAAATCAAAAGACATCTTTTCTCAATTTGCAACTCAACAAACATCTGACTTTTTTTCTGATCCTACAGGTGAATTTTAGTTCTATTGATGGTGCTCATTCCAGTGCCTTTTGAGTTAGTATGTTACACATGCAAAAAGATGCAATCTCAAATGCACTGAATTTCATTTATACTCACCATGGAGATCAAAAAACACTTATATTTCAAAGTGGTATGTTTGAAAAATACGCTAACTTGTTAAATCTAGGATGGATGTGCTTCACATTTTTTTTTGCTTCTTTTACTGTAACATAATCTTTATATGTATAATGAAATCTGCAATCTTGCAAGTAGAACAAATCAAAACAAGGCTAACTGATCAACATTCATTCAATAATAAAAAGAATAATGTGTGTGAATCATAATTAGCCATATGTGCTTACAATAAACATCCTAAATAAGGTAGTATTGGCTTTATATGTTCTTTGTAGTATGAAAAACTGTCCACATTTAATGCTGTGCAGATCTGAGGCTGCTGTGTATATCTGGTCCTAGCTGTAATGATTTAAATATATTTTAAAGTAAATATTTACTCAGCTACAGGATGACAAGCAACAAGCAAGTGATCCTGTCCCTCAGCTCAACACCGGTGAGACACATCTGGAGTACTCTATCCAGTTTTGGGTTCCCCAGCACAAGAGAAGCACAGACATACTGGAGAAAGTCCAATAAAGGCCAAAAAAATGGTGGACTGGAGCATCTCTCCTAAGAGAAGAGATGCCTGAGAGGACTGGGACCATACAGCCCAGAGACAAGAAGGCTCCGGGGGAGGGAGGATGCAAAGTAGATGGGGCCAGGCTCTTTCCAGTGGTGCCCTGGGACAGGACCAGAGTCAACAGTCACAAAGGGATACCCAGGAGGTTCTTTCTGAACATCAGGGAGCATCAGCTTTGTGCTGTGAGGGTGACAGCACTGGCACAGATTGCCCAGGCAGGTTGTGCAGCCTCCGAGCTTGGAGGTACCCCAAAGCTGCTTGCTCACAGTCCTGGGCAACCTGCTTTAGGTGGCCCTGGTTAGGCAGGGAGACTGAAACAGATGAACCCCAGAGGTACCTTCCAACCTCAACAATTCTGTGATTTTGTGATTCTGTGTGACCCTCATTAGGTAAATATTGCCTAAAACCTAAGATGACCTGAAGATTACACCAATGCCCACTCAACTTCTTCATTGGATACAAAAGTAAAAGATAAACACTTGAAAAGCAGTAATGATGAACAGAGTATTCTATGAATACCAATAAAACTTCTATTTCCTTGAACAATTTTCTAGCCTTGACATTTTCTTTCCAGGTGTCTGATGTATCTGGCCATGGTACAGAGAAAAGGGAAATCACCAGCCCAGTAACTCCATGAGCTGAATCCCTACCAGAAACATTATCCTGTTGAAGAGAGACATGACAGACTCCCAGACTTTTCTGTTAAGGGCCATCACCCAGGAGAATTATACAACTACATTGTTGCTGGTGTACTGGTATAACTCTCCCATGTTTCAACATAAATATTGCCATAATATGGTAAGTCTTCTTTGACAGTGTGATTATTTCTTTGGATGCAGTGTAATTATTAAAAAAAAAAAAGTTTGGAAAGAGTGTCCACCTGGAAATTTATCCCTTAATGGTTGTAGGAGTGCAATTACACCACTTCATATTACAAAGAAATATACTTAATTACCGTAAGTGCCTAAAGATATGTCATATATCACTTATTTCTTTCTGATCCTAACCATGTAATGACTACAATTATTATTTTTTTCTAATGGAATGGTTGCTATGACCCACCCCTGAAGATGAGGGTAGCTCAGGTTCTTTTTAATAGATCCCTTTGGGGCAGATTAGAGTGAAAAAACTCTGAATGACTCCTGTTTATATGTGTGTGTCTATATATACATATATATATATATACACATATAT
>VWZT01000793.1:889169-916267 GCA_013397055.1 Pachycephala philippinensis
GAGGTATGTAGCCATTTTGGTTATATAGCAACATAAAAGCAGAAAAATAACAGTTAAAGGAAATGTTTAAGGAAAAGTAGGGAGAAAAGGCAGAAGAGTAGAAAGATATCACAAGCTGTGGATCCAGGGACAAGACTTGATTGTTGCAACTTAGATGTCTGTTGTTGAAGTGATGGTCACTGTCTTGATCCATTGGGGGCGGGGAAGCCCACGAAACATAGAGTTCAAAGGGTTAATATACATTTAGGTTTACGTGGGAAGGCCCATGAACTCCCCTGGGAGTTTTACACTGCCTGATGCAACGCTGTGGATTTGTTGCAACATTGTGGATCATGTGCAGTTCTCTGGTGGAAGGCCCCAGAAATGAGACAGGGGGCATTTTGGGGACCTTTGATGTTTGCGACACCTTCCAAGACATGAAAGCTGCCTCTCACATCAGCGTAGCTGAGCCAGTTATGCCCCGTCAGAAGGGATGAACACCTTCAGGCCTATGTGTGAATGCTCTATTTCCTGTGTCACTTTAATAGATCTCTAAGCTCTATTGTATTGATCAGCTGTTCAATTCAATTTCTTAAACACAGGCCTCCAGTAAGATTTGAGATGCGCAGGGATATCCTGTCTGACTTCCATCCATTGCTCCAGAAGGATTTGGTTCTTCCATAGGTCCTATATATTTGATCACATCTGCCAGCTCCTTGCATATATGTTTTGATTATCTTGGGCACTTCAGGGGATTCTAGAGGTTTATTTTTGGTAACTGAATCAAACCATAAGTTTTTCACTCTAATACTCATTTAGATGGCTGGGTAATCTGTAGACACCTAAGGATCTTAGTCTTGTGCCAAATCCAAGGTTCCAGTGTCAAACACAGGGAGCTATTTTTTATTGGACGCTCAGCACTGCATTAGGGATGTTTGCAACAGAAGTTCAAGAAACATTTTTATTCAGACAACTTCAAAGCTTCTAGAAGTACAGGGAATATTTCAGAGCTGCTTTTCTGTATTTAATAGCCTGTAAAGAGTAAGACAGATCTAGCGTGTCTATGGTCTTCACACTCATCTGTTCACAAAAGGCTGCTGTGGATAGCATCAAAAGGCTTCTGTCATTCTTGAGAGGAGGAGAATACAAAGCACAATTAATATGTTTTAGTTGTATGCTACTGCATGTGGTGCTTTAGTTAGCAAAGAAAGAAAGACAGATTTTGTAATAGAAATATTTTTCATGGGAGTTGAACATCCCTCTGGGTGTACATAAGAAAATCTCACCGTAAATTTTAGTAAGCCATAACATCCTTTTTTTTCGCATCAGCCTCTTAATTTTTTTCCTAACATATCCCAGTGGAATAGTTAGAAAAGCTCTCAGCTGTGGTAGAAAGCTGTCACTTAAGCAAAAAATAAACCTACAGATTATTCTTTGCAGTAAAATCCCATTCAAACTGTTGTTTTAAATTGCAATACACTTTGAGAACTTAAATAGCATGTAGAGTATCTTGTCTTCATCTATCTCAGTGTACTGACAGAAAAAGATTCCTATTACATGTCATTCATGTTTTCCTATTTCTTTATGAAATTGAACTTAAACCAAAACCCTCAGAAATCCGAAATCCAGTTGTAACTACAGTTCAAACCATACTTCAGTGATTTTCAGGCTTGTCTCCATGTCTATTAAAATGCCAGTAAAAAACCTGAATAATTTGATGTTGATTGTGGATTATTATCACAATCTGACAAAAAACTCATTATATCTGTTTTCATTAGAGTACCATTTGAACTTGGCATCACAAATGTAACCACAAACTTGATTTCTTTTGGGGCCTGGGGTTTTGCTTCTCTGGCACAAGAGCAAGAAATCATTGTCCAAAGAGTTCCAGAGTGACATTTGGAAGAAAAACAAATAGACAAGATATTTTCTGTGAAACCTGCCACCTTTATATTTCATATTTTTTTGCTAAAGTTGCCTACTGGACATTTTGTAGAAAAAGGGGCATGCATTCATGTGATCCATATACCCCTGTGTACTACTGAACAAACACTCAGCTAAAAAATAATATCCTAAATTATAGCTATGAGTTAATAGATTAGCAAAACGTCTTTAATAAAATTTAAGAGGATCATGTGACTCTGTCATCAGCTACTAAGCAAAATGTGAGTGAAGAGAATTATCCTACAAGGATTGTTGAGACTTCAATTTAGTTTTATGTGGTTTTTCACAGAAGATTAAAAAGAACATCCACTTCTATTCATCCAAAAAGGGCAGTTCCTTCATTGAAGATACATGTAGACAACAAGTATTTGGAACAGTTAAATTACAAATGCTGTTTTTTCAGGGTGAATACTGACAGAGCTATGGAGGTAATTTTACTTCTGTCTAGTTTATGACTTTGCTGCCTTCTAGCAACTGGGAACACTGCAGTCCACTGTCCATATTTCAAAATTCATTTAAGCTTTTCATTATTTCATTCATCTACACATGCTGGGTTTTTTTTAAAAAGAAAGATCAAATCAAACATATGGTACTTCATCCTCAAAGGATATGTGTTCCTATGCCATGTGCAATGGAACAAATTCACAACACTTATTGTTTCTAAGAGTCGCGTGACTAATCCATCATGCACACACCAATAGAAGTTTAATTTCAAATGTTCTAATGGTTTCGGGAAACAAAAATAACTTTTGGTTTTATGGGAACATTCACTGCTCACTGCTGACAAGAAATGAGACAGAAAATTCTATTTATTAGAAGAAATGATTCCCACATTCAGGGATAACAAGATAATGAAGCTAAGACTTAACGATGCCTCCTTCTTCCTTTGTAATGCTCTTTTCCTGCTTATTTTATGTTGCAGAAAAATACAGGTTTTACAGATATCATCAGATATCTTTGTGTATTTTTTCAGAAAAAAGGGAGAAATTAATAGTAACAGCATAAATGCTCAAAGAATTCAGCAAAACTCTCTTAGAATGTGCAGAAAATTTAAATAAAAGAGAATGTGAGTAATGTGAATTCCACCTAATCTTGTAATTGAAATGTACTGCAAATATTTCAACTATTTTGCAGACATGGACAAGTAAAGTTTCTGCTAACTAATAATTAACATTTATCTTAGAAGGAATTTCATGACCTTCCTTCAAACTAGGCACCGAAACTTTGGGAGGAGGAGGTAAACAGAAACTGAACATACCTTTAATGAAGTTTAACAAAGAAATTATTGTCAGTGGGGTTTTAGACCTTTTCTTTCTTTAATTACATTGGCATAGTTCAAAGCAAATTGAACACAGAGGAAGATTTCTGCTTGTTTTTGTGGACTTTTGATTTGCTCTGACAAAATAAGAAATGTTTAAATAAGTGCAGATACTCCACTGTTAAACCGACAGCAGTCACAGGAGAACTTGAGCATTCTCAAGTTCAATATACAACTGGAGATAATTTTCAGAGTCCATTTGAGCAGAAAGGTCTTTTTATTCTTTTCTTCATGGTAGCTTTTATTTTTCCTTCTTTTTGCTGTTGCTGTTTTGTTGGGGTTTTTTTTTTTGGTTTGGGTGATTTTATTAATCTTTGAACTCATATTAAAAGAAGATGTAACTTTAATTGGCTATGGAACTTGTTTGACTGGAAGTCATAGAATAGTCCTAGAAAACAGTGATGGTGTTACAATTAATTGCAGATTTCTTAATTTACTTTGGGAAAACAAGGTGACGTGTATCTTTGGGATAGAGATTCTGAATGCACATGCTTAGCAATAATATTAAGGACAACAACAAAAGAAGAAAATTAAGGCATTTAAAAATAAGCAGTAATATTTCTGTGTTATGTTAACGGACCTTTCAAATAGATGGTGAAGGCAATGTTCCACAGCTCATTGAAAAAGAGAAGAAAAATCCAATTATTAATTTCCTTATTTCAAGAATATTTAGGACCTCGTTGTTTTTAATGAATCAAAACTGAAGATGAAAAACTTGGATATAATACAGAACTTCTGACTTTAAAGGGAGGATTTCCTGATTCAGTCTTGGTCTGTGACCAGTGAAAATTTTTCCAATTATATGTACTCATTTTAACTAAAGAGTTTATATGTTCATCATTTGAACAATGGTTTAGCTGTTCCCTTACTTGTCTTTTTTTTTTTTCATCACATTTGTAAGTCAGATGTTTCATTTTTTAATTTTAAGGGATTTTTCTGAAAGGCTAAAACAAACAAATATATATCACTGACAACTGACTGCCTGACGCCAGGCATAGAAAAAGTTCTGTAAACATTTTTCCAAGTCTCTTTTCTTTCCTGAAATTCCCCTCACTGAGTGGACTACTGAAAGCCAGTTATTCAATAAGGTGGTAACCCATAAAAAAAGAGTCAGGATCTAGATCTGGCTGTGAAATATAATTACCCAGGACCAGGGAACCTGCTGCTTGCATGTGTGTTTAGCCATTAAAAAGTTATTACACTCATTTTGGTTGTCAGTCGATAACACAAGGTTCTCGGTGCACTGGGGTATCATATTAACAACCCATAGAGCTTCCATTATCAATAACTTAAAAAAGGTAACAGAGGTAGGGCAGGAAGCACAGTTCCTTTATTGGAGAGCAGGCAAGGAGTGGTAGCCTCAATTTGCAAACATCAACATAAAAAATGTTTCATCTTTTGTTAGGGCTTTATAGATATAGATTTTATATGGTCATAATTCCTGAAATGCACTTTTTCTCTGCAGATACATTACCTTAATTTGTCCCTCTTTGATTATTCTTTGAATTTCTTTCTAACTTCTCCAGCCAAATGAAATGTGAACAAAACCCCCTTCTTCCCAAAGCAAACAATTGCACACAAATTTGTCATACATGAGGAATTCTGGGTAAGGGACTAATCTTTCAAACTCTTGTATTTAATTAGGTTTATGAATAATATTTCTGAGCTTATTGTAATGACTTACACATACAAGGGAAAATATATGGGTGAGAAGTTACAGAGTCAGGAACAGATTTATTTCAGTCTGTATTGTGTATTTTTGTAAAAAATTTACAGTACACTAACGGAAACAATAAGCACTTGTAAAATTAGAAATGCACAATATTATATAAAGCTGAGTTCAGGATAAAGAACTCACAGAATTGATGACTGAAAAAAAGAACAAGGAACCAAACAAAAACAATTACTGTAAATTAAGTATTCTGAAGGGAGAAAATTATCTTGCTACCTACTCAGTACAGGCATACAAACAATCTCTGGGAAAAAGTTCCTGAGAAAAATCTGTAATGGAAATAAAATAAAAATATGCATTAGAAAATAAAAATTAGAAAATAATATAATAAATATTTTGCTTTCTGCACTTTAATTAGAGAAAGCCCACATTTAAAGGCAGCGGCAATTTATAATGCCTCATTTTAAAATTTTTCTTATGTGGGCATCCCCATTCCTTTTCAGAGTGATATGTTCAGTATTTTTTAGATTACATGAACTAAAATAACATAACTCATATGCACCTTGTTGTACATAAAGTGCGCAGTTATGATCTTTGGGCAGTTGAGATCTTCCAAGCACTTTTTGTGTGTGAGTGGGATACTTATTGTTTCTCAACCTGCTCTAGACCCTTCCTGAAACAATTTGGAATGAAGAGCATGGCTCAGAAAAAAATATCAGGTATTCATTGTCTGTGAACAACTCTTTCTATTCCAAAAATTTCTTAAAAAAAGGACATCATGCCATTAGAAGGTATCACATTTGTAAGATGAGTAATAGGTCGTTAGAGTTAAATTAGTGGCACACTTAAGAAAAGAATATAAGAAAACTGTGTTCTTACTATTTGGCCAGAATAGAAAATAATATTTTCAGTAAATAGAATTGCAGCAATTTAGTTGGCTGTAGTTTTTCTAAAATGCCAGTTGAACAAATGTGTAGAAGAATTTTCAAACTGAATAAAACTGTGTTAAAAAAGAAAGCAAAAAGACTACATCCAAAGTTTATTTTCCAGAAGTACAACTCAGAGCCCAAAGCTATTCATTCACCTCTTGTTACACCTGGCACCCAGTTCTTTTGTTTGATAACTCTTTCCGCCAGACTTATCCACTTCCTCAACATATTGCTAAATATTAAAATAAGGCATAGCTGAAGCCTTGCCTATCAGTTAATTTCCCAGGGGAAAGCCACCAAAGACTCGTCTCCAGGGCACAAGTCCACGTGCAGGAATTAAAAGGCGTTCCACAGCATGAGTTACCAAGTGACCTGTAACAACACATATGTTGTTCCCATATGTTTCCGAAATACTTTGTCCAGCTGCCTCAATGTGCACATTATGCTGGGAGACAGCTGGCCAGCCTTCCGAGAGGGAAGCCAAAGCACATAGCTGCTCTCTCCTGACCCCTTATATACATAGAGTTACCCTGAAAAACACACCTTAGCACTTAGCTTGTCATTAAGTGAACTCCTGAATGGATAGGCTTTTCCTCCCGTGCAGCGGGAAAAATAGAGGGAATTCGTGCGTTAAAGCACCATTGGCTGCATGGAACAATGGGCAGGAACACATTTGTTGTTTATAGAGGGAGAAGTATTCCCACTGTGAATGTCAGCAAAAGTTTGAGTAACTAAGATTTGCCTTGTGATACAATTTAGTAATCTGCTCTAAAACTTGTGAACTAGAACCTCTAAACTCTGTTTTCACCTCTACTATTCTTTTAAGCCTTACAATGTGCCCAGCCATGTAATTTAAGGGACCTTCATTTGAAACAACAAATAAACTGTGAAAATGGATGCTACTCACCTTTGTGGGATGTTGTAAAAACTCTTTTTCTGCACTTCAACTAAGTAAGGATCACTCTGGAATATTTATTCTGAGCATGTTGTTGTTGCTGAGGGGGAAAGGGTTTCATTGTCCCCCTTTTCAGAACAAAACGATTAGAGACTTTCTTGAACTCATCATCAGTTTGCAATTGATTAAGTCAGTGTGTAATTGCTTTTATTCAGTGTTGAACCATGTAGTCTCAGCTTTTAATCCTCCCTCTTCTCTACACTTTCAAGTGCCTTCAGTGTCACTGCCTCTCACACACATGACTATTTCACTTATGCTTTCTCATTTGTTTAAACGTGGCATTTTAAACCCATTTATTCTGCCCATTGATGGCAATACTGAGTACACTTTTCATTGGCTTCATTTTATATATTTCCATTTTTGCATATGAAGTAGCTTGCCTAAGTACTGTACAATACATACACTAAGAACAATATTTACATTCTTCTATGAATGCTCTGGAGAGAATATAAAGTATAGTGCCAGAGATTCAAATTTCAAGGGTAATAACATACAGTATTCAGCATTACTGCCCAGTAATTTACTCCAGATAGGCAGGAAGATATTAGCCTGTTATACATGGCTTACCTGCTTTATAGAGCTCATGTACACAGCTCATTAAATCATAGTTGGATAAAATAAGCAATTATACAAATGAATAAATAGCATCATAATCAGAAAAAAGGACTGTGTATAGCAGACTCAAAATATCATTGACTGTTCCTGTGTTTATATGTATATATGTTGTTGTTTACTGTAGTAGTCTTTCAAGTTAGGTAGTCCCTTGAACACAAAATAAAGAATGGTCTTTGCAAAATATTGGAGCCACACGGTGGAAAATAATTCATTAAGGTGAAGCATCCAGGGATTTTGCTGAGGGTGCAACACAATATTTAATATTCAGCCACATGCTGCGATATCAAGTGTATGATTAACTTTCCACCCTTTCATTGTACTACTGCCTTGTTTCATGGAAAGATGCACATTTGCATATTCTAATTATAGCCAAGTACAAAGCTTACTGACATCAGTGAGAGCCTGCCGACTGATTTCTACTGCTGCTGGATCAGGCCCATCTGTGACTGGATTAATTTCCAAGATGGATTTTAGAAATATACTAAATGCATAAAAATCAGCCTGTCTTTTGATACAGATTACTAGAATTACATCTTGAGTACAGTAACAATCTACAGGGTATCTCCCACAGGAGCTGGAGTATATTATCCCCTACAGGCTGCAGGTGCTGCCCACTCTGAAAAAAATGCTGATCAATATCCCGTCTGTTTCTATAACGCGAAAATCCAGATGCTCGTAACATTTTAAAACTCACTTTTAGCAGTCTTCCTTTTTCTTTGATGTTTGTTTTTAAGTTTTTGTGAGGTTATATTTCTAAATTAGGTTAACAGAAGATGAAAATTAAAATGGGTCAGAGTAAAGAAACAGAATACCTGTTCTGATCTAATGAACGTATGTCCCTAAAAGAAATCTAAGTGCTATATTAAACATCTAGTAAATATAATTTTTTTTTATTTTTAAATTTTTAACCATAATTTAATATTACTCCTAGTTATGGATCTGTAAAACAGAAACACCTCGGAATATGGTTATTCATTCAGGCTATACCATAGGTAGCAGTAAAACTGATAATATATAATGGGTTATAAGATGGTAAATTATGATTTTGAAATACTTCCTCAATGAAATCACAGCTATCGTGATATTTTAGTAACACATACACATATTGGCAGAAACTTGATAGAGTTACACAACTAAAGTTCTGAAGTAAATCTCAAATTCAAAATCAGGGAGGTGAATGAAGGGGCCGGGGGGGCATCCCTAGACATGCTTCTTTTACACATATTTTTTTATTGTGGGAGACTGGTTCTGTTATCACCATGATCATAGGTAGAATTGAGAACATTTTTACACTGGAATAGCATATGGAATTTAAATCACATAACTGCAGGTTATGCACAGATGGTGGCCAACATGAACGGAGCAATAGTTTCTAGCATTGGTATGACAAAAAATAACAGCAAAGAAAGTACAGAAGGCAGAAAACTTTGTTTTAGAGATTTCTGCAGATGAGGCACAGGAAAGGATGTTTGTTAGTCTCTCATAAGTTAAAGGTTACTGCATTAGCCTGAGAGTGTTTGCCATATTTTTACTAGGAAGGAACAAAACCTGTTAACAAAGATAAAATAATGGTCAGGGCAGGCCCTGTCATTGGAAGCAGGGAGAGAAGTGATAACAGGAGCAGAGCAACTTAAATTGGGTGTCCTATCTGCAAAGGTTTGACAATCCCAAAGTCTGAGAGAGGTATTATCATTAAAAGGAGAAAGAACCAGCTGTCTCAGCAGCTGCCTCAGCAGAAGACTGCAAAATGGCATTAGCTATGCATGAGAAATAGGTATTGTACATGGCTTGCTTGTGGCTTTGTTAGGGCTCTTCTTTTCTTAACTGCTGATATGGGATACACGTAATCTATTACATATCCAAAATGTATTATATCTTTCAGGACAATGAGCTATAACTGAGGAGTGATATCTTTTATTTCTTGCTCAGATCAATGATATACAGGAATTACCAGTAAGGATAAACCTCAGAATAAATCCGCTCCAAAAGCTTAGATTTAACTTGGACTAATTGCTGCAAGGGGAAAGGGCATAACTGGTTTAATTTGATAGTATTTTTTATGTATGTACATGATTATAGATTGGCATAATTGTTTCTCTCAAGTAGTAATTTTCTTCACTTTTGTCATATTTTTTCCTTAGTATTTTAAGGGTTAAAAAAATTAAGACTATGAAATGACATTGCTCAGAGCAGTTTACCATATACTTGACCAGCCTTGTAATATTCTCCAGTCTAGTTCTTGTTGAACAACACCTCCCCAGCCTCTTGTTCTTGTGGGTGACCATTAGTGACATATTTTGGTGTAGATCCATCAGTTTATGTAGAGGCAATAGACTTCTCTCTGCAGTCTTGAACTTTGTTTTTCTGAAGGCAAAATTACGACTTGTTTGCCTTTCAGCCATATCTCACACTAAGCAGAAGGCTACAGAAAAAAAGTTACATATTTTTACCTTTTGAATGACATTGTGATATGGTGTGATGTAAATATTTAGACACCACAGACAGTGGGTAAAGTACCATAAATATTAGATTATGGCTTAAGGGTCTTATGTCTTTAGTATTACCAATGTCTGAATACACTGTAAAAAGTAAAATCCAGATCACACAAAGTATTACTGCTGTCTTAAAATCGGAGATATCATTTAAAATTACTCTTTACTGCAATACTGCATCAGAAATATGATGAGACAGAGAATCTATTCCTGAACGTACTACTTTTCAGATGAAACATAAACCTAGCAAATAAACTGAAAAAAGTTTTTCCAAAGAAAGATTATGTGCAGTAAATTGAGCTTTATTTTCTCCATGAAAATTGTTTGCAGGCCTATTATAACTTTCTCAAAAGTAAAAAAGGATGCCTTTCATTGTAATTTTAAGACGCTGAATAATAATGTCAGATTTTTCTGAAAAGATATTTCTTAAAAAAACCCCAAAACATTCTAAATCAAAAAATTTTAAATTTTAAACATTTCCCATCTAGAAAAAACAAGCTAAACCTAATTCATTGCACTTACTAAAATATTGATTTTGAATTGTTGGGGAAGAAATATATTTTATGAATGGATTCTCATTATCTTCAGTGTACAGGTAGTGCTTAATTGCAATGGAAGATGATTTCTGAGAAAAAAAGTATCTTAGCTTTAGCAATTGTATTCAAAGGTATCAGATGATTCAAGGTACATCTCTGCTAAGTTCTATCTCTAAGGACAATTTTCCTTATTTTTTTTTCCCAGTTAGTGATGATTGACAAAAATACCCAGGCTTTACCATTTGCCTAGGAAAAATTTACACAGCCCAAAACACTCCAAAATTTCACCTTTTGTTTTACATTTTTCAGGCCATATTTTTAATCTTTGAGTCCAACCCACCACCTTGGCCCCTACTCTTAGTGTTTCATTAGTTCTCATTTCCCATATCCACCTGCCAGTCATGTTCTGCCTCTGTCTTTTATCTGTCTTATTTTCATTTTTTCTGTATTAGGGGTAACCATTCAGCATTTGTTATCAGGGTCAGTCACATCAAAGCTTAATGCTCTCAAGCCAAAAAAAAAGAAAAGAAAAAGAAAAAAAAAGGATGTCCTACCATTCCTTCTGGCAAGTTAAGGAATTAAATTGTTTCAGTGCTGCTAAGCATGGCTATTTTATAATCTCACTAGTTCCACCAATTTGACACATACTATGTATGTTCTTTTATCAAGAAAATATCATTTTTACATTATAGTGTTAACATACACTCACATCTAACAGTTACACTTATTGCATTAAAGAAATAAAGCCAAGTATGGATTGCAAAAACTAAACTACAGTTACACCTAAAATCAGTATTCAAACATTAGGAAGTCCTATCTTAAGGAGTGATTGGAGAATAGCTTCCTGCAGTGAAACTTAACAAAGGGTTGCTTGAGCTCAAAATGGAAAAATGTAATATTTCATGGGCCTGGACAACAACATATAATATTCATAATTTTAAAACTCAGTGTGGTTCTCTAATTCAATACAGATGCTTGTAACAAGTCGCTCAGTGTCTGAGTGACACAATTAACATTTTGCTTGTTAGCTGAAAATCTTAATAATTGCTTCACTTATTCATCCTGGGCTCTTGAATACTGAAATAGTTCCTGGTTTAAACTTGACCTTTCCTTTCAGTCATCAGTCATTTTTATTAATAACCAAACGTATTACAAACACGTCTTTCATTTTGTATATCAGTGTGAGAAGTTAAGCCACAGAATTCTCAGTAAGAATGTTTATTTCTTTAAATATACATTAACTAATGAAGTGTCACAGACAGTACTTCTGTAGCATATGACACAATGAATGAGAAAACTCTTGTCTATCACTTAGAAAATCTGAAAGATTCAGATCCACTAGATTCCATCTGTATTGGGATTTACATAGAATAGAATCATCAAAAATATACAAGGTACACTTTGCACTTCTAGTGGTACCTAGGGACTAATATTCTCATTTTGAGACATGATTCTGTTTCTCTTCCACAGAGGTACAACCACTGGATGGGACAAGCCTCAGGTCTGGTTCCATATATTAAGACTTTGGCAGACTGGGTTCTTGGAGGAGGAAACAAGATCTCAATCCCCCTCCTCTCAAGGGGGTAACCCATTTCACATGATCTGGAAAGAGATACCTCTAAAAAAACCTCAGAGTAATTCTGAATTATGAAGGAAGGGTCAGACTATAAAGGTTTTATCCAGGTACTCTGCATCTTAAAGAGGGCAACCCACATCTCTTACCATGTTGGAGTGTTTTTTGTAACTTTCTAATTATAATGGAGTCAGTAGTCTGGTGAAATCTCCTTACTGAGAACCTTAAACTCAGAAAGCAGTCAACAGAGATCAATTTGAATGAATAAATTTTATGTCCAGATTAATCCTATTGAGATGAGATGTTATTCTGAACATCTAAAAAAGGCTACCTGAATCTGAGTTTTATTTTTAATTAAACATTTGTTTTTAATGCATCTTTCTAATGTCCTTATAAAATCAATGCATAAATTTGTGTACTACATAAAAATAGGATTTTAATCTCATATCAAAGGCCTTCTGTAGAAATTGAGTCCAAATATGTGTGTTTTAATGTGTTGTGGGAATACAGGAGAAAATTTCTAAGTTCCTGCCAGGAATAGTACATATTACAGTACACGAGAGAAGTGAAGAAAAATTTCCTTTAATGAGCCTATGGATACAAAAATAGCAAGGAATATTACCCCATCTGAATTACTCAAACAGTTTTAAATTGCCCAATTTAAAGCTTGTCCAGAAGCCAAGTTTAACATCTTATGTACTCCTGCAAGCAGCACAATGTGATTTTTAAATGATCAAAGGTGCTTGATTTCATTTTGATGACTTACTTATAGTATGTCATGCCCCAACACCACTGTAGGTCAGAGATGCAATATGAGTCCACAAAGGCTTTAACAACTAAATTGCTCATGGTATTTCCTCATCATTTAGATCTTATTTCCAGAAATACACCAGTCTAATAAATACTAAAGTTGAGATCATATGACTTTGATAAATCATCTGAGAATTCACACCACCTACTCCATTCCATACAGTGGTGCATTCAGACACTGATTACATATAGAACAAATATGTATGTATATATATGTATATATGTGTGTATATATGCCTATGTATATATGCTTACGTATCAGGAGCTCACCTCCACCCTTCAACTACTCTCACATACTTCTCTCATAACAGGTGCTTCTGTTTTATTATAAAGTTATGACTTGCATTTCTGTAACTGTGCAGGATACAGAAGCCAAACTTAGGTTTAGAGGAAGCTCTATCGAACGTGTTATTGCTAATGTTTGAATGGTAACCTGGCAAAGTCAGGTAACACACACGATTGGATGGACCTACATGTTTTGACAATATAGTTAATAGTTTCCAGTGAGGTGTCAGCAAAAGTGCTTTTGTCATAATTGAATGTGAATACATATTTAGCAACTTTTAGTTGGTAAAGTGTTAATGGCTCATGTGATGCCAGTTCTTTTCAGTTGGGTCTCTCGTTGTGTCACCTAATCCCTGTCATTAGTATATCTTAATATCAAAGTGATGTAAGTTGCAGTAGGTTTGCAGTTTGCATATGAGATTACAAAAGACTGAAAATAATATTTTGTTTTCCTTTAGAGAATGCTGTTTCATACAGTGAAATTGAGAAGAATCTATAATGATTTTAACATAAATTAGAATGATTTCTTTTATTTTCAGTCTGGAGTGTCCAGTACAGACACGGTACTTTCATGATCCCTGGCAATTCAACAACTGCAGTTGGCCTGGAGGCAATTGAAGGAGTATGTGTGTGGAGAGTTAACAAGCCACAGGGGACCTGGAACATGAGCAAAGGCATAACCATCACAACAAGCCCATGTTTTCTTACAGCCAGCTTGCTGTTGTAAGGTCATAGGCTGTAAAGCTGTGGTTAGTGAGAGAAATTAGTCATGAAAACAGCATAACCCAGTGGGGATTCATAATACATGAATCAAGCCCATTTTTTGTTTGCATAAAAGAAGCTGGCTTTAAAAAAAAAAAAAAAATACAAAAATAAACACCAACAAAAAACTTCTTAATAGGATCTTAGTGGCGTAAGTCCATGTTTGGGAGGGTTTCTATCAAGTGCACCACGTTAACTAATTTCAAGTCATGACAGCCAAAAAGTAAGCATAAAAGGGAGGAATTCAGTGCGAAGAACACTCCAATTCAGTCAGGAAAACAACCACACCTAGCAGGAGAAACTATGTTGACTTCCTCTGAAAGCCACCAACCTTTCTGAATGCAAATTTTTTCACGGGGTGGTGTCCACTGAAAAAGGAAATGCAGAATTCTACAGAATTTAACAGTTGTCCATGAGTTGTCAGAACATAAAGCCAGTAACAATTTGGGATATCTGTGTAAGTGTGCTGCTCTTGGGGTGTTATTGAGGTACCTACCCCATGATGATTCACTGCCATTAACACCTACAACAAACATGACTTAATCCAGGGGCAGCAACTGCTCGTATTTTAAACTGAGAAATGAGGATTTGGGAAGCAAACCCAAGCAGCACAAACCAGCAATCTGACACAAGGTAGAGACATCAGCCTGACACCAGCTCTAATAATTGTGTCTCAAGGATATTCCTGGCGTAGAAATAGTAAGATAGAAAGTGCAGCAATAGAGCAACTGTCACTGCTATCAATGCAAGATCTAGGAAACAATATGAATATATAAATATAGCAGTGCAAAGCCTGATAAGCAGATTGTGCATTTAAAATTCAGATATTACAAGACAGCAGAAAAAATGTCTGGAGAGTTCATTTGGTAGGATTCCTAAGCAGTAGATTTCCTTTGTCCTCTGTAGTACTTCTGCATGTTCAACTAGCTTTTTTGTTGCACAGCTCTTAAGTTGAACCACAGCCACAGTTTTATTGAACAAAGACACACATCAGCCCAAAGGGTAACACCTGTGAGTGACTATTGAAAGAACTATTTAGTGTAATGAAAAGGCGGATTGGATGAGACACCACAAATAAATGAAGATTAGTCAGCAAAAGGAGAGAAGTCAGCTGTTATTCACACCCTGAGAACAACTCAAAGATGTAAGGACATATGAAAGGAGACTGAGAGCAAAGAAATTAATAAACTATTTTTTAATAGAAATATAGTTACGGATTGGAATAATTTACCTAGGAAAGTTGCTGAACTTCTATTGCTGAAGTATGTAAGACTGGACTAGAACAATGCCCTTTGGAACAGCCTTGCTAAAGTCAGACCAGATGGTATATCAAGATGTCTCCTAGGTGTTTTCTATTTATTTAAGGTTAAATACAGACCAGGATCAGTTGTAACTCTGCACAGGGCATGTACACTTGTTAAGTCTGTGTTGAAGATACAATACGGATACATGCCAATTAATTATTTTATTTTCCTGGATCACAGGTAAGAGCCATAGCACTGCAATGGGCAAATCCATGTTCAAAAGACCTTCAGGTACCCAGGAAAAAGTAGGGGTCACACTGAGAATCTTTCTTTGCAATCAGGAACAGTACCAAGGAATAAATTACACCAAAGAGAATGACAGTGCCTGGCAACAAAGGTTTTCTTTGTCATTCTCAGTGGGACTATTCAACACAGGGAAACAGAAATCAGAAGGGCCATGAGCACACACACAACCATTCCATAACCTAGAAATAAGAATGCCCTCTTGTACTATTATGAATTATTCAATATGGAATTACCTACCAAAAGTTTAGAAATTATAATATCATCTATTGATAGATGGTTAAAAGAGCAAAACAACAAAATGCTTTTTCTTTCTTTAGCTGTAAACCCATCTAAAAACTACAGTATATAATACTTGTCCCAAAAGTTTCTGCTAGCTCTTTTTATTTTTGCACAAAAAATGTTCACTAGAGAAGATGATTGTGATAGCTTCAAACATTTCTTTCAGAATATTAAATTATCAGCATATACTCCACAATATTTGGAATGTACTGATAAATAAAATTTAAGGGTTTTTCTTCTAAGACCCATACAATTATTGTTTTCTTTATAAAGTTTGATCTCTAGAAAATGTCTTAAAGGAATGGGAAAACACAGACATCAATGATCAAGGTTCTTCTTAAGAGCATGAAACAAAGGAAATGAGAATAAATAATTTCAGAAAAAAAGAATAAATACTGCAACCGAATAGCTCAGACTTTTTTTTTTGTTGCTTTACAAGCTTTATGCAACACTACATTAAACTATTAGAAAAAGGCACTTAAAATTCTGTTCTTGTTACTATAAAATCAGAAGTCCAGTGGAACATTCCCCATTATGTACTCTGAGCTTCTCATATTACTGCAAATATTCACCATCTACCTTTTCACAAAAGACTGAAAATAATATTTTCTTTATGGTGCTGGAGGTTCCACGTACCTATGGATTTTTTTTTTCTCTTGTAAATAGGACTAATAATACCAAATTACTTCATTAATTCTAGGAAGCACTGTAACTGTAAGGCAATTACCATGTGCTTAGCTGTATTGATTCATTCTTTTAGTCATACAAGCTGTAGTGGTTAAATATTATTCATTTTGATCTCTTAAAATAAAAGCCTCATGGGTATATCTAAGTTCATGATGTAAATTGAGTAACTATAGCAAATGATCTTAAATGCTTCAGATAAAGTACATTAGACATGCAGAAATTTATTCATCAGTATTCATAATTCAGGGGAAGAGATTGTTAGAAAGCTAATGAAGAGCTTCTTATCGTTATGTTGCATGGATTTACTAAAAGCCTAACAGAGATTGAATATGTCTTCCAGCAATTTATTCAAGGAGCTTTAGTATTCCTATTAAGCAACACATTATAACAAACAACTACAGGATATTAATATTTTTTAAGCAGTTCAACAGAGGAGGTATTATGAGAAATAGAGCTCTTTTATTATGTAGTGGAGTAAACAGAGTTCAAATTCAGAAGGAGTGAAGAAAGGAATTGGCAATAGTAAATTTAGAGAAGTGGCAATGACAATATGACAGTCTCCAGTTTCCTTAAAAAGCATTCTATGGAATAAAGGAGAGATTTCAGTAAAGCTTCCGTGAGTTTCTGTGACTGTAATTCATTTTTCAGGGCCGTACATAGGGGTGTCACTATTTCCATTATAAACCTCTGTTTTAAAAGAATCATAACAAAATAAACAAAACTGCAGGGTTCTGCACAAAACTGTCATATAAAAGCTCATCTTGGGAATCCATCTTATGACTTATTGAAAAAAAAAATTAGATTTTCACAATAAATCAAGATGAGCATGTTAATTATAGCTTTTAAGTTTATGACTAATTTTTAGTACATTCTGGCTTCCAGTAAGGAAACATCTTGAAAGAAATTTGATAGTGGGATAAGCTGAGCAGCCATTGTTTGGAAACTAGCCCTTACAGGAATGCTGATACTGAGAACCTAAAACTAGATAAACTCCAAACAGTTCAGCCAACAATTTTTATTACAGATGGCCTATTTGCCAATGCGAAGAAGATGTATTATGCATGCATTTCTTATCAGCACATGACCCCACAGAAAAGACATAACAATGAAATTACTAAGCATTAAGAGCAGGCTGTGACTGTATTGGCTCATTTTGGATCAGCAGCCTGAACTCAAGTAGTACAATAAGTTTGAGAAGGAAGGTATAAGATTGTTAGGTTCATTGGATGATAGACATTTTATTCAAAAGAATAATCTTGCTTATTTATCATCTTTTGCAGAAAAAAAGATCATGTACTAGACACAGATTAAAATAACCAGGAAAGAACGGGCTGATGAGTAAGAGGCCTCAGTCTTTCCCCATTGATGCTGTATTTTGCTGTCACACTGGAAAATGCTTGTACTCTGAGATGCCCTGCAAACTTGCCTGATAGGGAGTTATTCAACATAGGAAAAGTGTGTCCTCATTTCATGGAGGGCACATCATCTCACCACAAAACCCAGAGTGAATATTCCCCTATTACAGCTTCCAAATGTGTGGCTCGTACTCTTCTACTGAAATTTAGACTGCTTCCATCCCTGATATTATTGAGATTCTTCTATCTTGTTTTTATAGTTCTAGTTCTTTTTGTGGCAAATGCTGGGATTTTAGCATCATCAAATCCATGCCTCTCCAGTTTAGAGACAAAGATGTCATGTGGGACAGTGTCAAACACTTTACATAAGTCCAGGTAGATGATGTCTGTTGCTCTTCAGGGAGGCAAACCTTGGATGGTGACCTGCTTTCTTGGGCCCCTTTTTATCTCTGGGGCTTTATCTCACAGTAGTCTACCAAGTAGATCCCTAGAGAGGCCAAAATCTACTCTCCTGAAGTCCAGGACAGTGAGGTTGCTGTGCACCCTCCCCTCTGCCCTAAGGAATTTGAACTCCACCATTTCTTGGTCACTGCAGCCAAGGCTGCCCTTGACCTTCGCATTGCCCACCAGCCCTTCCTTGTGATGAGAACAAACTCTGGTATAACCCCTCCACTAGTTGGCTTCTCCATCAGTTGGAGAATGAAGTTATCATCAATACATTCCAGGAACCTCCTTGACTGCTTATTCCCTGATGTGTTTTCCCTCCAACAGACATCAGAGTGGTTGAAGTTCCCCATGAGGACCAGGGCTTGTGGCTGTGGGTCTGCTCCTACCTGTCTATGGAGGGATCATCCCCTTGGTCTTCCTGGTGCAACAGCTTGGAAGACTCCCACTACAAGGGCCCCCTGTCCCTGCCCTCTCTTTAACCTTGACCCATAAGCTGTCAGGAAACAGGAAACAGGTAAGGGTTTAGTGGAAAATATCCTGATGCTAGCATCAGTGAGACAATAAACAACTTGAAGTTGTTATAAAGATGCACTGAGTGGAATCTAGAGACAGGCACAAAATGACACAACTCACAAAACTGAGTAGTCAGATTGACTAGCCATGACAGAAGTACAATATAATGGAACAAGTCATTCAACGTTTATTTTAAAGTAAAGGTAATCTTTTTCTTCACAGAGGGACACATATAGATGTGGACTTAAAATGTAAATTGATTTAAAAAAACCTGAAAAACTAGTAATGAAGAGGATAAAGCAGATACCAAAGCTCACTTTGATATAAAATGATATTTTTCATGGAGCATTGTAAAGAATTATCACCCAACCCTCCTTCAGAGATTTAGGCCAGCTCTCACACAGTATTGTGATGGTGGAGGAAAGCATTAGTTTATCATTGTGCAGAGTGATGACAGAAGTACATTCCAACCCACTCTGAATTGCTAATAGAATTACACACTGAGTCAAAGCACAGGGAGTGATTTTTTCCTTATGTAACATTATTGATATTAAACACAAAATGCTATATAAAACATGCAAAAAATTGTTGATGTTGCGGTACAAAACATGAAATAGCAAGTATCCCGTCATAAAAACAGGATTATAATTCAATTAGAGGTTTAAGAAAAGTGGATACAATAAGAGTATTCAAGAGAAAAATCTATAAGAATATAAATATGTAGAGCTTAGCCAAGCCATAACAATTGGATAGAATATTTGCTTTTATGTATTTCATAAACTATGTGTAAAATAGATTCAAATGGTACAAAAAAGATTGAAAAATTACATGAGTCATGAGCACTGTATGTTTACTTTCAAATTCAGATTAATATGCCCCTGGAAAGAGATCTGCAAATATTATCACTAAATATTATTCACCACTCCCTTAATTTTAGAATACAGACTCTGGGAGAAGCACAAAGAATACAAATTACCTGGACAAACTGAGGCACTTTGAACTTATTGAGCTTCTCAAATGTGCCTGGGATGTGGATCAGGCCCAGTATCAGACCTGCCCTGGGACAGCCAGGCAGGGCCACGGGAACAGGGATGGGATGAGGTCAGAGCAGGCTGACCAGCAGCACCAGGGTGACATGGCCAAGGCTAAGGGTCAGGTGAGGCTCGAGAGTTAATTGTGCAACAGAAACCCAGAATCCTCTTCTAGCTCAGCAGTTTGGGTACCCACGCTCATTATTCTTCCTTTTAATGGAAATGGCTTCACATTTCTCAGTATTACATTTCCTTTGCCACCTGTCATCCCATTTATGAAGCAGGTCCTGAGTTGTTTGAAGGTTGCTTGTTAAAGGCTCAGTATTCATCTGTTTCGGTCCCTCTCTTCCTCCCTAAATACTTGTATATGAAAGCTAGATCATTAATCAAGATTAAAAGCTGTAGAGAACTTAAAAATCCATGATGTACTCAACAGGACAGTACTTAACTATTTTCCACACCTAATAACAGCACCTTCTCAATAGATGCCTGTGTATGCTTTTTTTAAAGCAACTTTCTTAAACCTTCTTAGTTAAGGCAGAGGTGTGTGACTTGCAATTTCTACATAAGTCAGTGACAGGGCATCTGAAAGCTTAAATTAATTATCTAATTCAGCACAACTGGTACTACTGATTTTGTGTAACCTAATTGATAAATGGCTACAAATGGTTCTAGGCTGGGTCACAAGAGGGTTTATACGAGCACAGGGGTGGGGAGGGGCAGGTGTTGCTTCCCTTGTACTGTTCTGCAGCAACTGTAACATAGGCTGTACTTAGAATAAGCTTAGGGGACAAGGAAAATGGGACAAAAGGGCTAAACTGGACTTCTGAGCTTATCCTGGCAATATACAAATTTATGAGAACATCATTGTGTTGAATGCATCTCTCATTACTTTATTATTTCAAATACCTGTCCTGAGTAAAGCAAAGTGATGAAATACACCATTTTCTGAGCAAACAAAGTCAGGATCTCATTTCTGTAGCAAAAAAAAAAGATTGAAACAAATAAAAAAAATCTTCCTTAGATTTCCAAATGACGTACCATAACAGCTTGTTTTTATAAAGAAGTAAAAATGTAAATTTATGATATTTTTTTACTTTCAAGGTTATCAGCCTTCTTTAAAGTGCAATCAAGTAATAATATACACTAAATGCTATGTTAATATTATTAAAAGAAATTAATTCAGCATGAACACACTCTGCATCAGAATCCTACCAGTGTACATCAAAGGATATCTTGAAGTTTTAAGGCTGCAGAGTATCTAAGTCACACAAACAAAGTTAGCACACTTCGTCCACATGTTGCATTCCTCTGATATTCTGGCTGAGTTTCTGTTTCTAAAATGCCTTCCAGATGCCATCATTGCTATTACAGATCTAATCCAAGTTTAGAATACCTAAACCGGAAAAAAAAAAAAAAAGAAAAGAAGAAAAAAAAAGAAAAAGTTGTAGAATCAGTTCTTCAGAGACCGGGGTAATCATTTGGGAACAAGGTTTAAGACTGTCTTACATTTATACTTACTGAAATATAAAATCCAAGAAGCAAAAACCTGCTTTATCAGGATTTTATGATGATTTTAAATGCGTTTGTACTATTTTATGACTATATAGTCCCCCTCACTGAAAAGCAGAGATTTTATAATTTGTATTTATTCAAATAATAGCAGTTTTAAACTTTAAATAAAGTTTAAAAGCACATTTCCTTACAATGGAAATAAAATAAGGAATTAGAGATTTTTATTTGTTTCCCTAGATGATAAAATAAATGCAATACTGTTCTGATACGATATTGTTTTCAGTCCCATAAACTGCATTTACAACTGAGCTTTACCAACAGGTTGGGTTGATAATGCAGCCACATATCAAAGTGGTGCTGTCAGATGACTATAAGAATGATGCTGACTCTTGGAAACAGATGAATAACCCCAGATTTCTTTATTCTCAGATGAACTAAAAGCAAAGAAATCAATATGATATAAAACCAGACTTTGCATAAGATCAATAGAAACACTCAATGTACATTATACTGTGAAATTATGCTCCAATATTTGTATATATTATTAAGTATATACTTCTTGTACAAAAGAGTAATATTTTTGTGAACAGGAGTTGCTCAAAACTTCTCCTGTGCATAATAATGCAGAATAAATCATATTTGAAAGTGTCCTGTATTGTACTGATAAGGCAAATTTCTATAACAAAGTGCTGTGTTAAAGAAGGAAAATTGTTTCATACACTTTATTGCAGAGTTACATTTTAAGGCATAGGGATGTTTTGAGAAATTAATCCTTCTGTTTCATTATATTAATATGACATAGTTATTCTTCCTATTTGTGATCATAATGATAACATGAGAGGTTACATCCCCTTTTATTGAACAGATAGGAAATTACTGCTTTCTGTCCACACAGTAAAAGCCTGCAGACCACACAAATTTGAGTCACACAGTATAAACAAGCAGAATCTGCACGGAAATCTTAATATTTGAGCTGCCGTAAGTAAAGCAATGGATCAGATGGCACCACTTAGTATTTTACATCAGGCCGAGCAAACAAAGGGAGATATATGGTTTCAGTATTCTTTTTTGTCAAGGAAGATTAGAGCTACAATAACTGCAGAAAAACCAAACTGATGATACACATCGGTTTGTTTAATCAAAAGTACTTAAAATGTTTAGTATAGAAAGGGATAGAAACCTACCCTTTTGCTGCAGTTTGATTCACCTAAGCATGAATAATCATCTATCTAGGACATGTCCTCCTTGTCTCATTCATGTCTGTGATAACACTTGATAAGGCACTCTGTGACCTAGTGACCCAATTGCGGCCTTCCAGTACCTGATGGGAGCCTACAAAAAAGGTGGAGAGGAACATTTTACAAAGGCATGTAGTGAGAGGACAAGGGGGAATGGCTTTAAACAGAAAGAAAGTAGATTTAGATTAGATGTTAGGAAGAAATCCTTTGCTGTGAGGGTGGTGAGGCACTGGAAGAGGTTCCCAGAAAAGTTGCATCCCTGGATGCATTCAAGTCCAGGCTGGATGGAGCTCTGAGGAATGTGGTCTAGTTTAAGGTGTTCCTGCCCATGGCAGGAGATTGGAGCTAGATGACCCTGAAGATCCCTTCCTATCCAACTCTGTCTATAATTCTATGATATATATGCACATATATTTAATTATTAAATATATTAAAATCCATAGGTGAAATGTACACAGTTTTGCCAATTTCTTCACGTATTATTTTTAACAAGACAAAGAATACAGTGAAATTTATCTAATCAACACTACTACTACTGCTATTTTTATGTAGCTACCCAAGGTTTTCTGTTCGTATTGTGCATATATATCTCTCTACAGCAGCATTTCTGTTGGGCAAATGCAAGGGGAGACCTCTTACAGTCAAAGCTGAATCTGATTTTATTGCACACAGTACAAGCAGTGTCCACATGGACGTGTGAGCATGACGTGACTGAAGGACTGACATTGCCAATTTGAAGCACAGACCTTCTTGAACAGTTTAACACATTGTCACTTTGGATCAGTGCTTCAAAAGATTCAATAGAGTTCTTCCACTGTCATTGCTGTCTTTGCTTTCACTAGTTTCCTGCTCTAAGCAAACAGTTTTTTCATTGAGCTCTGTCATATTTTAAAAAGCGTGAGCATTCATTTTGAAGTACAATGTACAATCACAGAAATGTGCTTAAATTTAGATGAGATCAAACATTTTCAAAAAGATAGTATTTATTACAGCATGAAAATTAGTGTTTAAAAGTTATGTCCTACAGCTCATGTATATCCATCCATCCATCCATTCAGCTGCAGGGTAACAGTTTTTGCTTTTAAAATGTATTTGTTATAATAGGAACCCATTTCATACAATATTTCTAAAAGTCTTGTATGGAGGCTGTGTCTTACGTCATCTGTCACTTCAAAGGATAAAGTTAAACCTTTTTTGTCTCAGCTAAGAATTAGCAATGAACTACTCCTGTAATTATTATATTTTGTATAAGTTATTATATAATTTTAATAAACACTGGGTATTGATATATGTAAAATATATTGAACTTTGCTATTGGCAGATGAAGAAGCTATACACGGAAGACTGGACCTTGCTCACTATCAAAGGAAAGTTTAAGACCTAACTTTTTACAGCAGTGTTTTTGATAGTTTTCTTTGACTTGCGTTAGCCTCAACCTTCACAATATATGAAAGGTACTAGATATTTCATCAGGCAGTATATGTCAGTATAATAAGTAGCATATTCAACCAGAAAGAGGCCTTTAAAAACCCAGACCCACTGCACCAAAACAAAACAAAACAAAACAAAACAAAACAAAACAAAACAAAACAAAACAAAGCAAAACAAAACAAAACAACAATAAGAACAAAACCTACATTTCTGTAATGGATTAGGAAAATGAGATGTCATTAAGAAGATGAAGATATTATACTGAAGTCCATAAAGGGGAACAAAAGAGTTTTCAGCAAGAAAAATTGTGTGCACTTTGTTTCTCTAATGAAATGATCTCCACATGTGAAGAATGTGAAGAAAAAAACCCAAAATCAAACAACTAAACAACAAAAAGCAAGGTGTGTGACTTTCATCGTTCTGCTCTCTGCAGAAGTTGCTTTTTACTGTCAGTTATAATAGAAAACTTGTGTTTCTCCCAGTGCTAAACATTATTAAGCATCCTTCTAGCCTTAGTTCACTCTTCAAAATCTGAACTCCTTGGACTAGGGCTCTCATAGAGGCCTCTTGTCATCTTGTCATAATATGAAGCTTATATTTCCTGGCATAGAATTAGAAAATTCCTCTAAGTGATAATTCCAAAATACTTCATTTTCCACATTGAATGAGTCATTTGTTAACACTTGAAAGCAGTATCTGGAATTCTTTTACCATTTTGAATTTGCCAGCACTTGCTGAATTTATTATCTTGTGGAGGTAAATATAACTCCTCTTTCCATTTCTTAAACCTCTAGTGGAAAACATTGAATGGGCTTGTTTGCATTTCTGTTGTTACTGGTCAGCACTGAAGTGCAAAGCCTGAATTTTATGGGTGCTGAGCTCCAACAGTCTTCACAGATGTCAGCAGATGCTGAAGTTTATCTGGTTTTGAAAAATATCTGGAATCCGTCCTACCAAATTATTGTGTCTGACTGTAACCTATCTTCAAAGTGTAACTGAGGATATTTAAAACTGCACACTAAAGATAAATATATATATATATATATATAGAAAATAAGAGATGCAGGGAAAATTAAGATAGCAATTGCAATGATATGGCCTGGGGGCATGAAAATTAGGAAAGCAACTTTTGTACTGAGATATAAACTGTAACCAAACAAGTGTCACTGTGAAAGTCACTCATGTACAAAGACTGGGTTGAATGAATAGTGACAGTGAACAGCTAGCTGACAAGTTTCTGTAATTTAATTATTCCATGATGTTCTTATGTGCATGTTATCTGATGTGGTTAGAACAGGAGGGGGAGGAGAAAGTGGATTTTTTTTTTTTTTTAATTGGCAATTGTTGCAGATAATTGTGCTTCTGCTTCTAAATGAATTTATTCTAATCTTATACTGTGTGTGATATAATATCATAACGCAAATTACCTTTATTATGCATCTGCTGTAACTTCATTCTGCAAATGGATAAACCCTACTTGCAGCTCTGCTTTTCAACAGGGTTTGGGACTTGACCAGAGGATGCATGTTGGGATGCTAGCACTGCATATTTTTCCTCTTCTGTTACATACATGCACACAGCCACATGAGCAGTGTCTCTTCCCAGATTAACAGAGAGAACATGTGCACTGTATCTGTTTGAAGCTTCAAAAACAATGAGAGAGGAGCAAGTTCAAACCAGCAAACATCACATCTAAATTTGTGATCTTATTTGTATGCTGAATATAGTAACATGCAAATATTATTTCTTGACCACAGTGAAAGCTCCTAAGTATCAATACTCTTGGGGTGTGTCTTCACTCCATTATTAAGTGACTTAAAAAATGCCCGACCCTTTATTTGGTAATTGAAGCTTATATTTTTATTATGTGAGATGGAACAAAATAACACGGATATCTTTCCATATATTAGGAGCTTTACAGAAGCTTTATTAACTGAGCTGAATGAAATTAAAGGAATTATTTCTCAATATTGATGACTATTAAAGATAATAATGAAATCTAATCAGTTTATGGTTGTTCTCCAGAGTGACGGAATCTAATTACTTATGCTTTTTAGCTTTTAATGTAACAACAACAGTATTTTTTCGATATCAGAACCTGAATGATAGTTCAGGGACCCTTTGTAAAAGAGTGCATGTTAGGGTCACTGCAACACCTTATTTTCAGCTGTGAGAGGACTGTTGTTCTGGGGAAAGGCAGATCTTATGGGGCTGAGAAAATACATCTTTTGGAAGCTGCTGGTGAGCGAAGAAAAATATGGGAATGAGCAAACATGCAGAAAAAATCTAAATGGGTGTTTATGGACTTAGATTCAAGGACTGATAGAGCTAATACCAACTTTTCACTTTAATTCCTGTTTGACACATGAAAGGCAAATAAATCACAGTAATCTCCCTTTCCCTTAGAAAGTTCTGTGGAAAAAAAATTAAGAATACACTTTAATTTTGCCCTTCTTCAATGCTTTCAAGTTCAATGCAACACAAGATAGTAGTTTCAGAGTTCATTATAGATATCCAAATTTAAAGGAAAAACCTTAATATTAAGGTCTCTGTAAGTCTATGCTAAATTAGCTCATCAGCTGAACTAAGTATTTTTAAAGGTGTATTTAAAAAGTGAATTATATCCTGCTTTCTATAAAATCATGTGTACTGTCCTGCTGTATTTATACCTTCTGCTAATGTATGCTCTAGTATAAAACTGCTGGTGCAAAAGGCATTAGCTCTGAAAGCAATCAGCCTGGAAGCAGTTCATAAAAAGCTAGAAGAGTGGCAATAGTCTCAGCAAGCTGGAGAATAGAAAACCACAAGCAATAAATGCATTCTTTCTACTTCACTACATTCTACTTCCTCTCTGCTAGAGTTCTGGATTCATGACAAAGCTAATGTAAAATGGGAGAAGTAAAAAAGAAAAAAGCCAGTTGCCTTTCAAAAGAGCAATATTACACACTGAAGACATTTGTCAAAATGTATAGGCACTGGCAATCTAATCCTTTTCCTTTTTTAACTTCTTTTTTTATTCTGAAATGTGGGATGAATCAAGCATACAACTCAGAGAAAAATCTCATTCTTGATATTATTTGTAAGACACATACATCACTTACTGTAGTAAGGCAATGGAGCGTGATTTGCGAGGTGTTTGGAAAAAATGATGGATGGTCAGATTGATAGACAAGTTCTCTCCT
>VWZT01000793.1:916421-935721 GCA_013397055.1 Pachycephala philippinensis
TCATTTTCTCTGAAAAGAAAGAAAGCAAAATAAAGACATACTTGAGGTTTTTGCTTTGGATTGATGTTCTTAAGAGATTAATTTTGCACTGGTCAACTTAGTAGAATCCCAGACAATGACATTAGTGGGTTTAATATCAACTTCTACTGATATCAGCATTTCTTTTTCGTGATCATATGTGCCTTTGAATGGGAAAGGTGCTTGATAAATAAAAATTGAGCAAAAAAAAAAAAGAAAAATAGACAGCAAAAAAACCCGTCGTCATCTTACAGCACCATTGAAATAGAATTGACTTTATTTAATGGACCACAACTTCTTTTCTCATTATCTGTTTTACAGTTGAGGAACAGAAAATAGTGCAGCAATGCAAAAGATCAACAATATTAGGGGGAAACTCAAGCTTGCTCTCATGTAGCCAGAATAATAACTGTTGATTTGATAAGTATTTATGATTTTACTTCAACATGTTTTAGAAATTTTCTTGGTCGTATAATGAGGTGTTCTATAAAAATAGCCTTGGTGTGTCACAATTTCTGAGAAAAAGGATTTAAAAGTCTGATTTGAGCAAGGACAGAGGGCAGGTCATAGGTGTGCTCTGTAATTTTGTTCTTTTCAGACTATTCTAAAGCTCTATATTTAAAAGAAGGTAACGCTCAATTTATTTGTGAGATTGAACCATTTTCTTAGCACAACAAGCCAGGAAGCAGTTTACCCTTTGCTGCAAACAAGGTGCTATAAGAAATGATTTCTCAGGCAAGAGATCAAACACTGTGTTGCCCTAAGTATACCACAGATCATAGCTCTGGCAGACCAAGGTTACTTTAGATAAACATCCCAGCCTAAAATGAGATTTGTTCCTGTCTTACAAGTGTTTTATTTACTGCTGGAACAGTTGTTACTGGAAAAAATTGTGGCTGAGGCCAGATCATTAATCTAAAAAGACAGCTCTTTTACAATCAAAGTTACAGCACAGTTTATTTAAGAAAAAAAATAAAAGGCAGAAAACTCTGCTGAATGTTCAAATCAAGTCCATTTCTGGGCAGGCTTATTCTATTTATACCACTTTGGCACTGCCAGAAGCATCAAGACCAAACTCAGATCAGCTCTATTATACAGTTCTTGCTGTTCTCCTTAAGTGCCTTCCTTGATAGGTGAAGGGAAGGCAAAGGGCAAAACTTAGGAGCTTTTCTGTCATGTACCCCATCCACGGCATCATTCATGCTGCAAACACCCTTGCCTGCAGCAACCTGAGTCTGCTCTCACTCATATTGCATGACATACCTGTCGTCTGTCACCAGGTGAGGAGCAAACTCCGGAGGAAGAAAGGTTACTTTTCTGTGTGGAAAATACACATCTGAATAGGCTTATCCCACCAAAGCCATATCACTGTAAAGACAAATAACCAACTGGATCAATATGCCCAAAACTGACTGATTACCAGGAATATAAGAACTGGAAAGATGATACTAAGTCAATTTGGGAAAAAAGAAGGAAAAGAAGAAGGAAATCCTCCTCTAAGCATCGAGGGTCAAGAAGGTCTTTGGCTTAGTGCTTGTCACATATGTTCATACGCTCAGAGTAGAAAAAAGAAATGTCAGAGTGTCAAGATGTGGAAAAATGATGGTGAAGACTTTGACGTGTCCCTGTGGCTGTGAGACTTTTTGCCAGATCACCAGCTTATGACCATGTCAAGAACCATTACAATCAGCTCTGGGAGTGTTTCCCCAAACCAGTCAGAAACCTACCCAGACTTGGTCACTTCCCAGAGCTGATCAAAGAGCCTTTTACAGTATTGTCACCAGTGTCAGCTGAGGAGAAAATATGGAGCATCCATAAGGTTGTGTTGGCATCATCTTATCTTGAGACAATTAAAAAAGGGATTTCAAGGCAGAATTGGACACAACTTTTGAACATTGACTACCTAAGAGCAGACAAGGGAAGATGCAGTCTCAAATTTCCATCTAGCACTATTACCCTCTTTCTGGGTCTTTGCATAGGTTCATGGCATAGTCATGTGACAAAGCCACTGACATGAGTCTTGAGGTGAAGGATCTTTTCCACCTTTTCAGGATCCTGACGAGAATGGGGTTGGCATGTGAGAACTTCAGAATGTGGAAAATGTGGGACAGCTTCCACAAAAAAGAGGATTTCATGTGAAAGCAGGAGGAATAGGTGGAGCAATATGCCAAGGAACTGCATCAATTCATCCAACTTGCTTAAATGTTTGTGCTAGGAGAATAAGAAGCTAAAAAGACCTGTCAGCACCATAAATTTTAGGAAGTAGCAATGCTGTCAGCACTAGTGAAAAGTTCAAGTGCACTAACCAGTGCATTTCCTAGTTGATCTGTCATGACAGAGATCAAGGACCAAAGATAACATTAAGTAAAATTTTGAGTTATCTGGATGTCACATCTACAGTTTTAGAATTGCTCTTGGCTGTCTAAGCTAAAGATGCACTTTCACTACCTCGGTAGATGATTTGCATTAAATATAAAAACAGAAAAAGCCATTAACTTCAAATCACAGGTTATTATGCAGGTGCCTACTGCAAGTATTAAGTTTGCTGACAAGCATCTGGTTTGCTGCTCTCTAATATTTATTTTTACATTTTTCAAATTTGTGTATTTATAAATTTGCTGAAATAGATTTCATCATCTACTTCATGCATCCCTTTATATTCTCAGTACCAGATTTTGGCCGTCATACTTTTAATGATGTCACAGAAATAAACAGTTTACCATTACTGCTAGGAAGAGGACCTGGAAAAATAATTTGATTTCAAGAGAATATTTGATTAACTAACCAGCATATGCAACATTGATATCGATGCATGTTTTCTTTATCAGAAACAACTAATGGAATCTCAGGGTTTCCCAGATGTTAGTCCTCTTTTCCTGGATCTATATTACTGTTTTGCTGGCTAACAATGTATTTATTTAATGTATATTTTCTGTGAAGACATGTTATTGGATTCAGTCTCTTCAAGGTGGAATAGGAGTCTGCTGTTCTTTTGGTCTATGTTCTTTCATCAGTCCAAGTCAGTAGTTAAAAAATCTTCCAACATAGATCTCAGGGCACTGGAACATGAAAGCCTTGTAAATTCATTGAGATTTGGCTCCCAGGGAAGAAATGCAAATATAGCTAACATTTGGAAAACTTGGTGGTTTGCCTACATAAATCACATGCAAAAAGTTGAAGATCCCAAACTTTTCTGAGCATGAGGAGCAGTGGGGGCAGGGAGAATCTCTAGCATCTCCAAATAAGACTGAGCAACCAAGGTTCTATCAGTCCTTAATAACTTTATAGAAGATTACTGCTATAAATCAGTAACTTTAACTATTCTGAAAGACACAGACTTATACACTGCTGTGCAATAGTATATTCTTTGTAAATTTGTTTATTCACCCATGAAAAAATTTGACCTAAGGATTCATCTCATAGGAAGAAGTGGCACTTACTTGCACTGCTTCAAACATACTTATGGGAATGACCTGTAGATTTACCCACTTCTTACAATTTCTGTCTCTGCTTGTTGGAAAGCATTTTGATTGAGCTTTGCTGAGTACTGAATAATGTCAGTGTACAGAAAAGTTCTTCTAGGCCCTTGTCCATTTCTTTTTCTGATCCAGAAAGAATAAAAATAAGTAATTAACTCTGCTTGCTTGACTCTTAAAATCTAGTAACATCTAAACAACTGTAATTAACCATATTTTACAGTTCATGTGGTGAGCACACATAGGAGATTTTACTGTTGTGAAACATTCATCTAATAAGTGAAGTAAAGCAATCATTGATACAATTTTCTTTTAAGAATATATATTTTTTACAGAAAGATTAAAAAAAAAATCTCAGCAAAAAGGATATATTTCAAGTCTTCAAGTTGTTACAAGAATTGTATTTATTTCTCTTGCCATAAACACTTTGGGACTAAAATTCATAGCTTCTTCATCTAAATTTTTTTGAATATTTTCCTATAATTAACACTCCCACCGAAGCATAGCCAAGAGTAAGAAAAAAATCCCCCTATTAATGAATGTTAAGAAATGCTTAGTTAAATTCTCAGGATTTACTCAAAAGATTGAGAACAAATGTGTGTTTTAACAGAGTATCAGACAAACTGTGACATCAAAGGCTCTAGAGATTAATATGCAATAATTCATTGATGACCAGAGCCTTACTGTCTGTGGCACAGATGGAATTAAAGGCACAGAAACATCTGGATTAGTTTAATCGTTTCTCAGTTATAACAGGGAATAAAGGAGACAACTCACTAAGTTCATTTTTGTTGTTAATGAACATCTGGGGTTCCTGACCGTTCTAACTGTAAATAATATCTGATCCAAAATATTTCACATTCTGCATATTAAAATAATATATCCAAAGATCTAAAGAGAATAACTAAGGGGCAATAGCAATAAAACACAGTGACATTAGGAAAGAATTAACTGCTAAACAAGAAATGAGCCTAGCTTCCTGCCCTGTTCAAGATGAGTGTAGTCAAAGGGCATTTATGATAACAGTGACTCTGACAAGACTGATTAAAAATTGTTCACCCAGGAGATTTGCACTCTTTCTTAGTAGAAACCTGAAGTTTTGATAATGAATATTTCTGTGGGATTCCCCATAAATATGAAAGTTTATTTCCTTTTTTTTTTTACCTTCAGAGAAAAGCTAAACTTTTCTACTGAAGAAAATGTCAATTAGCTCTAATAATATTCTGAACTGTATGAACACTTGGAAGATTAATACATTTAAACTCCTGAATGATCGGGATGATCAGTGATTTGCTGCAAGAATATTTTTAAATGTAAAACTATTTAGGACTGGTTCTCTTCATGTTTTCTGGCATGCATCTCCCTACAAACAGAATCTCAACGAAACTCCAGGCATCAGTGTGAAGAGCTCCAAGATTTCCTCTCCCTACTACATCTTTATGATCTTCATTTAGGATCACTGAAGTTTTGGTATCTTCTTATTTTTCTCTAAGACATCTTCTTGAACATAGAATTCCTTGAACATAAACTTACTGCTGTTAGTTTTGAACTTGTCATGGAAAAACTTCCTTGACAACAATTCGAAGAATATTTAATACTTTCCATTGTTTGTGGCAAGGACATGTTCCATACATATTATGCCACTGTTTGGTAGGAAATCTTCAGTGGGGGAAAACATTATGACCTAGGTATAGTGGTTCTATTTAAAAATATATGTGGAAAAAAGGTTTTAGCTTTGGGTCATTGGGATTTTTGTTTAGTTGTTTTATGGGTTTTTTTGTTCGGGGTTGGGGGGGAGATTAGCAGAAAAAAAAGACTCATGGATGTTTTTACTTCAGGGGAAAAAAAAAAAAAGGAAAAAGGAGCAAATAGGCACAAGCTGCAGTACTAGAAATTCTGGCTAGATATTAGGAAACTTTCACAATGAAGCTGCTCAAACATGGGAACTGGTTGCCCAAAACATCTGTGAAAATTTATATCCTTGTGGAAATAACCTAACTCAAACCCCATTTGGATAGAACCCTGAGTAAGCTGATCTAACTTTGAAGCTGGTACCGCTTTCAGTGGAAGAAGTGGGTTTGGACCAGATGACCTATGGAAATAAGTCCCAAGCTGGATTTCCTTTTGGTTGTCATCCTAGTTTTCTTACAGTTGCCAAGGGGAGGGAAGTTGCCAGCGGCCAGCGCTGTGGAATCTGCCCCTCTTCCACTAATGCCTGTTCCTTCTGTCCCTCGGGAGAACCAAGTCCCAGTGGCGAGCCCAGCCGAGCCCGGCCGAGTGCGTGGGTGTGGGCGTGGAGCCAGAGGGAGCCGAGCCAAGCCCCTGTGTGTCTGTGCCCCACAGGCACCGGCACTGCAGGGAGCTGTGGAGAGCTCTGTGGGCCAGAGGGGCATGGAGCAGATGATCCAGCTTTTGGGGCTTTGTCCATCTTGGTTATTTTGTTGTCTCAGGCTTGGGGAATGGGAATGTCAGCTGTGGTGGCATCCACCACTTTCTCCTTTGGGAGGCTGTGTGGCACCAACTGTGATAATGCTCACCCTTTTGTCTTTGCCTTGGTGCCCAGGTGGAGCTGGGTGGTGGGGATAAGCCCTTTTTTGCGTGTAAACCACCCTCTCTTTTTTACACTTTTTTTGTTAATGTTGTTGCTGTTACTGTTTGGTGCTTACCCCGTGGCTGTTTGTTTTCAGGGAAGAGTTATCTCACCAGAGGGGGAGGAGGGAAGGGGAGTGAATTGTTTGGAGTTTAACTCTCAGCTGGTTTAAACCAAAACTTTTATGATTCAGTTCAATGTATCTTTAAGGCCAAGTTGGATGCAGCCCTGAGCAGCCTGGTCTAGCGCAAGATGTCCCTGTCCATGACACAGAGATTGGAACTAGATGTTCTTTAACATCCTTCCCATGGGCCGTTCCATGACTCGATGATCTTTAATGTGTCACTAATCAAATCCATTTACTACAAATAAGTGTCATTACAGTAATATTTTGCCATTCGCTAAAAACATTAAAGTGCTTTCTTATGATAAAATTTAATTTTTTTTCTCTTTTAGCTCTCACCTCCTCTATAGAACGCTGTAATAAAGTTTGAACAGGAGCTTAACCATAGCAAAGCCCAGAATAGGTAATTTTTGTTAAATGAGTAACTGAATTTACAAACTATGTAAATAGACCCTTTCTCTGAGGTAAGTTATAAAGAGAATGGGACAAACACTTTGCTATCATATAATTTCACTGTTCAACTTTTTTAAAATTGCTGATATCATATTCTCATACAGATGGAAAAGTCATAAATATAGCATGAAATAATTTTGACAAAAAAGTATGTCCTAAACACTTATGAAATAGAAATGAAAATTCTTGTACAAGCAATTCCATTATTAATTTTTGATAGAATTCACAAAAGTGTATCAAAAATTTGAAACATTATTTTAGCCAAAATATCTCACTGAAGTTACTGGCACTGAATTAATTCTTATCAGTACCTAATAATTAATCAAAAAATCCTGTTTTCCTTTTTTTTAATCTTTTATGCAGTATGAAGAAAGAATAATAAATTCAATAATTTAGTGAGCCTCTCAAGTTTTGAGAGTTTCTATAAAAGGTCACATTATTCTCTTTTATAAATAAATAAATTCTCCTACTTTCCTGTCCACCATATAGTTATATAAAAGAATGTGAGTAAAATCTCTCTAATGATGTAATTTCCGTGACCATATAACCTACTTCTAGACTCAGTAATTTCACTTTTTTTTTGTTTCTTTATGTGGCCTTCACCCTCCCCCTGTATAATATGTTATATTTCTTCCTTTTCTTAATCCTGCTTTTAAAAGGATTTATTTATTCCCTCCTCTGCTAGAACCATATGTTGATTTAACATGTCTTGTGCAATTACTCTGCAAAGACAGTCCCAAATCCCTCTCTGTACCCTCGATAACTGCCTGGTATTTAGTGCTCCCTCTTGTATTGTATTTCAGTAAACCTAACATATTTGCAGCTGGTTTCCCTGTCTGTATCCTTTATGCAGATGAGAAACATCAAAAGATTTGGAGTCATAGCACCTGTTGGATTTCCTTCTGTATTTTTTTGCAGATTGGAACATTTCTGTTTGACACGTAATCTGCTTTCTGTTTCAAAATAGTTTCCTTTCCATTGACACACGTGCTCCTGAATAATTCCCTCCCCATCTCTATTTTCTGGATCAGAAGGCACCGCCCACAACAAAGACACAGAAAGGACATGTATAAAAACTTCTGACAGGATGTATGACAGATTTACAGCCTTCAGAGGAATGTGCAAAAGAAGTCACAATGATAGTACTCACTGTGCCTGTCTCCAATTTTGTTTACATTTGTACTGTGCTGAAACCAGGACAATTATCATTGCAATGATCATCTATGTTGTGAATATTGTTATTATGACAGTCAATACAATCCTATCCTTCCCTGTTGTGCAGCTCACCAAGGTTTATATAGACCATCAAGTTTGACTTATTTTCTTTCAACAACAAAAATATTCCATTCCTTCATAGATATAATGGTTTTATGTAAATTTGAGTTGCAAAAAGTATGCCTCTGTCTACAGTTTTAGGCAGAAGAAGGATCATGAAACCTTAAAGACCATATTTTCCACCAAACCCATGCTATTTAACTGGTGTATTGCCTTGGGCTTGGCCTCTCTCCTAAAGACAATGCATGTCACATGATATAATTTCTTCTACTCCATTTAGAATGTGATCAAGTATTTGCTTTGGCAAAATGCTTGGTTGCGGTTAAACCTTTCACAGTTTGTGAAGGAATGCAAAGCTTTTCTTCTGGTTGAGTCACTCTTTAGACGTGAATTATTTCAAGAAATTGTATAAATGCTACTAAATTTTATATTATACTTTCACCTGGTTGTATTAGCTCTGAAGAACACAAGAAAGCAAATAAATATAAAAGGACAGTTAAGAGCACATTATATTGGATACAACATCAAATAATGCCTACTTAGTAATTTGCTGTTTTAAAACAATCTTATTGAGTGCATATATGTGCACATAATTCAACAAAATTTGGGCCTAAGTAGTCACAAGACAGCAGAGAATTTCATCCACTCTAATCTGCCTCAGCTTTTCTTATCCTTGCTCACATTATATTAGGAATTAATTTCAGATGCAATGAGCGGTTTACTCTGACACACTCAGTGCCAAAGAGGCTTCATCTAAAAATACATCTGAGTCTATAGTGCCTATTAATAGGATACAAGTGTGATATGCAATGTAAAACATTTAGATTCTTCCTAATGCAACACAGATTTTAAACATCATTGCTGGTACACTTTGGATGTCCATCACGATAAGCAAATATTTTTTAAAAGTCCATGGGTGCTTGACTTCAGTGAGGTTGCATGGGGTATAAGTCAGAACAGTACAGGCCCCAGGAGTTTTATGAGGCATGGCTTTCCATAAATTTCTGTTTTATATGATTCCACTGTTTTTTGACTACATGAAACAAAAATTAGTTTCAGAAAAGCCAATTCCTGTTTCCAAACACAGATCTACAGCCAGAAATAAAATATTAGACTACTTTTTTTGTTCTCACTTACCACAATTGGTTTCTTCTGCATGAAATGGAGTTTAAAACACATTTTAGACATTACAAAATATATGAAGACTTAAAAGAATTTTTCATTAAATCATCCAATTCAAATAAGCAATTATAAAGGCATTTTTTCCATTAAATAACATATTTTTCAAAAATATGAAAATATATTCATACCCTTTTATTTTATGAATGACCTTTATTTATAGAAATTAGATTGCTATTTTTTGTTTATTTCAAATAAGCCTAGTTAAATTACTAGAAAAGATGTAGAATTGAAAGAAAATGCTTTCTATTCAAGCAAAAATATTCTTGACTAACAGGGTTTTACACTGAAACCACTGTAGTTATGCTAATCTACATCAGCCAGGGATCTTGGTCTTATAAACAGTTTGGGTCTTGCTTTTACTAATAGTATATATGCTCAGTTTCAAAAGGGATACTCACACTTGACATGAAACACATGTGGAAATATTTGAGATATAAAAATAGCAATAGACAAAATCACTTTAGAATGTGATATAAACGGTCAGATGCTGGAAATATGTTGGGATTCTTTGCACCTAATAAACAGACAATAGACACTGCAAGCTGCTACATTGGCCATTTCATTCTCTTAAACTGGAAAACAAGCAGCTGCTAGTTTTTCTGATGAAGCAGAAAAAGAATATCTCTGGTGCTATTGTAAAAGTGTAATAAAGGAAAGAATTGCCACATAAGAAATGATGACATTTCTGGAGTGCTGTGAGATTCTGTCATTAAATGAACTGATGTTTGAAGAATTATGTGCCAGCCTTTTTAGAGTAACGGGAAATTTGTGTTCTTGATACTGATCTTATCGTAAATGTTATATGTTATTTATAAACTAATGAAAAAGTTCAACATAAACTTAGGTTAATATTAATTGGCTTATTTTTCCCCTGTAAAAAGAATATACCAGGGGCACATTCTTCTGACACATTGGCCAGGCCTTTTGCTTTCTGGCTTTCTAGCTTTTACTGAATTATACTCTTAATCCTTCCATAAAACCTGTCTTCATTCAGCTTTTGATTTTAGAGAGTGAATAAAATACTTCAACTTCAGTTGATAGAATTAGTTCTCCATTTCAAGATAGTAAACCTTTCTTCCACTATTCCACTGTGAACTGGTTTCCTTCAGAGGGTGTCTTGCTAGCAGTTGGTGGAGAATTCTCTTCTGGATGAGACTGGGGAGATCTCTGTAGAATGACTTCACAGGAATAGAGACACTGAAAAAAGGGTTTGTGTAGTTGGGTGGCCAGTTCCCTTCTCTGTTCAACCGCATGAACAGGACATCAAGTCCTGCTTCACATCTTCCACACAATTCAGACAGCACTTGAATAATGGAGATTATTTTAGTCGATGTGGCTGTGCCTACATTAGAGAGTAAATCAACAGAGTGGTTTTACAGAGTGTAGTTAGTGCTGGTGGGGCAGTGCCCACACCACATGCATTTCAAGAGTTATATTCCAGATTCCCTCTTGACTGGTCTCATGCCCTCAATAAGCTGATTGGAGCACATTATCATCTTTAAGGAATTTTTCTTCTGGATTCATTTGCTCTGTAAGGAATCCAGTTTTCATGCTTTGAGGCCATTCTCTGCTGCCAACCACAGCACTATAATTGAGGCAGCCAGGATATTTCCTTCAAAAATGTGTTACTGATACTGATTAGAATGAGAATACTAGATACACCCTTCATTTTCCTTTTCTGCACTAAACTGTTGGAGTCTTGGTAGCATCAGAATTGGCATGATGCTATACAGTGTAGAATAAGCCATACGGGACAATTCTGAAACATAAAAGTCATGATGCTGAACCATTAAGGTATTGCTGGTGGTTTGAATTAAAATGAATAATGAACACAATTTGGAATAGAAATATGTGAGCGGCATTTTTTTTCTTTGTTACTTACTAAGATGTGATGAGTTTCTTGATTTGCTTGTAAAAATAGAGAGTTCAACTTTGAATTAGTTCTTTATTTCTGTCTTGATACCATCAACAACTATTGGTCAGCACGGTAGGAATAGAAGAATAGATGATGGAATGTTCTGTTCCAAAGGACATATGCAACTCCTTAAGAAGTGTATTTAGGCCTACACTGTATTATTTAGACACAGCCCATATGTAGGGTGTGGTATGGATCTGGACAAGATTGCAGTTTCTTGGCACCTAAAATACTTGGTTTACATTGGCCCTATACAGTTTCCAGATTTCTTGGAAATCCTCCTGGAGTTCATACTGATCTGGATGAGGAAGAACATATGGAGATATTAATCCATGCACTCATGCGAGCTTCATGACTGAAAACACAGCTACATGCCCGCTTCCTCAGGGAATAGCTGGTATATTTTGATGATTACTGGAAAACCAGCACTTGTTCTTCCATCATAAAGCATGTTGCTGGTCCTTTACAAACCTGCAAGCACTTCTCTTCAGTGTTCCTTCTCTCAGGGGACCCCTAGGCTATACCTGTGCCCATTCAGCAGCCCAGCAAGTCATCCTCACTCAGGAGATGCCTCCGATGAAAAACAGTTAAGCAAATAATACTGTAGGGCCTTAAAACATTTTGGGTATTGATTTTCAGAGAATTTTATTGCTCTTGTATCTTCTATTGAGGTAATTTTTTAAAGTGCAGTGAGTACATTGAGCAAAATAGCTTTATGTGATCTGTATGTGCTCTATGTCTCACATTGTTTAAGCTTTTTAACCTCTACTTTCAGCATGATAGTGTAAATATTTATAAAACTTGGTCCATAGCATGTGCCAATCTTTTATGCATTCTGCACTGGCCTAGGACTGGGGAAGAAGGGGCGTGGGCACAGAGAGCTCCTGCCAAATTGTTTAGGAATTCCCAAATTTAACTTCAAGATTTTCTGTCACCAGTGAGGCCCTAAACCCAGCAATCAATAAGCCAGATTCTTCTCTCAGTTACACTTATAATTAGGAGTAACTTCTGTAAGACTGAAAGTGATTACTTCAGTTGAGCTCTGTGGTCAACACCCAGTGTGACCTGTATAAGTCATGTTTGTATCTAAATTTTTGGTCGATATTTGTACACAGGTCTACTTGTCATATACTATAATTGAATATTACCCCCTTGTAGTCTACGACAACAAAGACTGTAAACCCTACTATATTTCCAGTGAATAATATTCTTCCATTTTTGAGTGCTGCTGATTTACAGGTTCTCTGATTTTGGTGTTGTGAAAGCCACAAAAAAGTGTGAAACTGACGCTGCCTTGGAAATGAAATGGAAGAGCCATCCCATTCAATTTGAGGGGAGACTGATTTGTGTGAAGATCTGTATCTACCTTCAAAAGATAAAAACTGAAAACTGCAGCATCCTCACTGAAGAACGGTCATTGTTAAACATTTGAGCAATGATTGTTGCTAAATAAATTAAACATGGAACTCAGTGAAACAAGGTTATGCATAAAGTACTTACAGTAGGTTTACTTGTGCTCAGAGTTTTCCAGAACAAACAGTGAAGTTTGTTATTACAAGACTATAAATGACCCAAGTCATTGTTCCTTACAAGAAATGGAAGCTAGCTGTCATGCCTACGACATATCTTTCAGCCAACAAGGCTTTTTTTTCACCAGGAGTTATGTATTGAATAATGCACTAAATTGCTGAAACTTTAATTGATTCCTCTTTTTTTTTTTCTAATTACACAACCTTCCAGTCAGCTATGACTCCACATCAACAAAATCAGCTCTTGTCATCTACATACCCCTGGTGAATAAAAAGAGTTTTAGAAAGAAAACCTATCACATATATCAGCCCGCTACCTTTTTTTATGCATCATCCTTGCTGCATGAGTTTGTTCATTTTTAAGTAAATCTATATATCAATACAGCTCTGTTGAAAAGATTCATGGAGTTTGAAGGCAGGGGTTACCTACAGATCAAGTGTGAAAAATCTCAACTAATAATTCTGTATATGATCTGTAACTGCAGTCTGAGCTATCTCTTAGAAAAATCCAGTTTCTTTCCCAGAAAGTATTGAGTTTCAATTCTATATGGAGAATCTTCAAAGCCACGGAATACATACTGTCCATGGGAAATTGCGTTTCTTGTGCGAAAATATTATCCTTATTTTTAGTTCAGAATAGACTTTTTAATAAAAAGGAAATACAGACATAATTTTCTGGAATACAAACAACAAACAAAAACCAACCAATACAAAACCTTCTATTTCATTGCATAATAGAGATTTGCATGCTTAATTCCCTTCTTCTGTGACAAAATAAAAGCATATGATACTGTCACATTTCAGAATTAAACACAAAAGACTCACATTTTCACCTTTGCTCAATGCTTGAGTTCACAGTAACTGTGCAAATTGGACCTATGACCTTTCCTCACTGCCTCGAGCACACCCCTCTTGGGTTTCTGGCTGTTAGGTGTTGCTTAGCTTAATACAGAGTCACACAACTCTTTGCTATATCTGGGTCATGGTACCAAGGATCATTTTCTGAGCAGATCTATCTTAACTTCAAACCATTCAGTCTGCTCCCTTTGGCCAGATAGCTTCCTTCAAGTTAAATGTCACATATTGAGAAGAAAATCCTAACTCAAAACTATTTCAGCAGACTGTGCAACTTCTCAAACTGTAAGATATTTACCTGCCTTCCAAGTGGTACCCAACAAACCAGTTGCCCACAGCCTCTTCCACTTTGTGCAGCCCTTTGACCTGGTATGCCAGCGTTTGAAACAACAATGTTTTCAGCTACACAGAAAAAGAGGCAAAGTCTAATTTGGTGCTTTATCTTCTAGGCGTGTTTTTGGCAAGTCTTGGCAGTCAGTGTTATATGTTTATTCCTGATGCTTTCATGCACCACATCTGTAAAAAAATAATTCCCAAAAATCATTATAAATTAATCTGAAATCACACAGAAAAAATAGCTAACAAGGCCTCACATCATCACATTGCCGCCCTGGCACACCTCAGGTGCTGTGTCCACAAAACTTAGCAATACTTGGAATATTCCTCTGGAAGAGCTCCCATCTATTTGACAACCTGTTGTTACCTTCATAAAAAGCTGATCTGTGTGATCACATTTTATGAAAAGGTAACCTTCCTAGAACTCCTAGACTCATATAACAATCTGTTCATGCTTCAGCTGTCTACAGCAGAGATCTTTAGAAATTATAGTCTTAAGCTCATTTCCAAGATGCAAAACTTTTTGTTTTCTTAGGGAAATTTAAGGTCTTTCTCCTGAACATAAAGGTGTTCCAGTACACCTAAGTTTTGTGCAGTTGCCATAGCCTGAAATTCTGATCTTATTCAGTAGCTCAAAAAAGGAACTGGTTTTGGAAAATGTGAAGAAATTAATTCCCATTTTAAAAGTAAAAAAAACAAACAAAAAAACCCCAAAAACAAACAAACAAACAAAAAAAAAACCCAAAAAAAATCACCAAAACTGTTTTAACTATGTAAAGAGGTAAGTAACAGGGTGTATATACAGGTTATACTGTAACAGTCATAAAAACATAAAGGGATAGAAGACCTAATTTCCAACATATACACATGAAGTTAGCCTATACTTGCTGTGCTAAAAAGCAACTGTTTAGGCTGGAAGGAGATCAGAATGTTTTCTGACAGATTAATCTAGCCAGAAACAAACAAGTTCTAAATCAAGGACCATTCTGAGAATATTTTCAGAAGCAATGTAAGATAATTTTTAGAGGCTGAATTCAATGGACGTAGCAATCTTCAAGACCTGAAGTTTCTTCTTAGCTCTTGGAGGCTGAGAAAGAAACACTCATAAAAGATGCACAGAGTTTCTCAGATATGAGAAAACGACTATAATTTGCCATTTTTAACTGATATTGACATAATTATATGTATAATGAATCATAATGGAAGTAATGGCCTGTTTTATTTGAAAATGGACTGTGGAACTTGCCATAAATATTCTTTAGCCATTTTGAACATTACAAGTCGGGATTAGGCTAGTTTGTGAGCACTTCATATTTAGACTGTCCTATTCAGACTTGCCAAAATGCACGCTTACTTGCTGGCAATGTGTTTTACTTTCTGTCAAAATATGAGCTCTTATAGAGGTAAGAAAGCACTTTTCTAAGTGTCAGAAGTCTCTTGAAGATCTTTAGAACTCCTGGGCCTTATTTCCCTTTTGCAAACAATGGAGTAAAACAGGCAGAGCTCCATGGCAACGGGTGGAGAAGAGGCAGCTCCATCTGGAGATGTGGAAATGGATGTGATTGCAATAGCAACGCAAAACTGCTGGACTTAACTAATGTCCAAAAGAAAATGCTGCCAATAACTTCTCAAAATTGATGACTCTCCATTACCATTTCTTCTTTATTTATTCACTGATATCCCTCTCCCTGGAAAGTTTTGAGAGAGCACAGAATGGTCAATTTGAAGGCCAGCAGTTCTTGTTCTATGTACTCATAGATTGAAACATAGACAGACAAATAACAAAATCCATCTCTGCAATCATCTGAGACCTACACCATTATGGTTTTGTTGTATCTAATGATTTATTAATGATATAGATGACGTGATAAAAAACCCCTATCTATAGTCAATGTGAAGTCACAAAAAGGCCTAGGGGGCACTCAGATAGGACTGAGTGTCTTCAGATTCACATCTGAAAACATCCAAAACTTTTGAGCTTCTAGTCAAATGCGGGTGATAAAAGCCAAGCTTAACATCTGGAAATCCATGTGCTGCGAGAGATCTGAACAGGTATCAAAACTGCAAAGAAGACACCTTTATGAGACTTTGGTACTTTCATACAGGCTCTGTTAACTCACAAACATACAATGATACATACAGCATTTTCTGTCTAAATGCAGTCATTGCATACCTACACTTCTTTGGCTGCGTCTTAGGTTACAGTGCAAGGTGTAACCAGCAGTATGTATTCAATCACCATCTTCATGAGCTGTTAAAACCAGGTAGGGCAGTGTTCTTTATCTCTTCCTTAACACATCCTTGATAACTCCCTCTGGAGGGATATCTTCTGTTAATGGGCCATCCAGCCTCACTGCATGACTCATAAAATTACATCATCCCGTTGTGAGATGCTCCGCCCAGGGGGAGGAACCAAGCATTCCCACCTGGATATAATCTGAGGTTTGGAACATCATAAACAGCCTTGTCCACTGGATTCCCAGAGGATGAAAGCTACCTAACCACTACTGGACGTTCAGAGGAAGACCAGACCCTTCTACAGGATCACTGCTTCAACAGGACAACATCTATCACTCCAGGAGGACTACAGACACCATTTAATCAGACTGCTCCCACCACCCTGACCAACAGGGTGTCAGGTTGTACTCTGACTCGGTCAATGTTTCAGTACAATTGCATTTATTTTCATCTTCCTATTAAATTGTAGTTCTGACTTGGAATCTCTCACTGGTTTGTTTTCAAACCAGGACAGGCTGGTATTAGAGGTACCTTGTACAGCTTCCACAACATTTCTTGTGGATGGTTTCTATATGAGTATATTTTAGGAATTGTGAAAGTGCAGCCTATGGTCTTTTTTGCTTATTGTGTGTCTTCAACTAATTATAAGAAAGTTGATTTATGACTGAGAATCAAAATACAACTAGAGTAGTATCATCTCACTTCACACTTTGGATTGTGACAGATATTCAAATTCATCAAGCTAAAAATACCTCAGATTCCACTGGGTGTCTCCTTCTTTCAGTGGATTTGCATCCATAAGTTAGCATCTTGAATTGATAAAATAAATAAATTAAAGTGATCTAATGGTCATTGTTTTCTCCTGTTTCCATCTTTTTCTTACTCTAGAAAGTGACGTAGTATTTCTTGTTTAATAATATTAACCTTCAAAATGTAACTTCTCTTATTCTGTGCTTAAAATGGTCAAATAAGAAAGTTTTGTCCTTAAGGAACAGTGTACCCAAAGAAATAATCGATGATTTGCCTCTTTTTGTACTGCACAATTTTTGAAGAGTAAGAGGCTTTTAAATGAAAAGCTGATTATATCTCTTAACTCTTTAGATTTTATAAGGTAAACCATTTGGCACTGCACTAGGTTCCGTGGGTTTCTTAAGTCAGTGGGAAAAGTCCACGTATGAGAAGTGAGAAAACACAGGTTTAAAACACTGTCTTGAAAAATTCATCATCATTAATGCTTGAGAAAAATGGGCATCTGGAAAGATGTCCCCACAAAAATTACGTGGAAATTGCTTTTATGTAGGTTTGAGTGATTTCTTCATCTAGTCTTATTTATGCTATCCACATTGGGAGATGGAGGAAAACAGTAGTGTTCAATCCATCTAGCAGCATATTCTCCTGTAACAGGATCGCTGCAGTTTCTTTCCAAATTAATGTTCTTGAGCATTCTCCACTTCCTGACTAGCTCATTAAAGGAGCTAGAAATATCATTTAATCCAGGTATGGATTAAACTGTTAATCCAGTTATTAACTGACAATTTGGGCTCAACTGCAGTGTAAAGCTAATTTGAATATGTTTACCTGATAGCTAATTAATCAGCTGAATTAGAGCATATTATTTTCAAAAAATTGTATAAACTAGTTCAGAACACTGAATTTCAGGTAGCACCATGTCTCAGCTATGTCTGCTGTGGCTGAGATCATAACAGGTCAAAGCAAAATAAGCTTTAATATGCATATGAAGAATATTCCACCCATTTTTGACTAATATTTTGATGATCTATGACAGCATGTTAGTTGTTAGGTGGCAGGGATTTCATTAGTACGACATCCATGTGTAGGTCAGAAGGACAAAGAACTGTACATGAGCCAGCAATGAACGATTGCAGCCCAGACAAACAAAAAATCCTGGGCTGCATCCAAAGCGGCGTTGCTCGGCTCTGGTGAGACCCCACCTGCAGTGCTGCATCCAGATCTGGGGCCTGCAGGACCAGAAAAACAGGGACCTCTTAGACCAGGTCCAGAGGAGGGTCACAAAAATGATCACAGGCCTGGAGACAGGCTGAGAGAGTTGGGATTGTTCAGCCTGGAGAACAGAAGGCTCTGGGGAGATCTTATTGTTGTTTTTAAGTACTTATAGGGCACTTACAAGAAAGGTGAGGAAAAACTCTTTAGCAGAGTCTGTTGTTTTAGGACAAGGGGTGATAAACCACAAGAGCATTGCTTTGGAATAAATATAAGGAAGAAATTTTTTTACAATGAGACGGTGAAACACTGGAACTGGTTGCCCAGAGAGGTGACAGGTGTCCAGTCCCTGGAAACATTCCAAGTCAGGTTGGATGGGGCTCTGAGTAACGTGGTCTAGTGAAAAATGGCCCTGTCCAAGGGGGTTGAAACCCTAGAAGATGATCTTTTAGGTGCCTTCCAACCTGAACCATTCTAGGATTCTATAACAAGATTGAAAGGCATTGCTACGTGCATATACGTACAAAATCAATGTGCTGCGCTGCTTGCTCTGCATATTTGTATACTGCAATGCCTATTTGCATTGCTTATTTCAAACTGTAATTGCTCACTGTCCACCCGGGAAGGACCATGACTCAATGCCAGGTGTCATCTCACGCGGTGTTTATACTTGCATGCTGTTCATCTTTAGAAGTTATTTTTCATTCCCAGCACCTGCAATCACAGATGTCTAGCCAGTAAATAATTTTTGCTCATCCTGCACAGGACAACTTGAAAAATATGTTATTGTAAGCAAGTTCCAGAATAAGCATAATACTTCTCTGAAAGTGGGTTTTGCAGTCATCCCAGGGAATTGAGGTACAGAAAATCTACCAGTCTGGATTTCATGAGAGGACAAAGAATGTTTCTGAGGCACCTACTATAATTCTGCTTTCTGTTTCTCTGCAGACACCTTTACAGATAAATAAAACCACATGCTACAGCTACATGATACACTCTTAGTTCACTAAATAAATCCAGTTTAGGTTCACTCAGCCTACAGACTATAGGTTTAGTATAGGAAATACAGGATTTTTTACATGGTGTATGGACACCTAAATCGTAAAGAATGCTTTACACTGGATGCATTTCTGAATTAACTTTTTGGGACAGAAGATTGGTCTACACACCAGTGGCCCTCTGATGATTTTAATTCCTCTTATCTTGTTAATTCTGTGTCCTCTTTAAAACAGCTTCCAACCACTGAGCTGAAAAATGGGTCAAAAGAAATCAGGATAATAAAACAAAAACCTAAATATTTATCTTGTTTAAATGATTCTTTCCTCCAGGAAAAGAAAAAAAAAAAAA
>VWZT01000793.1:944004-993022 GCA_013397055.1 Pachycephala philippinensis
GATGTGAAAAAACAACAAAAAGCAAAAAAAAAAAAAAAAAAAAAAAAAAGCTCTATTGTTTTCTATTGCTTTCATTCTTTGTTTCCAATAAACTGAATTTGACACACACTGGAAAGAAAAATTCCAACAGCTCTTGCCCAATATCTTCAGCAATGTCTTGTTTGCAAAAGAAATTTAACTGTTACTTTGCTTCAGAGCCTTTTATGGTTTTGGCCTACAGAAGTTTTCTTACACCTCAAATGGCCAGGGTGAATAGGTCAATCCTTCAAACTCAATGGGCACATTCAACATCTAAAGAGAAAAAGTCCATTAAAAATTCTTGAAGAAATTGGAGTATTTGTGGAGGTGAGTTGTTAGACAAGAGGGAATTCTGTTACATGTTCTCAAGTTCTGCAAACATTAGGGGACAATCCAATGGCTCCTCTTTTACGAGGAGGTTGCTGAGGTAACCTGCTCAAGATAGATTTGATGTTTACTTTTGGGAGACGTCAAGCCATGAGGCCTGTAAAAAGAATTATGATGTTTCAGCCATTTCAGTATCAACACAGTTGGTGTATCTATTACCTTGGCTTCTTTGATGGAAGCTTGAGGGCTTCTGTTACGAACTTCCTCATATTTCAAACACCGGGTGAGCACACATCAACTGTGGATTTTGCCCATCTGTGTATTTTCATTTGTGAGAGAAAGAGAACTCTGTTTTCTGGTTCACCTACTGAAGAAACAAGATTTAACTAATGGAAAATGCTGCTAAATGGAAACTTGGAGGAACTAGGGGTTTTTTGGGAAATGTGTAGATTCAATTATAATCTCTTTCAGACACTCTGATTAGAACTATGAAATTATCAGATCTCCCTTTTTTGTGTCATATCATAACATTTCTAACATGATCTGACAAATGCTTTGAAATGTGTAGGTCTCTGCAGAACACCTGGTTTTAAGAAAGGGATTTTCTAAAGAATTCAAAACTAGTCAAATAAAATTATTTAATTTTTACTTCAAGATAACTTATGCTAGAAGAAACACTTGTCTCCTAATATGAATTTAGAAAGATGTACAACTCAATTATTATATTTAACTATTTATTTCACAAGGGAAGATTCAAGAAGAAAGCAATTGCTTGCTTGAAAGAAAATCCCTTGAGTCATTCAGATGCCTCCTGCTGAAATTCATTCACCTACATTTAAAGAAGAGAATTTGGCATGATAACATGAAAACTGTGAACTGTATGGAAAATTACAATCTCTTAGAACGCCAATGCCCCAGATGTCATCAGGTATCGAGTCAAGTAAGCAGGGAGAATCTGAGGTCCTCAATAGGACCTATCAATAGGACTTGTGTAATGCATAAAAAGTAACTGTAAAGTGTAGTTTGGAAGCTCCATGCTTACAGAAAGCTGATTTTTGCTCTGATAAAATATATTATTTTTTCTTGTTACTAAGAAGAAAAAATGAGTTTAAAATTTATATTGTTGTTTAAAGCCTCAAATTTATTAAGGATGCTTGAAATTATCTTTCTAAATCCAACCTCCCCTTAAATGGTATTGTAGGAAGCTTAATAAATAAAAGAGATATTTAATTTATTTCTGTTTTATTTTGTTTGAGTTTCAAGGAAACACTGCACAAAATTCATTCACTCAATGGAAACAAAACTGTAAATTTACAGGATGCAATATAGCAGGTCAATAACATGGGGAAGTTGTTTTGTTCTTGCCATTAATCATCTGGTCAACCTCTATATGACTAAAACACAACGTTTTATTTACCTGCTTTCTCATTTCCTACTATATAGTGTCTTTAATTACAGCTTTTCAGTTCATTGTAAAAAAAAATAGGTATGTAAACTCTTTTTACAGATTGGGTATTTGATATTGTAATGTCCTGTTCAGTGCCCTTGAAAAACAAAATCCTCCCTGGGTAATATCCTTATGCTGCTACTGTTTAAACCTTTCTGCTCTTTCCCTTTCCCCTCACGCATCCAACATATACAGCAAGGAGCAATCAATCTTAGGTACTTAACTGGATGACCTAAGGCCTTTTCATTCGCTAATCATTGTCTCTGCCCCAGTAAATCTGTTAGAACCATCATTTACTGTATCAAATAATTACGCTAAAATTTTTGAAATAGAAAATTAATTTGTGATATCATGTTCTATAGTCCTCTTGTTCACTTCATGAATGAAAATAAAAATTGAGTTTTAAATTAAGAGTAATAACAGTCATTGATCTTTCTTTTTAGAGTTACTTCATGTTGAGTCTATGAACTTTTGTATTTTGAAATGTCTTTAAGGGTTTAAACAGAAACCAGAAGAAATTAATATTTCAATGCAGTGACAATACAATTCTTTGTGTGCTTTTCAGCAACTAGTTCTTTTGACTTCATAAAATAATAACTAAAAAAATAGTGAAGGCAAAGAAATGAAGCCAAGGACTGCTACTATTGGGGAGTGAATTCTGTCACTTTTGGTTATACAAAGTGACATTTTTCTTAACTAACTAAATTAAAATTGAACATTTTTTCTGTACATCTGTTTCTCCACACAAGGAAAGACCAACGACTCTTCACTGCTTGCATCAGTCACTGCTCCAATCCATGAGACAGGGGTGGGATCAGACAATGGAGGGAGAGCTTCCCTCTGTGACTAACATTTATAATCTGGCCCAGTTCCACTTTGACTAAGCAAATGCAGTCACTGTGTATTAATGAGACCTAAGATGCCCTAGGATCAGTGTTCAGGAAGTGCATGCAGGAAGCATGCAAACAGCTTATCCCGAATCATTCGTAGTGAATTGCTCAAGAGGAGCTCAGTGACTCAAGTCCTTCGCTCTTTCCGTTCAGCTGTTTATGGCTGACCTTGGGTAACTTTCCTCCTCTTTTGATTATGCTATTACTGCTGTTCACTTGCTGGTGTTGCCACAGGTCTCTCTTCTGCCATTTTTCCTTGGCATAAAGCTGTGCTTTGAGTGTGGAACAAAAAGACATTGTCACTTTCATTTTGGGGCTTTGTTGCTTTGAGCAGAACCTCACAGCTCTAGCACAGAAATGGACCTTCTTTCTGGCCACTGCCAGATACTTCTGTGAGCATCAGGTGAGTGAATTGCAAATGGGGAAAGTCAGGAAAGAAGTCAGAAAGCCAGTCTGATACTACAGCAATAGTAGGAATATGTTAATGAAATAAAATAAAACTTATTAATCCTAATTTAGTCATCACAGACCCATGCAAAATGTATATTTTATTCCCATTTAAATCTTCAAAGTAAAGATTAAATAATACTTGAATAATCCTTCTTCCAAGTAGGGGTTCTCTGAATGGATAAAAACTTTCTGCTGCATGAGACAAAGTACTGTAAACTGAATAACGCCTCTCAGTATCCTGCATCTAAGCCTAGCTAAACAAACTGCATTCCTGTTATATATGTTATTGATGGAAAATAGAAGTTGCTTTTCTCTCAGTCTCTTGTAACAGACGCAGTTGCTTAAAGTGCAGCTGTTAAAGGAAATATTCCCTAGTTTTTTTATTTATAGAAGTTTCTCAGCCATTAAAAATAATAAATAAAAAAGGCAAATAGGCTGAAAATTGATCTACATTTACAGATTGTGAGTGCTACTTTTATGAATTTTATTTTTCACACACTTTGAAGACTGTCATTAGAGCAAAAACAGCTTTCAGAGCTGAAAATGCTACATTCTGCAATTATATTTCTATATATGCAGATAATAAAGCTGTTTTGTCAAGAACTTATAAAAAAATTCAGTGTAATCTTTCAAAGAAAATCTTTTCAAACAAAACCTGATGAAACAAAATTCGATATGTTTCAATTCGGTCTCCATGTCTTGTCTTGAATTCAGGAGCAGTAGGCTGAGTTAATTCAGGTATGGACAAGTAAACTGAGCCCCAAGTGGCATGCCTGATTTACAGTGATAAAGGGATTTTGTGGAACTACATCATAATTTCCAGACCTAGTACTGGTGGTATTTATATTGTTTCCTTACCAGGTCAGATTTGAAATGCCAATCTCATGGTCAGTACTTTTGTGGTCATTTGTGGTCATTGCTAATAATTCACATTTTTCCATTTTTATTTTTTCCAACTGTTTCCATCCACAGAAAGTCTTACGATATTTGGATTGGTTCAGATTATTTCTTCACCTAACCCACTCATTTGTTTGCAGAAATGTTCAGGATAATTAGAAGAAAAATGGACCTATAGAGAATTGGTTGTACAACCTGTGCAGTACCATAAAAACAGATAGTAGCATATCCTTCATCTTCATAATTTGTTTGCATTTGCAAGGGAAAAGGTTAAATATTTTTCCCCTATGAATAGACAAGTAGTCTGCAAGCATTTAATAACCCTTCTGGCTAACTGGCTCAGATAGCTGAAGTCCATTAAAGCCGTTGCCAACCGTTCCGTGCACAGTCAAGTTTTGTTGATCGGAGCAGATGAATCATTAATAAACTAAGGAATCCACCAAAAAAACGAAAGTACAACCAGCTGGTAACTGATTCATGGCTGATCTGCAGTGTCTGCTGGGTCTGTGGGCTTGTTTTGCTGGTATCATTCCCTCGCAGCGTAAGACATTGAAAGAAAGAAGAGGATCACCAGTACCTTGGTACCTCTGACCCACACAGTATGATTAAGGTCTGCATTATGTACAGCAAGCTACACTGGATACTCACACTACTTCATATAAATCAAACAATGTGGTTAACCTTACAAAAGTCCAGCTTCATATAACAGCACAGGTAGTATATGCTGCTTACTACCTTAATGTATAAAAGTCCGATGTCTGCAATCTGTAACATATGTCCTCAAAGATCTGAAGTTTCCTGACTTTTAGGGTGTATCACATTATATTTCCTCCATGCAAAGTCCAGCTGCTGTTAAAGAACCCTTTACAGCTTGTCCTGGAGACTTGGCCAGAGAATCTATTTCTGCTTGGAGCTGAAATAAACAAGGTTTCTTTTCTCTGAACAGAATGATCTTTTCTAAGTGTTTTTCTGCCAGATTCTGAGTCTTGGTCCCAATCCAGTGTGATGGAGATCAAGGGAGGAAGCTTTCCTCTCAGTCAATAGAGATTCCTGCTGTTTTGTCAACTCACCAAAGAAAGGTAGAGTTGGTACAAAATCAAAGTCTGTAACAAGCATGTCTGTGACAAATACTGAATTTCCTGCTACTTGCTGTGTACTCTGCTCTATGGCAGCAGGATAGAGGTTTGTCCTTAGGAGATGCCACTGAAATACTGTAATAGATGCTTGTCCCTTCTATTTTAACTTTTCTGGTTAGATTCATATCTTGTTCCAAAGGTTATTCAGGATGAGGATATTGCATATAACTTTCTCCAAAAATACCAAAATATTAATACTGTATTCACTTTTGATCATCAGCATTTCATAAGTGTTACCTATTTTTCAGATTAAACTTGCCATTGCCCTTCTCTCTCATTTGCCTGATAGGAAATCCACCAAGAAATGAGTAAGAAACAGTCTTGAGTTAAGGTCCCTGCCTGAGCTGTGGAAGGAACTGAAGAAGGAAAGGAGTGCCTAGACTATTTACAGTGTGATTTTGTCACTAACCCACTGGCCCAAGTTGCATTATTGTTACTACAAATTTATTATACAATAAGATAGAGTGGAAAGTGAAAAATGTCCTGGCTTTACTGTGATACAACCGTGATTTCCCAAATAATACCATTTCATCCTCATGCTCATTATCGCCTAAGCTATTCCATTCTGTTCCAGTTTCTGGAACTAGATTTTATTTTCATTCAAGGTGAAATCTTAAAAGAAAGTAAGATAATGTGCATAGCCATGATCCAAGAAAGTAAGATAATGTGCATAGCCATGATCCAAGAATAGCCACTGTTCAAAAAATAATTTTGGGCTCAGTAAAACACATTTGCTTGAATCTGAATATTTCGTTTGAAAAATAATCCTGGCTCTGGAATTAAAAAATCCTGGATAATAAACAAGGCTATAGCTATTTAAGGAATATAATTTTCCCATTTACCCAACTCTTGAGTCCAAATAATGTCAGTGATATAAAAACCACTAACAATCAGCATTTTATGATCCCAGTCTGCCCCATTTTCCTTTCATAGTGTGGTACATGTTCTGATAGTTTAAAGTCAAAGTAAACTCTTGTTACTTATGAAAATGAACAAAGGAAAACCTCAGTTAAATACCAAGAGGCATTTTAGCAGTTAGGAGGCCAAGCTCTTCCCTGCCTTGTGGGGTACTTTTTAGCACAGCAGGCCTATAAAGAATCCAGTATGTAAAGGAAAAGAGAATAACCATTCCTGGGGATATTCCTTGGCTAGGGATCTGTAATTGGGCAAATGCTGTCCACTTAACACACTATCATTTACGGTTGAAAGATATCAAGCATCTGGATGATCTTTGGAGATTATGGTTTCTAGTTCCTGTTCCATATGCACATTTCTGCCTCAGTGACACAGCAGATACTGCTGGATGATATCAAGTCTGAAATGTAGCCCATTCTTGAAAATTTAAGGAAAATATATGTATTCGACGTTGCACTTAACAAAATATCCTAGCATCCAGAACTTGGTAGTGCAATGTCCAGCTTCAGTTCAGAGCTCTTGCTGAAGATGGTAGGACTGACCTTAAGGGACAAAACTAAGTGCCATAAAATAAGATCTGAAATAGTTTCTTTTCTGAGCTGGCAATACCCAAGGGTAAGGAGTTGGAAAATCCACACTTTTTGAGCTTGATATGCCTGATTGAGGGCTTCAGGAGTCTGTCCTCATCCATTCAGGATTATCATCTGACAGTCCTCTCCAAGTGAAGCAAGACTCTCCCTTTAGAAGTATGGCTTACAAGAAATGTGCCATTTTCCCAATGCTATGTGCTACTCATGGCACTGACACCATCTAGAAATGAGAGAGAGCAATACCCTCCACAAGCAAGAGGAGTTCAGACACAAAGCACTGGCTCACCTTCAAATTAAACCACACTGAGCAGAGCACCTACAATAACTCTAGTTTCACAACAGCAAAAAAAAAAAGTGTGGAATGACAAAAAAATAATCTGTCATTTTTATGTTCTGCTGGAGTCATCAACATAAAACTTTTTCTAAAAGACATTGTGTAGTTTATCAGAAAATCCACCAACTGTCTATGTTTTTTTCAAGGATTTTGCTCAATCAGAGCATGTGAACAGTCAGAGATATATTTCCATATGAGACCTTTTCAGGAAATTTTTGTGAAGTTCAGGTCTTTCTCCTTGGAAAGACCCAAGCTGCCCATAATGTATTGATTAAATCACAACAATTTTATATTATATTTACAGTGTATTTCAGCCAAACTTTTTATTTTGTGGTGGTTCTTTTTGTAAAGCAATTTCATTACAAAAGAAGCTCCTTATTTGAGAGGGGATCAGGAATTGTTTTGTAAGAGTTTCCATTACTTGCTTTTATTTTGGCAATCAGGGCATTTCAAAGTATATCTCAACAGCCAAAAACTACAGCTGAGTATTTGTTAGAACAAATTCTTCTCATGCAAGAGGACAGCAAGCCCATATGACATCGATCAAACTCCTGTTTCTTTCAAGACCCAGATAAATAAACAAACAAACAGAACAGTCTTTGATTGTTCACATAGTTATGAAATAGTCCATAATAGAATATTTTAAAATTATCTAGATTTAAAGTCAGTGGCTTAAATGGTCTGATGATGAGTCTAGATGTTGTAAATAATGAATGACAATATATGTCAGGTGTAAGATATGGACTGTAATGGAGAGACAATTAAATTCTGTACAAGCAAGGAATACAGTTATTGGTAGAAACCCTTCCATGCATCAATATTATGTTCTTAATCTACCTGGCCTCAGACAGGGATTAAAAAGCACAAGTGTTGTGCATGACCAGCCTCATCAGGAGACAATCTCCTCTTGAAAGAGATGTTTCTGTCCCCCATCCCAGGTCATCAGAGTGCACCAGAGCATTGAGTTGTGTTGAATCATTTTGATACATCACCACATAACTGTAAAAGGCTCTAGCAAGTTCAATGCTCCGTTGACATTATTAGAGTGGTATGCCACTAAATTTGTCTTACCAGTATAGGCTTGGAACAGATTTCAGTGTTTAGAGAGCCTGACATATAACAAGAGAAAGTGCAAAAGAAGTGCCATGTTGCCAAGGATGCCAAGAGAAGGAAGAAGAATGTAAAGTGAGAGCAAAAAGTAAGGTACAAAGTTAAGTTTATAGTATGGCTGCCTGCCTACTGCATGCTGTTATTTTTATTCTTAAGTACTTTGGCAGTACATAAACATTTATATGTACTTTGACTTACTTCAGCAAGGAAAACTGTGAACTAAAGTGTCACAACTGCAGAGCTGGCATTGTGCTTCCTGCCACGACACACAAAACAGTGGGGAGGGAATTTGTAAGGTCATTGAAACATCAGAAACAACCCGAAGACATGAAAAAGGGGGAACCTCATGTTCTTGCACTGATAATAACAATCCAAAATATTTAGTTAACTTCCTTTTCTTATTTATAAGGAACACCTGTGATTTAGCAGTGCAATAATAGGTCCTAAAGAAGCCAAATATTTTATACAACTATTCAGTCTGCTGTCACTGCTCGAATGTGACTGTGGGAAAGGGTTAACTGATTGAGGAGCAATCAAACAATAATTCCTGCAAATTTTCCCTCAGAACCAATATGGATTCCAATGTAAATTATCCTGACCACAGACAGTCCTGATTTACCAGTGTAGTCACAGTGCTTATTTTTTCACCCTATCCTAGAGATGGAAAGAATTATTTCTTTCCAAGGGAGCTCGGTGGAATTTGACTTCAGGTCAGGAAATCAGCTGAAAGAACTATAATGAAACAGAGATATCTGTCCCTACTTTTAAACATTCCCTTTATTTTCACAAAGTACTAAATGCATGGAAATGGTGAACTTGGAGGCCCATGCCCCACTGTTCTATGCCTTATTTCTAGGACTCCTCTGTCACTGATTTCATATATGCACCAACAGTCTACTGTGGCTTTACACAGGAGTCAAGAGGAGTGGAAGAGAAAATTCTGAGACTTGAGCAATTGTCTCAAAATTTGAATATTGGGAAGATAACATATTGGTATATTATTTTTCCCTTTCATAGAGATTCAAGGGGGAAAAAAAAGAGGGGTTTGGACTGTACATTTAAGGAATAAAAATAGACACAGTAATTTATTTCCCTGGTAGGATGTGATTTCAGCTAGGGTGGTTACCTTTGCAAATTTTCGTTTCTTTTGGGCATAGTGTCTGCTTTTTCCAGCAGAGGCTCTTTGCCTACCCCACTTCCTTTCCCACTGATATGTTCATCACACAGTTTGTCCAATCAAGTTCCGCTCCAAATACTCATTTTGGTGAAATTCCGGCAACAAATGGATTTGGTTTCTAAAAAAATCCATTTTTTAACTTGATTTTTCAGAGAGATTAGGTTAGAAAAATACCCATTAAAATGAAGGGTATTTATATTCCCTGAATGGGAACGAATGCAGCTCCAATTTTTCCTGATAGCTATAATCAGAATGTAGTCCAAATTCCATTGCTATCTCTAGGACTTTTGGCAGAACAAAGACTGAATCAGAGACAAAAAACAGGATGCCATCAAACACATAAATGTTTTTCTTTTTCTGAATATGTTCATTTAGCCACAGATACCTAATCAGTGCAGCATAACTGGCTAAATGCAATATTTACATAACAGAAATGACATGAGTCCCATTTTTCGTGGTGCATTTATGCAAGAAAATGGGTGGCCCCTGTACGAGCAATTCCAAGATGTTATCCCTGAAAGTATCATCTATTGAACATATTTTCTTCGGGCAAAACTACTATTTTTTTTCTACTACTCAAGCAAAATGTATTGCATAAAATTAGTGTGATGTTACAGAAAAAATTCTAGATGTTACAAATTTGCAGTTGTATAATAAGTCTTGAGATGAGTGTGTTCTACCAGACCTAATCATTTGTTAAGGTATGTTTTGTCTGACACTTACCTGCAGGAGACAGCCACACCCTTGTTTTGAGAAGCATTTCACAACCGAATGATAAATCCTTATCATACTGCTTGTTTCTTCCTAACATGAATAAAAATCTCCACAAATTTTCTTGCTCTTTACAGCCAAAACTTCCTTGAAAGACTTTGCAACACTAACAGAAAAAATGCAAATTGTAGTTCAGCACCTTCCATGACTTCTCTTTTCTCCTTTCTTGACCTTTCCAGTGGCATATCAAGCCTTGGTGGTCGCTGCCTGGGTATCGATGGCAGCTTTGCAAAGCATAAGGGGAAGTTTTGTGCTACAATGGGGACTGAAGCAGTGCACTGATTTCCAGTAAGTCTCCTAAGCAGCATAGGGGATTATTAACTTTTTGGTCACTATTACTGATTTGGACCTGATTCGAACAAATAACCCATGTTCAATTAATAAACAACTGAAACATCCAGTCCTCAGTTTCAATAACTTCTCCATATATAATCTAAAATATTGAGAACATGTTTATAATTTAATACAGTTATTGTGATTCTGTGCCAACTATTATCTCATGCATATAACTTGAACATAAAGTTATAGAATAACCCAAGCCAAGAGAAAGGTAGATTTCTTTACCCACAAAATCTCTGCAAATTATAACTTTGTGTCATGCTGTAAATAGACCTATTTTTGGTTTTACACTTAATATAAAATAAGACTAATATTTATATTAAAGCAGTACAAAAATGCAGGAAACACTGCCATCATGTGAGTTCACGCATACAAACGAAACATTTACCATAAGATTGATCAATAACTTTTTTCTGCCTCCAATGTTAAAAAGAAAAAATCTATAAAGCAGCTCAGGGTTCTTTGACAAAATGCACAGTTCACTTGCATTTTGGGTGGGTGTTCAAGTAAAGCGGGATTTATTTTTTGCTCATGAGAGAAACCTGGGCCCACCTCAGGTCCATGGTAATTTTTATTTTGACTTGACTTTACTGGAGCCAAGATTTTATCCAATACCTTTAAAAGGAAACTGAAGAATGTAGCCTGGCTTTCAGCACTATGGATTGTCATACAAGGATGATGGCAGCAGCAGTACCATTTCCTTGAGGACTATTCTAAAGAATCCCAACAATCTAGACATGCACAAAATGTCACAGCTGTTGCATCTGTCTTTACCCAAATATTTTTTCCCAATGCAGAATGTACACTGCATTGTGCAAATTGCCTTCAAATTAGCAGTTGGAAAAGGCACTGCAACTCATTTATAACACATTTTATTAAGTACAGATCTCACTAACACTTATTTTAGTTTCTGTGTCAATATAGGACCTGATCTAGATTCAGTGAAACTGCAGATTAGAAAGCTGGAGAAAAGAGCATTCACTCACTGGAATGTTTTCTTTGTACAGCAAATGTAGTAGAGATTGTAAAAACCAAATTGATTTGCTTCAGTGTTTAATGCATTTAATTACTTGACATTTTTTTGTACTTGCTTTTAATTTTAAATAAGGTCCTGCAATGCAGAAATCAACAGCTACCCTGAAAACTCATCCTTAAAGGCTAGAACAGAAGGGTCGAAAGTCATACTCATGTTTCAGAAGACAATTTAACCTTGAATTGGTGAGGGTTTTTTCCTAATTATACAACCAGTGACTGAAATGCTGCTTTTACTATGTATCATGATTTTTCATTTGTCAGCTGGAAGTCACTTTTGTGTTCCATACAATTGTGTCACTGGTCCCAAATTTGCAGATTGTCCAAGTTTTGTTTCTGAAAAGAAATTACTTTCCTTATTTGAATATGAATAGCAGCTATGCAGTATTTTCAGTCATGTAGAACACTTTTTCTTAGTACAGAGCTTTTTCTTCACCTGTTACAAAATCACTTTTCACAACATACACAATTCAACACAGGAGGTTGGGTGGCCTGATAAAAGGGATTGGTTGCCCTTGAATCCTGGAGAAAGGATAATAACCAGTAGTATGGGAAATTGGAATGTGTGATTTAATTCTCTATCTTTTTATTTTTCCATTTTATTCAAGGATTATTGTCATGATAAACCTCCTGATTATTGTGTTTTCTTATGAAAAATAAGTGACAGTAGGCATCTCAAACCTTCCTGTCACAGTTTGAGTTTGGAGATCCTGTTTCTATTTCTAGAGTATTGATTTGCCAGGGATAATCTCTCTTTGTCCAAACCTGCTTTGTACAAGATGGTTTTCTTTTCTCTTATATACAGCTTGTCTATAACATCTTATTTATTTTTCTTCAGTGCTGAGGTTACAAAAAACAATTTATTGATTTTTTTTGGAAAAAACCTATACTGTTGTACTCTAGGAGAACATGTGATTCAGCTCAAATCCATGCTGAAGTCTGTAATCGTAGCATTTCTATTTCTCTTTCTTTTGTTTTCTTTAAAGAAAATATCTTAATTTTCAATGCAAAATGTCATTTGAAGATCTCAGCATGCTCTGGAAGCATATCATCTCTTTAGGCTTTACAGCAGAAACTGCCTTTTCAAGTATTTCTTTAGGTCTGAAGTCAAAGAGGAGAAGGACAATATGTCCCTGGGTGCCTGTGATGTGAAGAAGGCTTGAAACACATTGGTACAGTAGTGCAGTTGGCCATCCACTGCACAACATGTACCACTTCCACAAAGAAAATGCTTCTGAATCTCGTTTTGAAGGAGCTCAGTTAGGCTCTGAGAGAGACTTGTGAGACTGGGTCTGGCATGTGAGGAAGTCTGCAGATCCTGCAAAGAGAAGAAATAGAGATTAGGAACAAAACATGGGGTCCAGGGAGGAAAACACATTGCCAAGGGGAGAACAGAGTTCTAGCATGACCTGCCAAAGATTTAAGGCAACACACAGTTTCTCCAAAACCTTTCTTAATTTGCAGAAAGTTGACATTGAGGTCATTGATTACATTGCCCTGTGGTTTCTTGTTTGAACTCGGACTGCTGCACCAGCTAGACAGAAGTTTCCACAGACTACATTACGTGGAAGCCCAAAGCTCTCTAAGGTGCCTCAAAGAGCAGAGGGTATCTCAGTGCATGGGCACCTGAAAAAGGTCTTTCAGGTCAGGTTCAGGTCCAGACTCAGACACATGAAGATGTTCTTATCACATGAGCTGGATGGGCTGTGTCTGCCCCCCATGGAGGCCAGAGCACTGCTCTGCTCACAAATGCTCTGGCACCTCACTGGCTGGGGTCTCCAGACCTGATTGACTGTATTGACAAAGGGTTTGACTCTTGCCTGGGCCTGGGCAGGCAGTGACATTTTGCTCATTCCCACCAGCCACACCAGCTGCACAGGAAGGGTGCACAGGAACCTCACAGCAGCCCTGGCCTCTGCACCAGCAACAGGAGACCAGGCACAACAAGTGAGGCTTGGAGCATCTCTGCTGGCAACTGAGTCATCCCCATGGACATCCCCTCCATCTCTAATAGGAGCAGAGATGTCTAATTTGCATTCAAATATCTATACATTGGCATTTAAATTTAGGCATTTTTCTTTGCACAGTGAATCCTGACCTTGATGTTTCCTAGTCATTATTTGTCTGCACTGCAATTAAAGCCACAAGGAAGTCTGTTGTTAGCTAGAGTTAGCGTAGCCTCCCACCTCTTTTTATCCTCCTAAACAACTATGTTCTGCTTGAATTGTGCTACCTGGGACCTGCAATAGTAGCATCATTTCAGTTCCTCTTTAGAGATAAAGAGTTTCCCTCTTGCTGAAAACTGGATCTGACAACTGGCTTGCTCCCTGTGTATGTTGGTGCCTGTTGGATGTAGGAAGACAATGCATCACATCGGAATGGTCATAACATCACAACAGGAAAAACCCAGTGCTGTTCCTGTGTGGTTGTTCTTTCGCATTGAGTACAGTTCTACACTCCTTTGAAAGTAATCAGTACGTTAATATGAGCATCAATGGGCAAATGTAGGCACAGAAATTTTGAAGAGCTTTACCTCTCGTTTGATTTGTACTACTCTGAACTTCTTAAAGTTAGTTTTGGATATGTAAGCTACGAAATAATCTTCAAAAATCCTCAGATCTTCAGAAGCTGCACACTGTCACTGCTGTTTGTTCTTTTATAAAATATTCATGACCATTTTTCATAAAGATCTTTTTCTACCTTTTGATGTAAGGAAAACTGACTTGTGTTATTTTATAATGGAATCATAGTATTTGTGTGAAGAGGTAAATTGCTATGAAGAACTGACACTGATTATTTTTATTTAAATAGACTAGGTTGAAAGATTTTTAAATGTTTCTGTTTTGGTGAAGGGAGAACTGAAGTGGTCACTGACTCTTTTTTTTTCTTTTTTATTTTTTTTCCCTAGCTATCTCTTCTATTCATTACTGTTTGTTCAAAAAAAAGCCCATCAAGGAGAATAAGCAATACCATGTGGCTTGGCTTGTCCTTTGCTGATGTCAAGCCAAATACTGAACTGTAGCAGTCTAAATAAATAGTTAGAAAACAACAGTTCAGCTCTGAAGAACAAAACTCTGATATATCATTAATTATTTGAGGGTTGCATTTACACTAATAAAGTGAACATGCAAGAGTCTAGGTTCAAACACTGGAGCAGGGCACTGCATTCTGGTGAACGTGCCCTGTGGCACAGTTTTGGCTTGTACCAACTAATATCCTCCCAGACACTGCCGAGAACAGGACTTCTCCCAAAAGACAGCACATATGAGAGTGCTCTGTCTAGCAGAGGAAAAGGGTGTAGCAGTATGGACACGCACTATGTAAATTTGCTGCCTGAGGGCCAAATGACCCCCAGACTATTTAATTTTCAAATACAGATGAAGTTTAATGGGAAATCAAAGAGGATAGCTGAGGCTGAAAGTAATAAAACTTTTACAAATAAACCTTCTCATAATCAGTATTTGGGTTTTTGTGTCAGCTGCAAGTTTAAAAGAATTGTTTGAGGGAAACTCATGCTCAGAGTAAAGGCAGCATTTATCAGACAAAACTTTTTTGTTTGTAATTTAGCCAATAATAAGTGTGGTTGTTAGCTTCATTAGGAATTAGGCTTGTTTATCTGAAGATAAAAAATTGTAAATGTTCCAAAGAACTTAGTGAGGGAGAATTATACTGCAGAAATGTTAAACATTCTATACTTCCATCATTATGATATAAGAACGTTGTGTACAGTGGTAAATTTTACATTCAAAAAGTGATTCCAGTGTTTAAAATTTATTTTCCCTATAAAACTTAATATAAATTCATAACTTTTAATTAAAGCAAGTCCTAGATAATTTGAGCATGATTTATTGTGCCATCTTCATATTTGTGAAATGCTTCAAGGACTAAAGGAAATAAGAAATGTGTTTAAAACCCAAAACTCTTCAGTGTGTTTAAAATATTCATGGGTGGCAGATGCACTTTGGGCTGTAATGATCCTAACAGCTGGTTCCAGCAGCTTCTTCCAAAATAGAGACAATTTTTTTCAGTTAGATGGGTTTTCTTTCTCTTTCAGCTAAAGACAAAGTTCTTCCAGATTGCTGCCTAAACTGTAGGTAAGCTGAGTAGATGTCAGTGGAATTTAAAAACAAACGAAAAAGGCACACATTTTATTCATGACTACTTGTTGCATGTTTATCATGACAGCTGTGGTTAATCTTAATTGAAAGACAACCTTTTCTAACAGGAAATGCAGTGTTATGCATTGTTTTTAGTAATCACATATTGAACCAGAACAATTTATGCCCTTTTCCTAAAAACATGGTAGAAGGTGAAAAGAGTAAAATTATCAGATGCCATAGTATCCCTTTTAAAAGGCACTCTTAATAAGTAAATAAATCAAGGAGCTAACTGCCTTGGGATATTGTGAAGTTTAAAAGTATAGCAATTCCAGGAGGTATTAGACAGACTCATGGAGGCGCAAGGGCTCTGGGGACTATAAAACATGGGGCAAGTTTCCTACGAGGAAGCGACCCAACCACCAGCTGCCAGAGGCTCTGTGGCCACGGGAAATGTCAGCCCGTGCTTTCACTGCTCTTTTATGCTTTCCTCGAACACTGATTGTGGCACTGTTAAACATAAGATACTGGAAGAGGTGGACCTTTCCTTGAACAGAATAAAGTTGATTTGTGCCAGTGAAGATGCTCATCATTTGCTCTTTGCCTGCCATCTGTTATAGGTTAAAATGCATGTATATATTCATTTCGAGTGGTGAAAAAATATATACAAAATATGGTACAGCAGACTCATAAGCCCCTTCATGTTCAATATGCCTCTGATTTTACACATATAATAATTTTATAAATGAAGATTTAAACTTAAATATTAAATTTAGGCAAAAAAATCCCTTGTTTAGGAAAAAATAACTCGTTAGGAAAAAAACTAAATAGGTCAACTACTTGTCTAAGATAGGGATAATGTTGAAATTTACATCTATCTGACCACCAGTAGAAACTCCATAACACAGGACAAACAAGATTGACAGAAAAGTTGCAAAAAAAATAAATTGAATACCATTAATGATTTACTTTTTTTAATTTATGGAAATGAGGAAGCCAGCAATAGATTCTATGCAGCCAATCACACAAGGAAAAACACTGGGGATCACGGTGGAGGGAACTAATTAAACCAGAACCTTTCATTGTGAGAGATTACCCAGAGCATCTGCCTAAAATTTAACTGACCACAGAGCATGGGGTATATAAACAAAATCAAGAAGAAAATTCCAGAAACAGAGCTTAGCAATTACTCAAGATTTCTATGGGCACTCTAAAAAATGAGATAGTTGAAATGCTAATAGTAATGTGCAATCCCTCGTAAAAATTGCTGTGATATATGATAGGAAGTGGCAAAAACTTCCAGAAAGCCTCCAGGCAGTTCCAAAGGATACGGTCCTCCAAGTCTGATACTTGGTCTTAGCAAATTACTAGAAACTGTAATAAAGAAAATAATCTATGGATACCTTTATATATAGTCTGTTTAGAAAGTGTCAGTGGTGCTTCTACAAAAAGATTTAATGTCTTTAAAACCTAATAGAATACCTTAAAAGAGCCAACAAAACAATGAGAATGAAGGTATGTTGCTGATGGAGTTTTGCTTGGATTTCCAAAGGCTCTTGGCAAAACCTCTCAGCATTTGCATCTAACAAATCAAGGAGCAAAACATAAAAATAATGTCTTGTTCAATAAATCATTTGCTAAAAGGATGGTAAACATAAGGCTGAAATACATGACCAGACCTTGCAAGAGAGCGACATTGGTGCAGTTCTGCAGGGAGCTGTACTGAGATCTGCAGGTTTATCTTGCAAGTAACTGAGCCGGGGGGGATCAGTAAGGCAAGAAAATTTGCAAAGGTTGTTAAATTAATCACATAAATAGAGATGTGCAGTGGCTGTAGAGCCTTGCAAGAGGACTTTATGAGACTGAGCTGTAAAGCAATAAAATGGGAGAGGGAATTCAAAATGGATAAACATAAAACAATTCTCTCAAGGAAAAAGAAATCCAACATCACATATAAGAGGATGGGCTCTGAGTTGATCATTGAAACACCAGTTGTTGGAAGTCGGGGTTATGAGAGAGTCATAAAAACAGAAGTTCAAAGCTCTGTGATTAAGAATTACTGGGAAGGAAATAGAGAACAAAGCAGTACACACTGTATACATTTATCTTGAAAACTATATCTGATCTCCATATCTCCAAAGTTATATTAATAAAACTGGGAAAAGTGCAGAGAAAGGCAACAAAGGTGTTCAGTAGAGTGGAATGGCTCTTATAAATATTCTAAGACCCTTTTTGTCTCAAAAACTGATGGCTTGGAAGGTACAGCAGAATTCTACACAATCATGAGTGTCAGGGGAAAGGAAATTAGGGACAGATGGTTCATTATCTTTCAGGATAACAAGGTAGTACAAGTGAAGTACGGAGAGATCAAGTGTAAAACAAAAAAGGTAATATTCCATGCAGAGGAGAGTGGATGTGTAGAGCTCCTCTCTAAAAGATAGTGTGTATGCAAAAAATTTACAGAATGACTTGGAAAGTTAATGGAAAAAAAAAAAAATCACAGAGAATAACTAAACTTCATGTATCTTGGAAAATTCACTGAGCTGAAAATAGCTAGGAGTTGGAAGTATGGAGAAGTTTCCATGTAGTGTTTCCTTGTTCTTACCATTACCTTGGTTAGTTTCAGTTTGTGTCCACTGCTAGAGGCCAAGTACTGGGTTAGGTGAACAGTTCTTCTAGGCTGATACCATAATTCTCATGTTTCGTTGTTTGTACATATTTGCAAAAAGGAATAATATGGACCTAATCGATGAAAACAATGAGATACTCTCATCGGCAATGAGTATTTATGTGACAACACTGAAAGAAGTTTTTTTTGGTAGGAGCTCCAGTCCTTTATCTCCCACAGAATGGTCTGCAGATGAATGAACAGAAATTTGTGACTTCTGCAATTTCCTGATATATTTCTTTTAATCACGTCTCCTTATAAACAAATTCCCCAACTGTCACTGTTGGTGTGACAAATTTCACAGTAAGTCTGTGTAAAGTGTGTTTTGTATGCACTAATCAATGTAAAACAAAAGGTATCTTTCTTATTGCTTGTATATAGAAATTCATATGCTTGTTGGTTTAATTGTATTCTAATCCCATTAGCAACATTATCATTTTTGTTCTCTCATAAACAAAAAAATTGGTAGCAGAGAACATAAAAAGACAATTAATTGATTCAAACCTCATAATGTTTCAATGCCTAGGCTGGTTTACTTTTACTTTTTTCTTTCATTATAGGCAGTCCAGGCACATAAAATACAGGACAGCAAATAATGGATCAGACACCAAAACTCAACTAGTGCTATGAGAAGTTCATAAGAAAGGGGAGGCATATTAGATCTTGAAAACTCTCCACTATTTAATAGTACAATTTAAATGTCTTTTGTTTCAATCATTCTATTTTACAGGGTCATTTGGTTTTTGTCCCTAATAGTGGGGAGAGGTAGTAAAAAAAAAGATTCAAAGGCAGGGAAATACATTTCTTATTTTTTCCATTTTATATTTTAATAGAAGCACCACAAACATTAAATCTATTACAGACATTGTTCCCCACTCATTCAGAATGCTACCACACTTGCTTTTTAAAATGAGATATTTATGTGCATGTATACATAGAGGTGTCTGTTTAAAAAATAGATATATGGGGCCACTTTCACCATTTTCAATACCTCTACAGAAGTAAATAGCAAATGTAGGAAAAGGCAGAATCAATAATTTGTTGTGAACAAGACATTACATTTGTGCTTTTCTTTTTCAACTTTACATCACTTTTCCAGATGCAGAGACCTACACGAGATAGTCTTACCAATGCCTTTTTAGTGGCCATAAAATGTGTTTTTCTTGCCTATTTGGAAGTAAACATGCTAGTAACATAAGGCTATACCTAGAAACAAGGCTACCAATAAATCTGATCAGAATTAACTATGTATTTATTTATTTTTAACTGTGTCAATTGTACCTCTTGTGTGAGAATCTGTGGCTGTTTGACTCATTTTTGGAACACTTAGTGCCTTCACTGACCTAATGTTAAACATCAGGAAACAGCTATGAAAGTTGTGGATGTAGATCTGGGCCTCTGCAGTATGAACCATTATGTCACATGAATGAGGAGAGAAATATCAGAAATCTAGACAGCTGCCTTGTTACTTTCCTGCCCTCATCCATGAGTTACAACCCAGACTGTGGTATCAGCTCACTGAACAGCATTTTTAAATGACACTGTGTAACTTATCCTATTTCCATGTGTGCAGCAAAAAAGTCTGGAGTCATGTTTCTTTTTTTAATTCCATGATCCTTATGGGTCCTTTCCAACTTGAAATATTCTATGGCTCTATGACTCTATAGCAATATTTTTCATTTGCAAAAATAATTTGAGACTGGATAGGCTTCAAAAAGATACAGAACACACATATGAGTTTGACATAGAACTTGCAGGGAAAGATTCTGCAGTCTGTATCATGCAAGAGGTGATATTGCATCTGTAAAAACAGCACAAATCAAAAGTAGTCGCACTTTCCTGTCCTTGCTGCAATCACCTTTAGGCTCTAAGCTGAGCTGAAATGTAGGAGGAGTTGAGAATACATCTTTATGATGGTAACATGTAATTATCTACTTTATGCTGTGTCAGGTCCTCTCAGTAGGACTGCCTTTACAAAAAATCAGAATTAGATGTAGGTGCCAGCAAGGTAGTCAAAGGAGATAGCAACATGCATACCTGTAAAGATCTACATGAATGGAACATTTACAACAGTTTGCAAATTAAATATAAGTTCTACATATGATAACCCCTTCTCCATACTGCATTCATGTTTATCTGAATGCAACAGGGTGAGGAAAATAGTTATTAAACTCCATTACAAATTTCTTTATAAAATGTAGGACATTTTTTTCTACCAATTAACTCTTCTATAACAAATGAATGGGGAGACAGCCCAATTAATTGATAGAGAACAGAGAGAGAATATGCACACAGAGCATATGCAATCCAGAAAGCAAACCTCCCTCTCTAAAGTAGGGCAAATTGCTGTCTGGGCACTTAGCTTTTGACTGAAGAAAGCGTACTTTGAAAATACTGAAATATTCTGCTTTTTTCTTTTTAAACGTCTCACTGCTGCATTTTCCTTATTTTAATGATAATACTGCACACAAATTGCACCAATTACTACCCATTAATATCCACCTCTGCTGTCACTAGTATGTGCCTCATGCATAGCCTGTATCAGTTCTCTGGTTATTGATTGGCATATGTTACCCTGAAAGACCTCACAAGCAGCTGAAATTAGTGAGTGGTTCCTTCCCTGATTTTGAATCCTTTTACTAGCCACAGAGTATATGGCCACATTTCCAACTTGCAGCTATGTAAAGCTCAAACATACACCCTCACATTCTTTTGAAATTGTGTTCTTTGTGAAACAAATTAGTCTAATTCAGCAAAACAGAGTGATGTGAATCTATAGCATCACCTGTTTCTGAACCAAACTACCTATAGCTTGTGATTTTTTTGTGGTTGGAGCATGTTTTTCACTCTTACTCAGCATGCTAGTTTTTCTGCCTCCTTCAGCTCCCTCTCCCTGAAGCTACTGCTTCCCTTTCACCTTTTCAACAGTGACTCTTTCTCCTGAGTCACTTATCTTAATTCTTTAGACACAATGTGTGTTGTACAGAAACATGGATAATTGCATCTTTACAAAGTCTTTATAATTGCACCTTTCCTTCTTTTGTAGCATTTTTCTGTTTATATCTTGAAACATCTCAATGATTTCATAACGAGATTTTTTGGGGTTTTTTCTTTGTTTTGGTGTAGAATGATGATGTTTACTTTTTATTTATACTTGTGATCAATATAGAATAAGAAATAAAGGAATAAAGGATGTATGTGATATTTATTTGTATGCTCTCAGAGAGCTTTGCTTTCTCTCTTTTCCAGTGCTTTTACCAATCCTAGCTTTATTTCAAGCAGGCTTCCCTGAAGTGCCATAAAGAGAGGGGCTTTTTGGAGCTGGATAGATAAAACACATAAATCATAAATGCTTCTGAGACTTCCCTACAGACATTCACCCAAGGAGCATGCAGTTTTGCCTGGGGAAGTAATTCGAATGGAGAGCTGGCCAGGTCAAGTCGAGAGATCCTTTCCAAGACTCCAATGACATCATCATATTAATATAGGGGACCTTGGAGAGATCCTGGCTTGAGTTTAAAGTCTGGGGGTCTTGTAAGGTTTTGGGGGGAAAGACAATGATGAAGTCATCAGACAAGCTCTCATTTCAAAATTTCAGCTGGAAATCTGTTTTTAAGAACCCACTTTATTTCTCAAGGTCGAATCCTGCTGTGTGTGATGTTAGATCCCTTAAAACAAACACAACAGCAACAAAAAAATTCACTAGAGAAATTATCCACTCTTATTGGAAGAACAGGACATACCTATATTGTCAGCTTTGGGCAAATTAGTCGGTTACCCAAGATTTCAGAAAAAAGAGGAAAGGAAAACCTATTCACAGCCTTGACTCTCTCTCCTGACACCATCTGACTCCTTCTGCCCCTCTCCCATCCCAAAGAAAAAGGAGAGATTTGCCTCTTTTGCTGAAGGAGTTTCTGAGCATCCTCCTCTCTCCTTACCACCAGCACGGTGTGTGCTGACCCTGCAGCTGGCGAGGCAGGGAGCCTGCTCTGGCAGCAGCACATTTAGGTCGTGCAGCATCCTGACAGAGGAGACTGATGCTAGCCTGGGGAGAAATGCAGGGTATAGGAACACACTTATATTTCCATGTGTCTGCTGAAAGCAAGACTTTTTGTTTCATTCTTGTGTGAAATCATCTCATTCATAAGCATGGAAATGAAATGCCAATATGTTTATAATTTTTAACTCTCTTCATGGTATTAGGCAATGTCTAGACATACAAAAAAACCCCAAAGCAAACCCCCTCTTCTACAGTGGCTAGTTCTGAAAGTTCAGTAATAGCTTTAGCAAAATGTAAGATATAATAGCTTTTTTTGAGGGCAGCACTATTAAACTTCCACTAGCTGATGGCAAGTAAAGTTGTGCTACTGCAGCTTCTAAAGGCATTAATGTCTGAATCAATTTTAGTGATTTTCACTCAGCAAGTTTAAAATTAGACACATAAATATATTTTTATAAATGCCATGTGTTTAGATCTGTAGAAGAGTTAAAAAAGAAGAGCAGCTGAGTGAAGCAATTACAAAGGATCTTCTAAATCGAGAGTGAAGACGTGAAATGATAAAAAGGCATTTGAAATTTAATATTAGAGGAGAAATATATCTAAATCTATCTCTCTATATATATGTGTATATATGTATAGATATGGATATAGATAGCTCACATATTAATAATGCACACATTAATAATGCACTGGTTTTTCCAACCAGTGTTGGAAAACAAAGCCTGACCTGCAAATCAGTCTCTGATAAATAACTATTCTCTATTGGTGTTACAAGCTTGAGAAATTTGGGATTCAAAGATATTGTTGAATAAGTAAACAAATCCAGTATATACTCAACACATATAGGCTTAGATGTTGCTAATGTTTAATTAGTGATGAGCCGACTGAAAAAAGTCTCAATTTCCTGGTAACCCTTTGAGGAAACAGAAAGTCTTTAATGGAACAAGAGCATTAGTGAAATTAACCAGGTTTGTTTTAATAGAAGGGCACTTCCATCTGCGACTGCAACATTTGTATCCATGCTACAGTGACTCAAGATCTCACTGTTTTACATTAAACCCAAGATAATGCAACAGGATTATTTAAAAAACCAAAAAGGCAAATAAAGGAGGCATTTTTTGCTTTTCCTTCTGCAAAATTCAGTATCTGATGAAGCATCTGATGCATGTACATGAGTGAATGGTATGTCAGAGAATGAACAAATGCCCCATCCAAACTTTGAAGTGTTTGCTTTTTTTTCCCAAAGCATCAAGATTTTTGAGAGTCTGGGATCAGGAGCTCCTTAAGGCCATCTGCCTTCCTGTAGCAGAGCCCAGAGGCTGCTCTAGCCCTGCCCAGCCCTGTTCCCTGAGGAATTGTGCATCATCTGGGAGATGGCAAACAGGCCCATGTACACTTTCATCTGTCCCAATATAAACAATGAGGAATTGCCTGGCTGCCTAGAATATCTTCACAGAGAAAAGAACAGGAAGAATTGTTGTTTGTAGACCTGACTAAGGTAAATAAATACTCTGAAAGGACAGAGGACTACTCTGACAGGAGTAGAAGACATCATATGACACTGAGGTTTAGGCAAGACAGACTGCACACGGTTCATTGGAATATCACAAGATAGCCATAATTATTTACTTTCAAAAACACATTAAAAAAACCCAAAATAATTAATAAATAATAGAATAATGAAGCATGCATAGCCTACACCTTGTTCAATACCACTTTTGCTTTTCATTTGCTGATATTTGCAAAGATTTAGGATAAAACTGGTGAAATATAAAATCATCTACAAGTGGTTTTGAAACCACATTTGATTCACGTACTATTGACAACTGGAAAGTTTCATAGAGAAAGAAAATCTTACAGACCAGGGATGGCATCAGTCATCATCATTTCTTCAAACTAAAGATGATTCTAAAACATTTACTTATGTTCATTACTTTTTTCCCCAGAAATGGTCCCTTTGAGCAATTATATTTCTTTAGCCTTTCATGAGCACAATATTATATGTAGCCATGTATAATGCAGCACTGTTTGCCTAACCTCTCCCTGTCTGCTGCTGTTGCATTTTTATTGGAAAGCTTCCAAAAATCTTTGTTAAAAACTGTGCACAACGAGATCAAGAGAACACTTGAGCTTTGTTGGACTACTGGTTAGGAAACATGCATGAATTGCATTCCCTGTATAAAAACATGTTAAATATGAAACTCCGTAAAACAGAATTCACGATGATAGAACACAGTCACTCAGCTGAAATCTCAAAGGTTGCAAAATTGCAGGAGCAGTGAAGCTGCTGATGCCCCAAGTACAAAAGAAAGCACAGAGTGGTGTCAATGAGGAACTCTTGGTTCACATTTTTCTGAAGAACATTAAGACCATAGATAGAAATTGTGCATGGACAAACATATCAAAGAAATAAAAGTCACCGCTTTAGGAAAATACGAAAATTTAAAATTGATTACTTAGACGTATGGTATGGATCCTGATGGATCATTCAATCAAATGCTTGAGAACAAGATATTAAAATAAAGGTTGGGCTAGAATTATTGAATGTTGTAATAAATTTCATCAAGCTCAAACTGTTATTAAAAATAATAGATGATGGGTTATTAATCACTTAATGAAGTGTTCAGCCACTCTAAAAATATTCAAATTTACCATTCCATGGACAGTCACCGCAGTTCTTAGGCATCCTTGACAAAGTACAAAGTATCCATCAGAAAAGGAGGGAGAGGATTCTTCTGATCTAATTCAGCTGCCTAAAAGTTAAGCATCTATTCTAGTCTTGCTTAGGATCAGAGATCCCTCAGTACACTGAAACAGGCTTCCTAAAAAGGCTGGCAGGCATCTAAGATGATCTCTATAAATAATTATCTGGAGCTACTCGTGGAGATGATATGGTTAATTTAGCCAGGACAGTTAACTTAAATATGTCCAGAATAAAAGAATTAATAAAATCCAGCTGAATATTTGACCTCTGTCTCTACTGAGTCACTGAATGCAGGGTGTCCTCATCTTTCATCAGAGTGCAATAAATAGGGTACTTCAGAGGCCAGTGCTGCAAGTTTGCCATTATCTATTGTAATCTACTAACTCACAGAATCAGTTCCTGCTTTCTCATATAATCACAATTCAAATATAAATACCAGATTGATTCCTCACCAGGGTATAGTTTCCTAATACAACGAGGCAAGAAAACAAGCCCATTATCTTCTTGAGAGCTTAGAAAAGAAAGAAAAAAGCTATAGAGTTTTGTACATTTCACTTTGAAACAACAATGGAAAAAAGTTGGAAATCTGTCCAAAAGACCAATATAGTAGTCTAGACAGGAAATATTTAGGGCATGAACCACTATTTTGGCCCTTGATAAAGTAAAAAATCTGAATTGTTGCTTTACTAAGCTTATTTAATGTGAATGATTTGGCAACTGTACCAGTAAGAGTAGCAACATTTAGACTAGTGTGAAATCGCAGACTCTTAAAGATGAAACATGAATTAGGTGTGAAGAAATGAGTTTGAGAAACTGTCTTTGACATTGCTGGAGCCAGGATTTCCCCTGTGAATGGAAGCAATACCACATTCTAACAGAAGCATTATACATCTGCTTACACTCATTTTATGCAGGTGTGAACTGATTAGAGTTGGATTCTTAAGCATTTTCTAGGAAAAAATGTACACTCAGCATTGCAGAATTGCTTTGTAAATTTGGATTCATCTAGTTAAGGAATAAATTGTTGTTTCAATACTCTAAATCCCTTTGAAACAGTTTTCTAGCTGAGTTTCTTAGAAGTTTGAGATGCTTTTAAAAGCTAGAAGTTGAAACAAAACATTTGTTCTTCACAAAACAGAATGTCTTAACTTATTTTAAATTAATCTTTCATTCTTTTGCTTTGCTAGAAATCTCAAACCCCCTGGGTTTCTTCCAGAAGAAAAAGTTTATACAGTTTGAAATTGACTATGAACCTCCTAAACTATTTTTTTTCTTTTTCCAAGAGTTATACCAGATATAAAATATCAGAAATATCTGCCTTATAATAGAGATCTAAAATTTTCTTATCTTTTTTTCATTATTTTTATTTTATGAACCAAATGAAATTGCAGCTAGAAATATATAGATGCTTTTTTCTATATGTGGAACTGGAACAGAATGTACAGAAAGTAACAAAAGGAACTTTTGAAAATATTTTAACTTAATATTGTGAGCACTATTATACATTACTTATTTAACATTTAATGTATCCTACTTACATAGGACCAAAATACATTTTCTGAGGAAAGGTCACAGTGAAAGCAGTTTTTAATAGAGGTTTTGTAGTTAAAGATTAATTGGATATTGGCCACAATGTTCTCAGAGAACACCCCCGTGCGTGTGCATACATCTGTGCAAATAACAGCCTTGCAGCAGCTACTGAAAGACCTTGCTTGACTAAAGGCCCAGAAAGTGGCTCTGGTTTCCAAGGTGGCAGATGTGTAACTGTGGCTCAGCTGAGCTGTCCCTCAGCTGAGCCCTCCCCAGCACAGGATGTCCCTCAGTGACTGCTGAGACAGCAACCCCAGCCCCATCAGACAGGACTGGAGGGCTCTAAGCATCTCCCACCCTTAAGGCCAATACTTGCTATTAATAGTGGAGTATTTCTCTTAAAACCATGGCAAATAACAGCAGTTCCATATTCATTGATACTTGATCTCTGCAGTAAAAGCAGCAGCAATTCGATCTCAGTGCGGTGTGAGCGTGTGATGGAGTTTCAGTTGTGGTGTGTGAGCTGTGCCAGAGCCCACCATATGGTGCTGGGGCTGCCTTTGTGTAGCTGCAGGAGAACAGATGATACTTGATCTGATCCTGAGTCTGCCAGGACAAAATTGCCCTATCAAAATATTTTGAACAAGTTTGAAGCAGCAGTATGAACTTGCACCAGTTCTGCACTTGGTGGTGCGTGGCTTCAGCTCTTTCAGTTGGTTACTGGAAGCTGCAAAACTGTCTTAATATTCTTTGAGGGGCTATTTAATTCTTTAGAAAAGCAGACTCTCTGATGCTGAGTTTCATGTGTAAAAACACAGAATATGATGTTTTCGTTGTAGAACTGGAAAAGGAGAGAATACTCTGGATCTAGCTAAGCTATATTTTCATATCAGGAAAAAATCAAATGAGGACTTCCCACTAGATATAGGTCCAAAGTGAGAAATTCAGATTTGAACCCTAGACCTCATTTCTTAAATGACAAGGTTTTCAGAACTGTATCAGATCTCCCAGAGATCAGGGAGAAATTTAAATTTGTTCTTGGGTATATCTCCTTGTAGAGAGTTTAGGAAAAAGAACCAAATTAGTATTTTCTTCTTTGCCTGCTGTTTCTTCTTTTTTGCTTTTACGCTTCAGTAAGGACCACAGAAGGAGAATGTGGAAGCATGGAAGTACACCTGCAACCCATGGATACAATCTCCTCACCTGGGATTTCCAGACCTAAGAGAAATTCTGATTTCTTTTGTCTGACAGCTCAAACCCATTAAACTTGTGTTTAATTTTAAAACATTTAAATCAGTGCTCAATGGAGAATGGGAAATCATGTTGGATTTCAGATCTGGCATTCCTGAGAAACTCAGGGACAGATCACAGCCAGGTAGAACAGGAAATTAGGGTAGGTGAAATATCTTCAGAACACATCTCTTTTAACAACAGGCCAAGTCATTAAAGGGCTTTTTTTATTTTCTAAACATACCTACTAATTTCCTTCACTCTGTTCTTTTGGTGTTTGACTGTTTTATATAAGAAAACCCCTTTTAAGAGATGGAAACATCCATATAATCAGTTTCTGAAGGGGACATAGCTGCCAAGCGCAGCTTCTGTTAGCTGCTGCTCATTTGTTTCCACTTTTTCCTCTTCTCCATCTTGTTTATTTAAATACTTTAATGAGCTTGATTTTAGGATCTACATATTTCCATGTGTGGCAGTAAGACAGAATTACTTCTCAGGTCGTGCACTAAAGAATCCGGACCACTGAGTATGGTGGTTAATGTCTCTGAAATCTAATCCCACTTTTGTTCTGTCAAGTCTTGCATGGCTGACAGCAACTCAGCAGTGACGAAAGGTCAACGTGGAAGTCAAAGACTTAAAAATTCTAAGTCTCATTTGTCTGGAAGCCATGGAAGTCTTATTTCTTTCCCAATATTTAAAAATGAGAAGGCCTATTCAAGAAACCTGCTTTACAAAAAGTCCATATTCATTCCCATGTAAAAATACAATTCTGGATTAAAACTGAAATAAATTAAAAGGACTCACAAGATAAGTTAAAACTGACAGCCAAAATTTTTGTCACTGTGGACAGACACACTGCCTTCTAGGATAATGTTCAATGGAATTAGGTTAGTGCTCAGTTGTCCACCCATGGTTTGGGGTAAAGTCTTTGGCTCTGGGTAATGTACACATTGTACAGCACTGCTGGTGGCCTCTGTGCTTATTTTGCCCCAGAGAAATAAACTTGCTGTATCTTTCGTGTTCTGAACTGCATTGACAGGAAATTACAGCATTCTCAGCAGTTGGATCCATTTTGTCAGTGAGTGTGTTTGAGGTGGAGTGGAGGCTCTTCTCATTCCCATCTTTTTTGCCCATTTGCTTGAGGAAAAATTGTAACTTCAGGAAGATCTGAAAAAGAATAACCTGGGGCAGCTATGTGCAAGAAACAGACGTGAGAGACCCATAAATACGCACATAATTCACCTCCCCATAAAACTTAGGACAATATTAGCTGTTTCAGGAAAAAACCTAGAACTAGACAATGTCCTACTTTGCATCAGCAGGTATTCAGGGAATTTTGGTAGGGTTTGGACTTTGTTTTTTAATCCTTATGATTTGTAAAAGCTCTATAGAGATCCACAGAGCTGAGGAGATAAAGGAAGGGATGCACACGTTCCTTCTGCTGATCACCCTGGAAGCTGTGTACACACCCGAGGACAGACACTGCACAGTGGTTGTTCCTGAAAGGCCTTTCATAACAGGTTTATTTTCTCTGCAGTATATGGAAGTTGGCTGTAATTCCCAAGATCTCTTACAAAAGGCTTTGTATGTGCACTCAGGCTTTTGGCAAAACAATATACTTTTCACTAACTGGAAATAAACAAATAGATAAAATAAACGGCCTTGTATTTTCCTGTTAACAAGAGAATAATTATTGCACAGAATACTCAGACAAAATATATTTCCCTTTTTTTTTTTCATTTCTATTTCTTTGATACTATATTTTGAATCATGATGAAGAGTAATAATAGAATTTTGCAAAGTGAAACAGCTGTACTATAATCAGGATAATGCCATGGTGCATTTCAGTCATTTGTTCAGAAAAAATATTAATGTTTTTTCCCTCCTCTTGTGGATGTTTAATTTGGAAATGATTTAATTTAATTATTATAAATGATCCTGTTAAATAAAGAAAATCACCGTGGTCCAAACAAATCATGATGGTATTACAGCTTCTTAATTAGAACAAATTACTGGTCTCAATTAAAAATGAATGTGGGTATCAAGAATCAAACAAGCTTTTATTCCTCACTCATCTTTACATTTAGGAACACATCTGGTCTAGTTTAAATGCACTTTCAGTGGTAAAAAGGGTAGAATCTTGTCACTAAGGTCTTCAAGTTCCCAGCCTGTCGCTTGCTCTGAGGCTCTGAGGAAGCCATGATCCTGTAATGAACGTCACGGGAGAAGGGTCCTACAGAGATGCTACTAAAGGAATAAGCAAGGGTCAGATCTGCACAGGGTGGGCACCAGGATATTGCCAAAAAAACAACATGCTGTGTACACTACTGTGCAATGAGGAGATCCTGCAGCTCCGGCCCCTGTGCAGGGTCAGGAGTTGGACTCTGTGATCCTGATGGGTCCCTTCCAACTCAGCATATTCTGTGATTCTGCCATTGATTCTATGATTCTCATCCACAGCTTGCTAGATTGGGCCTCAGGTTCTACAAGACCATGTACAAAGCAATTTGTTTTCAACCAATTTAGTGCAGAAGAGCTTTATGGATTTCCGGAAGCACACCTGAAGAAGACAGGATTTATAAATTTTTTTCATAGGGGACTGAGGCATAAGACTACAAGGAAAACTAAAGCCTCAGAATCTTTTAATAGATAAGAATTTAAGGCGGTGAAGAGATGAAACATAATTGTATTAATAGGGATTTGGAGGTGTCTGAGAGGTGTGGACAATGAAGTGTTTTCCTGAAAGAGCAAGACAAATCTGCAGTGAAGAAAACATGTGAAAACAACATGATATGGAGTGAAGTGTGTTTTCTAAGGAGAATAAGATAATCATGCTATAACAAAATACATTTGTACCTCCTATAAAAAAGAAAGAATGTCAAAAACTGAGCTAAAAGAGGCAGAGGTGTTCTACCTGAGAATGAATAACAACACACAGTGAGGGTACATTTTCAGGAGGAAGAAAAATTAGAAACAACAAGAATAAACCAAAGTCAGATAGTGAAAGCTGACTAAATGTAAAATAAAGACAAAAGAAATCCAAACCAAACTTGCCACTTTTTTGGACGTGAAACTATCTGACAAAAGGCTTGTGTGTAGGAATAGCAAGGCTTGAAAGTTTGAGGATAGAGAGATAAATAGATAAATATGTTCTTACATAGTTAAAGAGACAAGTAGGCAGATGGAAGGCCTCTGTTCTTTTATTTTCAATCACTAGCAATACTGCTTCAATAGAGAGCTTCTGGAGTCACTTTCTTCATGGGAAACTATATGCATGTGAAATGGAACAGATTAATTTAGATAAAAAGACATGCAAGATGTTTATTTAACTAAAATAGATGAAATGTGTCATTTAATTCCTTCTGCTAGTACTGAAACATATGGACTTTCCTGAATAAAACTTCACAAAAACCTTCCCTTGGGGTAATCTAGGTCAGCTATAAGTCCTCATATAAATACACAAATGTTTACCACAAATCATTTCCCTCAAATATTTCAAACTAAATGATTCTTCCACTAGAAACACCCATTCATCTATTCCTAGTTTGATCCTAAACTTCAGTAGAGAAGACTTTATGGATGAAAGCAAGACTTGGTTAGTTAACTAGGAAAGAGGTACTATATCTATATCATATTCTGAGTAACTAGAAAAAAAATATTCTGTATAATATAAACAAGAGGCAGGAAATATGCAGGACCACACACATGAATAAATTAACAGAATAATCCTTAATACTCTACATGATATACTGTTGTTCCAGGCCACACAGCTTGATCACTTGACCTTTATAGATGGCTCTGATCATCCAAAATAGCCAGGACTGACTACCTAGAGACCTTAGTCCAACCAAGGAGGGAGGGTGAAAACAAAGTTACGTAAAGAATGCTGGTCCTGAAATATTACATTGCTCATTTGGGGTTTGCATGTGCTCTTGCAGCCAAACTTAAATGGAGAGTCAAAGCCACAGGCTCAATCCACTTGAGCATGAAGATTGCATTGTGTCTTTCAGTGTTTCATTACTTGTTACCAACAGGTGAAAATTGAGAAGTCTTCAGATACTGAGAAAAAAATATCCAAATGCAAAATGAGAACTTACAAAAATTAAGGCAGGGTCCTACATTTTCCTATATATGAAATTCCCGTGGAAAATAGACTTTAAAAACTGTACTTTAATGAGTAAAATTGCTATGTATCTACTGCATCTATAATTGTTATATTGATGATCAAAGTTTAGCTTTCCCTGAGGATAAGGAGGCTCTTAGGAAGCTTTTACAAGTACAGGACATTCAGTGGACCTCATTTGACTTAGCAAAGATTATGCATATATTTATAGCTCTATTTACATTTCGTTGCAGAGCTCTACAGTGTCTAGAAATTCCAAATGCTCAGTGACAAAGCAAAAAACTGTATGCACTACCTTCTTTATCCAGACAATTTGTATTGGTACTTTTTAGGCAATTGAGGATAATATATATCAGATTTTATGACAAAAAAATGTTTTTTTCTTGTAGGCTGACATACATTGGAGGTTATAATTTGATCCAGAACTGGAAATCATAAGCTCTGTTAAAATCTCTAATTAATTCTTTTTTCACTGGAATGCCTGGATCTTATTTTAAACAATTGCCTTTCTGATGTAGTCTAGCAAAAAAAAAAAAACAAACAAAAACAAACAACAACAAAAAAAGAAACAACAAAAAAAAACAACAAAACCCCCCCCAAAAATATGTATATGTATATGTATGTGTGTGTATATATATATATGTGTGTATAAATATATTAATCTTCTTTCAAATTTTAGACTCAGTCTCTGGCATGAATAGGTTCATTTACTTTAAACACTCAGTGGGCTCATGGTTGAGGAAGGAATCAATTACATTCCATGCTTTGCTTCTCATGATAGAGGCAGGGAAGGCCACACTGACCTCTTACCAAACTCTTAGTTAAAAATGGATGAGCTTTCAGCCAGAGCTTTCAGGTCCAAGGTCCTTGTAACATGAAAGGAAGCTGAGCAGGCAGTTGTGCTTGGACAATGTTGTGTGTGCAGCCAAGCCCCCTCCATCTCCCCGAAGTCAGGCTCTGGAAACCTTTCGTAGCAGCTGATCTTAATCTGAAACACTCTCATATTCAGTGGCATTATGTGGGAATGTAATACTCAGAGACACTGAGCCCTACATTCACCTTTACAGCCCCTGCACACTGCAGAGATTACCCAGGCAAACACCTGAAAAACAGGCAGAAAGCTGTAGGATAGGCGTGCCTGAAGGCAGTACATCACACCCACTGGAGAAGGTAGACCAGGCTGCACTAAATAAGGAGAGATGGCAGAAAAGTCCATGCACTGGCCTGGAAACTGCAGGAGTTTCTTTGCCCACCCTCCATGCTGTTCTTTTTCCTGGTAAGTAATGATACCTGCTTTAACAAATGCCACAGTCAATTGCCAAAACATCAAGCAGATCAATAGATTGTAACTCTCTGTATCTTGCACAGACGTGCTCTCAACCATTTGCAATACATTGCTTGAATTGCGTCACAGATAATAATCAGCTGTTAACCATTCATAAACAACATATGAAAATAATATAAAGCATGAGGCATTTTTAATAATAAACATAATATAAACCAGAACAAGATCAAAATGCAACTGTAGAGATATGTTGTTTTTCCCATTCAGGGTAAGGATACAGATGTATTTCTAAAGCTTTCAGAATGCCAACCACTTTAAAATGAACCACCACCAGCAGCAAACTAAGCACCACTGATTTAGAGGGTTGCTTTGATCCCATCAGTCTCTGTTATTTTGCTGTTTTAAGATTATCCCTCATTCTGAGCTTCATTTGAAGTAATTGGTTGAGGCTTCTTGATTTCTTGACATAAATACTTTTACTTAGATACGACTGATCCCAGCATATCAGTTGTCAGACCCACTTAGATAAAACTCACACATTGCACTAAACTGGGTGTTGACTCCAGGCTTTGCTTTGGAGCTGTGCTTCGGAGCCCGTGTTGCCATGTACGTGGTGAGCCACAAAGCTGAGTTGTGTTACTCTCGCCTTCTTTTCAGTGTGTGGTTACACAGTGCAGGGCACATTGGGGTGGGTCTGTGTGAGGAAGACTGGCAATGTGGAAAGAATGAAAAAAAACCTCTTTACCCATGGTTTAGGATACATTCCATAACCGTTCCTAGGCATAACAGATTCTAATCCAAAGGGGTGCAGCTGCTATTAAATGAAAAAGAAAGAGCATTTAAGAAGCAGTTAGAATCCTTAAATCCAGTGCAATCCACTCCCTGCCCCCAGTCATTTAGGTCGAGTTATGGGGACTTTTGGCCTTAGCCCAAGGGGTGAGGTTCTCACAGTAGTGGTACAGCACAGAGTCCCTGCTGCCTTTGCAGCCCTGGGGCCCAGATTGCCTGTGAGGGAGCAGTCAAGTCTCATCCAGTGACAGTTCCAGCATTTTCTCAGACCTCCTGGAGGTACAGCACTCCTTCATGGCAAAGATAATCACTTTTCTGTCACTCATGAACCCAAGGGTTAAATATGCTCTTGGTCTAACAAGCTCCCAGTTATATGGATAGAATAACAATGTCGTTGAGGTTGGAAAAGACCTGTAAGATCACCAAGTCCAACCCTTAACCCAGCACTGACACATCCACCACTAGACCATGTCTCTAAGCACCACACCTAAAGGGTTTTTGGACACTTCAGGAAGGGTGAATCCACCATTTCTCTGAGCATCCTCTTCCAATGCCTGACCATCTTTTCAGTGAAAAAAATTTTCCTGATATCCAATCTAAAACACCTTGGAGCAACTTGAAGCCTTTTCCTCTTTTCTCATGATGAGATACGTGAGGTCAGGAAGTAAAATAAGGATGCAGCTTCCTCTAGCAAAGGCAGTGCCAAAGTCAGGCTCTGTACTCAGTTCCTGTGTGTGTATGGCTGCCAGCTGTATCCATCAAGAATCAAATCACAAGTGCTGCCCAAATTATGGCCTTTTGACGAGGAAAGTACACAACTGTGAAAGATACATGTTGTGCCTGAGCTGCTCCCAAAAGTCAGAATTGCATCTGTTCTCTGGTGGCTGCACAAAATAGGGGGGCACAGCTTAGGGGTGATGCCAGCTTGCCCAAGAAACACATGCTCCCAAGCATCACTGGCAGCACTGCAGGGGAAGCTGTTCAGTTTGAAACAGCAGCCCATGAAGGCATGCCCAAAGGCTGACAGCAGGTATTTGGAAGCACAGCTCTTAGGGAGAACCCACAGTTTTGGGGTTGAGGTGTGGAAGGAAAAAAGTTTCCTTGAAGCGAAATCTCATTCTGGTTCTGGAAAGCTGTGAATTCTCTGGGGAAGTTACAACTGTTTTGAGGAAACAGGCAGAAAAAAAAAATGACACTGATGATAAAAATTGTGGAGTAAGAAAAGAACAAATTATCAGTAGTGAAGAAATCCTTATGAAAGGTCATTTATTAGAGAGAGAGGAAAGGATTGAGATCAGAATCATGATCTTAACAAGATCCAGTCCAGGGTGGTACTTCTTAATGGAAAACTTCTGACAGATCACAAGGGGAAACAGCCTGAAAACTCAGCTTTCCAAAGGCCCTCATGTGATTTTGATTTGAGAGTATGAAAAGTGCAGAACCCAAAGTCTATGAAAGTGTTTTCAATCTCCACTCATTTCCCAGTTGCAACGAATTTCCTCATAGTACATAACATTTCTGCAAATTGCTTCACCTCTATTCTCATATATTCAAGTTAATGTAAAGTCTTAGAAAAAGGTTTCTTTTACTACTAGTGTTAATTATTTACTAGGTAATTGCAGCTTTTCCACCATCTCATATCCAGGTTAGCAGTGTTGTGAAGCAATGTCTACTGTTAACTTACACACAACATACTTCACATTTCTGTGACAAAATCTGACAATTCCTTAAATAACACACAGCATAAAAATATCTGCTGACTGGTGACCAGGCAGTTAAATTTTCGTTCTTTATTGCAGATCTGAAAGTGATGAAATGAAGTAGGCTTTCACATTAATTTCAGCATTCAGCTTGTGCCTGAGCCCAGTCATATGCATCTGTATTTGTTAAATGCTGATGGTTTTGATGCTGTAGATGAAATATGCATATGTCAAAATTTGTAACAAAATTGTGAAGCATGCTGCCTGTATGTCCTAGCAGTACCTGTATTAGATGTATCTTTCATCAGCAACTTTCTGATGGGCTCAACAGTTTCTGTTTCTTAGCATGGTTGTAGTTGTGACTTTAATGAGAGAAATACAACATTAATCTTCACCTTTAGTATCTTCTGATGATCTTAACACTGAGTAATTGCAGCAGTCCTGTTCATTACAGCCTTGGGCAGACCTGAGACTTCCAGCTACCAACAGGTGGTTTTGCTCTGCAGACCCCTGGCACTTGTACAGACCCGCTCTTTTGTCCCTGTCCTGTCCCTCGCTCCCACTACACTCTCTGCTCCAGTTACTTTGGGACCAGCTACCGACAGAAATGACAATTAACAAAGGTGCCATTTAACAAGAGAAGCAACCAGTGCATGTCTGTGAAGCCAACAGATGGATATTATTTGATTATTTGCAGTGGTGTAAATCAGTGATATGCCACTGGGTGAGTGGAGAAAGTGGGAATATAGGAAGCAGCAGAAGAATCCAGCTCAGGGTATCTGTAGCTGTGTTTGTTTAACAGCCACCAACTGCCGACTGCAAGGGACCGTAAATTTTCTGAGACAATCTAATTAAGTTCAAGCCTGAATAAAGTCCATGAAAAAACAAAACAAAACAAAAAACCCACACACTGCCTCTCAACCCTTCCCCACCTCTCCCAGACAGGGGGACAGGAAAGGGAATGAAAAAGAATTGAGTGCTGCAACTGATTCTGAACAATATCTTTGCAGAAGAGCAAAAGCAGCTTCTACAGCAGACATTGTGATTTCCTTGGAAAAACTCCAAGAGTATGTCTGCCTTGTATTCAGATACATATAACACCTTGATAGGAAGGAATACACCCAGGATTTGCTTGGTGCCTCAGGGAATTACTGTAAAATAAACGAAAAATGGCAATTTTGACACTGGGTGCTTGCAAACACCCATCAGAAATTGCACAGTAGTAATAATGGGATGGTGTAGCTGAGACAAATTTTTTGTGCAGTTTCAGTTCATGGTTTTTATATGCTGTCAACTTACTTTTCCTAAGTATAATATTATATTTTTGCTGCCTAAAAATTCCAAATGGAAAATTAAAGAAAACACAAGGCTGTGTTTATCAGATTTCTTGCAGCAACCACAATCAAAGTGTTTGGCTTAATTTATTCTAAACCACCAACATATAGGAAAGCATCTGTTTACCAGCTGGCTTGGTAGCTGCCCAAACTAATCAGAATGACCTCAGCTGGAACAGGCTGACCTCCATCAAGTTGAAGAATCGATTTCTCCCGTGCATATGTATTCTGCAGTGGTTTTGAACTACAGCCTAGAAACCGATCTCCTGCCTTCTGCACCGTATCAGTTCCGTAGATTATTTAGGAATGTTGCTACTTTTCTTACTTTCTAAACCTACTTTTTTAGGCATAGAATAAATGGTCAATTTTCTTATTAGGAAAGTCATGTTCCTATAATATGTTCTTCTGTTTAGGGGAAAAAATAGCATCTAACTTTATCCTTTAGTTACAATTGACACAGTATAGAGATCTTTTAATTATAGTAATAAACCTGATACTAGGCAAGGTAGAGAGAAGCTTTCACAGCATCTCCCTTGGGATTTATAACAGTTGTGTTTTGTTCTGTCAAACTGTTCTTTGAGTAGGAGGAGAGGTTCACATTCCAGGTGTGTGTTATTTCCTCCTTGACAGAGAAAAGAATGGAAATTAAAACAACAATGTTCACCTTTGTGCTAACATATAAATCCTTATTTACTTACGCAGTGATAATAAATGGGAAAGCAGTGACTAGTAAATTTAGAGTTTTAAATATGTCTAGGACTCTAACATCAGCTGCTATTCAGGCACCTTCTGCATGGTGGCTGCTTCTAGATTCTGGTCCAACTACTCATAGTTGTGAAAACCTTTATTCTTAAAGACAAGTTAGCACAGGGTCCTTTTATCCTGAAAACGCTGTCCAAATATATTATTAGGTTCTGGGGGCTGATCCAGTTATGAGTAACCTCATACCTTCCAACTCTCTCACCACCATGTGCAGACATGTGATTGAATGTTTTGCAATGGTAAATGACCTCAAAAGTTACAGTCACAAGTTCCATCCACACATGTGAAGCATACATGAAGTTAGAAAACTTCAGATTGGCCTTCCAGTTCCATTAAAAACTTGTCTCAGTGGAAAAAAATTGCAAAACTGATTGCAAAAAAAAAAAAAAAAAAATCTTCAATAGAATATTTTCAACCCATTTTAGACAGGCAATTCTTATTATACAAAGTGTAAAAGAGAGAAGAGGTCCAGAGTGTGCTCATTTCAGTAACCACCATCATGTGCTTACATTGCTGCAATAAGTAAGACTGTCATATGCAAACAGTTTGGTTTGAGGTGTTCTGGGTTTGGTTTGGGTTTTTATTTTATCTTTATTTTGAGTTTTTGCAGTTTTGGTGTTTTTCTTCATGGAAAAGTTAAAAGAAAGAGGGGAGGGAAAGAACAAAAGAAGGAAGATGAGAGAATGACGAGAAAAGCACGGGGAGGGAGGCAAGAAGAGAGAAAAGGAGAGAAAGAAAGGGAAGGCAAAATGTCTTTCAAGGAATATGTCTTGTTTCAAGCAATGCCTACTTTTATTAACTGGAAACACACTACAACACTTAAAAGGATCCTGCAATAGGAGATTCAAAAAAGATAACTAACTCAAAACGCTGAAAATGAAAACCAGAAGAAAGTTCAGCATTAAAACCTTTGTTGGCTTTATCTGGACATGAAGTGATCTCTTATGTTTTTTCTTTCAGCCAGTCCTGACTCCCCAAAGATTCAGGAGGCTTTGCTGGATAGAGGTTCAGCCACTCAGTGACTTAATGCTGAATCCTGCAGTATGTAGCCATGGTTAGAAAATCTCCACTGGTGGAAATTGCTACTAAACAAGGGCAGCTCCTTTTTTATTTATTGTTTGAATCTAATCACATGGTTTCCTGCCTTGCACATCTGGTCTTAGATAGATCTGGAAATGCTAGCTTTTTACATTGTTAACCCCACCCTGTAGTGTTGTAAGGACTTGATCCAAATCCCAGTCAGCGTCTTTTCTACTGACTAAAGTGGAACTGGATCAGTCCCCCACTGAATTGCTGCCTCCAGTGAATTGGAGGTTAAGAAGAAAAGATTTGAGGAAAAAATCTGTGCTTTGTTGTGCTGGTAAGAAACTGGCATTCTTAGTTGAAGAACTAGCATTATTTTTGTGTCACAGAAATCTTCATTTCTCTCTTGGTGTTTGTTAACTTATCTCTGTCTACTGAGGCTCTCAGTTTCTGCTAAAATATTATTAACTTAGGATATAAACAACAGACTTGATGCTTTTATTATGTGTCATTCTATGTTTGACTTGTTTGTCTCATACACAGATTTATCTTATCAATGTATTCCCCTTTAAAAGACTCCCAAACCCCATCATAGTTAAGTAAAGTGAGTTTAGGGAAGGCAAAAAAAAAAAAAAAAACATGTTTCCTGATGCTCCCAGTTGTATAACATGACCGTAAAAATACATTATTAATTCAGGATATATTTAGATTGAAAACCTAAGTCAGTTATGTACACTCAGAAGAAGAGTGAGAATTGGAGTGAGTGCCACAGTTTCTATTTGTTCCCCTCTAATGACATCACTTTTTACAAGTAAGGAGTAGTCTGCTTTTAGGAACAAGCAGATCAGCATGAGCAGCCTCCCACTGGGTAAGGTCTTGGGTTTGGTTGGTTTCTGGGTAGTTTCTGTTCCTAGGGCAAGTATTCAAGGTTGAGGAAATGACCAGGGAGAGAAAGTGCTCCATCCCTCTGGAATTTTTCCCATGAAAAAATAGATGCATGCAATGTGCCTAAATGAATGAATATCAGCATAGAGTGAAAGCCAAGAAGCATGAGGTTAACACTGTTCCCAAGTCACCTGAATAGAAAGAAAAAAACCCCAAAAAAATAAAGAAAATTTAAAAAAACCGAAGTCTAATTTTCTTGTGCAATAATTTGATCCTGTTTTAAAGTAAAATTCTATGTGTTTATATTAGAGAGACCACATATGTCCCATTTGTAAACCATTCAGCATGGTAGTATCTGGTACTGACACAAACTTTGGCTTTGACGCTCTTTCTATCAGATCCAAAACTCTGTGGCCACGTGCCACAAAGAACTGATCCAGTATAAACCCATTCTTCTGGTTCAGATTTGTTCAAAACATTTTGAAGGATTAACCAGGGAGCTGTGTGCTGGACCAGAGAGCATCTGTTCTCGTACAGCCAGCAAAAATCTGCCATAAAAGTACAAAATGCCAGCTAATGCAGCTCTAGCTGGTTTGGTTTGCACATGTTCTGAGTTACATTTGTGTGTGGAGTGCACTGGAATTGCCCCACAGTGCAACCAGGGATTGTGGGATTGCAATAGCAAACAGGCTGTTCATTATCATGGCACAGCTATCTTTGAACAGTTTTGCTTCTCCACCACCAGCAGCAATAATTTCCTTTTTTCACTTGCCCAGTAAACATTCCATGCTGACAAAGTGTATCAGAAGTGGGACAGGCTGTTCACAAAGGCCTTTGACCAAAGAGATACAGTGAGGCAAATAACAGTGACTTCTGACATGTGACTTCAAAAATTTGCTTATTTTCAACTTTAAGACTGTCTATGACTTGACCTTGATAACTGAACTCTATGTATTTAAAATAATTAATACACTTTTTTATCCCAGTCCATATTATTAAAAAAATCTAGTTCACATCATTTGCCACATATTCATTCACCTTCCTGTTATGTCTGGCTGGAACAAAGCGTTACGAAATTCTTCTACATAAAGAAGATCAGAAATATGGGATATTTTCCAAAACTCACTTAAATCATTGAACATCTTCCTACTGACGTCAGTGAGCCTATAGACTTTGGCAACTACTGAACAGAGCAGTGGATCCAACACCTTCCACACACAAACCTCAAATAGAAGCACTGTGAGCAAGTGCGAGCTCAACGAGCTGTGTCTGAGGGTGAAATGAGTTTAGTTGTGTGACATTTGTTTGTCTGTTTTCCTGAATTTTTTTCTTTAAAAAAAAAAAAAAGAAAAAACAGCTTTAAACTCCTTCTTGGGTGCCAAGAAAGAACATTCAGCTGTTTTTATAACAGTACTCAAGACTTCACAGAAACTACTGACTCACATTCATACTAGTAAAATGTTTTTAAATATTGCACCAGGGGCTAAGCAGGAAAAATGTGTTGTAGTTCTGGTGATTCAACCAAGGATTTCATAGCTACACATCATTAACACTAAAAAATCATCTGTTTCATTTCTTTTTTCATTTCTATTTCTCTCATATCTGCTTTGTCAGATCTCCAGAGATTTTTCTTTCTATTCCCTGTACTATTAAAGCTGGAAAAGAATAATTTCGCAATCATTACTTATTCACCTGAATGCAAGTTTTCACTCTTAGAAAAGTGAAAAAGCTTAAGTGATCCTTTTTTTTTTTTTTTTTGCTCATGGTTATCTCTGTCTAGTCTATGGCAAATTTTTCACAGATATTTCAAAAGCAAAGAATAAAAATTCCTGTGTTAAAAAGAAGATGACTGCTATGAAGGAAAACTAAGCAATTCTGAAGGAACAGAGTAACATTTTAAGAAATGTATAAAATAGGTTGAAAATTATATGGTTTGTTTAGGATGCCAAAATTCTATTTCAGCTCTCAGGTCTTGATATCTTACTGGATTTCTTTTATTCTTACTATTCATACACATATTTATATCATTAAGTAGTCATGTGTTATAGGGAGAGCAATCCAGAAATTATTATGGCAGCACTCAAACAAGGAGTGATATACACAAGACACTGTTTCTAAAATAACAAGGTCATCATTAATTAATTCAGGAAGACCTTTGGTCTCATATGATGCTCCTATTTTGGGACAAGCTGATACTGTTCTGGGACGCAGAGTGTGGTGCTCTGTGCCTTCTGCCCTACTGACTCGATTTGCTTGGGTGCCCATGGAACGCACTACATGTGTCCACAGCAGAAATTACAAGTTATATTTGCAGGTAAACTGAGGTTCTTCAATATGTTTTATCTAGGAAAAAAACCCAAAAGCCACTTGTGGTACACAGAGCACCCATTGCCCTTATTCTCTATCAAGATAATTAGTTTTCCATGCTATTTTTCATGTTTAGGTCACACAGATTCTTATTTCCTTGGCTGTTTTCACATTCTGTTACAGTTTTCCATCGACCATTTCCTTTGGGTTCTTCTGCAAGGAAATTCTTGAAAACTGAATGATTCCAAGTGATTCCTGTAGGTTCACAGCTCTACCGGTTGAATGAATTCTACTCTGTTGAATGCCTAAGACAATTTGTATAACACCACTGCCTTTACAAAGCAAATTTTTTTACTAAATTAATGTTAGCTACTGTTTTCTTTTCTCTGAATATTGTTCTCTGTTCATTTAAGCCTTGATCTTAAGGCAGCAATCCCCTCTGTATGTGGAAGGTGCACTTAACAGGAGTTACAGGATAGTCCTACAACAAATTCATCCAGTATGGACAAATCTGATCAAGAGCAATTTCCAAAAAGCCTCAGACATAACCAGTTTTACAGTTTGGGAATTGAGCACTTTCTTCTAAGAGACTATTGGAGCTCTTGCTTACCTAGTTGGAATTTGCTTGTCTCTCTCATTTTAGGTAAATAGAAATCCACTTAATAATCTGCTTATTGTTTCATGCTGGCTTTGGAGGCTGAATCAATGCAAGCTCCTTTCTTTCCCACCTCAAGATGCTTTTTCCAATTTTCATATCACATCTTTCCAGTTGATCCCACCAATGCCACTGTTTGTATGGCTGTGCTGCAATTTGGATTAGTTGAATTAATCCAGGTAAAAACTAACTTCAGCCTGTATTGTATTAAACTTTTTTTGCTGCTGAAGCCAGACTATTTTGAATATAAGTCTTTTGTAAGCAATGGCTTGACCTTTGTGCTTTTCATGTGAAGTCCAGAATGTGTCTGAAGGACTTTTTCAGACATTCTGAAAATATCTGAAGGATATTTTCAATACTCCGGACTTTAATTTCCTCAGATTCTCGAGAAGAAAAACAAAAACGCTGTGGAAGAATAATTTGGTTCATTGGTATCAATGATGACATCAGAGTCAGTAGAATCATGATAAATAAACATCTGTCCATAGCCCTTCTTGAAGGGGTTGTTCATTGTCTGCAAGCCCTCCATAAATCATAATCAGAAAAAGGCCCATTGGTGAGTAGATTGCACACCAAATATGCAAGGTAGAATTCCTTTCAATACATGCCAGAGTGAACATGCCCTTTAGGGGACAAATAGTGCTGAAGCTTCAACCACAGCACCTGGTACCCTGGGGCTGGTAACCAGCATGGCTGAGACTGCACAGGCAGAGAAGGGAGACCACAGGCCTGCTCCCAGCACCTAGGACATCACAAGCATCATAATCACAGAGATGGTATGCTGTTGAACTGGCTTTTGGAAGGATTAAAGCTGAAAAATCAGTGCTAGAATTCTCTGTGCCTTTGTGCACCCTCTGACAAATGGAGAGCAGCGGGTCCTGATCACTGTGTTCCTCGAGTCTGCAATCTGCCGCCTGCATTCTGCCATATGACTGATTTTGTGTATGTTACATGCAGCACCTGCTGCTCTCTGCAGTACTTTGGGGAAAGCCAGGAGAACTGAATACACATTTTTTCCTCATGACTTCATATTAACCAAAAGCCTGTGACACACAAAACTTGATGTTGTTACAAGCTCTGCTTCTGAGTAATAACCTCTCCCTCTCTCAAGGGGGGATAAAAGTTTGAGCTCGAAAGCAGGGCTCCAACTACCTCCTAATCAGATTTTTTGTCACTGACCCATGCAAAAAACTGATGCTTGTTTGCAATATGTCAGAATTTTCACACTAATGCACAGGCTGTTTTTTCATAACAGCAATTAGAAGTTGCTCAACGCTTAGGTTAGGATCTAGGAATAGTGGCTGGAAGTACTTCTTGTAAGAGCAAACATTTTGACAATCCCTAAGTGTCTTGCAGATAATAATTATGTTAAATTTTTATTTTGTTTATACTGACAAAAATTGATAGCGACAGGAAATGGATAATGTAATAAACCATGCCTTTGTTATATAGACAAGAAAGAATATTATAGTTTTATTATCTGGCCTTTCAAAGACAAGATTAGTGCTGTTTGCAATCAGAAACATGTGTCTCATCAGCATCTTTGGAGTCAGATTAGAAAAGCTGTGATGCCCAAATTGTAAGGCCACAAATCAGCATGGATAAGCATTCAAGTGCAAAAAACCAGCTACAGTTGTAAAGTTTTTTCTTAAGGAAAAAAACATACTCTTGGATTCACAAAGCTTGTGTGCAATTTTATTTTTCTTCCTTTTTCTTATATGTACATAAAAACTAGTTTTCACTAACAGTGGTTAAACCAACAATCAACAACCCTAAGCTGCTACGATCTCATGGATAAAGAGACAAAAGATTTCATTCCACTTCTGTCCCTTGCTGGCCCAAGAGTATGGCTGATCCTGCTGATCCCTGCAGCTCTGTATGTAGAGTTTATCTACATGCTCTCAGATCTTGGAGTTATGGAGGTCCAAATGAGTGTATGATGGGGGAGAAAGACAGATTTAACCATCAAGTCTCTACAAGTTCAGTTTGAGAACTGGATATAAGATCACACAATAAATCCACTAAGTTGGGACCTAGAAAAGAAATGGATTTGCTTTTTTGACAAAGATGAAGAGTGACTATAGCTATGAGAAACGATGAAAGCCCTGTTGTCTTTAAACAGGACTCAACACAGTAAAAAACTTTCTGAAACTAATTCTTAATACCAAGAAGACAGATTGGATAATCCAGCGAGTTTTTCTATAAATTTGTATGACTGTGGAAGAGCCATTGTATAATATGGGGTCAAAGGTTCATTTAATGTACAGTGGACACTTACAAAGATACAAGAAGAGCATTCATGTAACAGTGATCCATTACATTGTCATAGACTGTGCCTTCATATTTAGTTAACAAGAATACCAAAAATCACAGAATATACTGAGTTGGAAGGGACCCACAAGATCATCAAGCCCAACTCCAGGCCCTGCACAGCACACCACCCTGTGCCTGAGAGCATTGTCTAAATGCCTCTGGAATTTTGTCAGGCTGGTGCTGTGACCACTTCCCCAGGGAGACTGTTTCAGAGTTGTCTGGGTGCAGAACCTTTTTCAAATATCCAACCTACACCTTGCCTGTGAACATGAAAATATGGAATAAATAGAAAAGTAGCTCTTTTTGATTGAACCTCCATTAGCTTTCATAAATTAAGCCTCTGACCCAGCTGTGGGTTGAGTCCGTCTGTTCCATGAGTTTTGCTGTCAGTGAGGCCAGAGCACGGATGGCTCAGGGGCACAGGGTCTAGCTAACAGCAGCAGCCCATCCCCAACCCTCCTTTGAGGCCAGGAGCTGGAGCTCTTTCACTGCCAGAGTCTCAGAGAAGCTGTATCTCCTGGGTATTTGCAGGTAGGCCACTTCTGCTGCAGCAGGTAACCTGCACTCAGCATCACTAAAATGAGCCTGCACCCCTTCAATCTGCACTGGTAACACCACCTCCTCTTGCAGCAGAAATAGCAGCATGTCTTGAACCGGAATTAACAGCACGGTCCACCACATAAATTGCAATACTTGACACCAAGAGATTACAACCAGCTGCATAAAAAAATGCAAGAAAGGGCACAACAAATGTTTAGGCATCTCTGTGTAGTTCCTCAGGATAACAAATTCAGTGGCCAGGATGCCCTGCCTATCAGCTTCTCCCTCTCCTTCAATTCTGCACGGCATTTCTAATTGTGCTCCACTACACCTCTGTGCACCACAATCATCATTAAAAGTCAGCATTTCTCAGCAATGCCACCCAAGTGTATCTGATACATCATATTCCTGTCTCTGAGAAGGACATAATTGCTGAATCACTGCACTAAAGTTTTTTTATGGCAGCTACTATAATTTCAGCTCTACCCTTGATGTGGTTTAAAAGACCTAGCAAAGATAGATATTTTATGTTTAGCATATTTCTAATTTACCAAGCTAATATTAAATTTAAATTCTATGAGAGATAAATGAATTACTGCATCCAAGAGACTAATAAAATCTCTTCATTTGTTTTCTAAATTACAGCATTCAGTCCAAAATAAGTTTTAATGGAAACAGATGACACTAGATAAAAACGTGTTTCTATGCATGCAGATATCCAGCACCTTCCTTTGGAGTGCTGCACCTCACTGAACTGGCCATGATGCAGATTCTCTGTGCCTTCCACAAAAATGCTTGTCTCCTACAGGATTCAGCATCCAGTTTCATGCCCAGGCACTTTCACATTTGAAAAGAGAGTTCTTCTAACACAAAGTTAATGATTTGGAGTGAATTATCACACCCAAAACTAAATTCAAAGATTATGTCTTCTGAAAGATACTGTCATCTGTTTCCATTAAAACTTATTTTGTAGCTGGTAGGGAATTAAAGTACAAACACAGCTTTCAAAAATTCTGTATTTTAATGATTAATGTGGGCTTCACAATATTTAGGGAAACAAAGTCTGATTAGAAAACTTTTTCTTTCTAGACCCTCTTGTCCCCTTCTGGTTATACAGTTCACAGAATCAATAACCAACCTTTTTTCAAAAAATTTTTAATATGTAGGCTGTGGGTTTAGTTTGTAAGAATCAGTTACTTTAAAAAAACAGAAGCTGAAACCTGCAAGACATTCTTTGTTCACCTCTGTGTAATAAGAAAGACTTAGCCCTTAATGTGGTGCAAACACCAGGAGAAGGAAAAAACCCCATGAAAGTTCTATGAAATCGACATAGAAAGCCCTACACGTGCATGAAAAGGCCTCACAAATTGATGCAGATGCCTCAGGACTTAATGATTAACTGCAGAATCACATTCAAAAATAAATTACAGTCAATAGATACAGGCCCAAAAAGGCCTGCTCCGCAGGGAAATAATTTTCTCTGTTCATTGTCACTTTATATTACCCATCCATCATTTGGTCACCAGTTTCAGCTATTCACTTGCTGCCAAGTCTATTTTCAAGTTACCACATTCCTTCTGTGTCATTGCATCTTCCCTTTCTCCCGGAACGCTCTGGCGCTGCGTCTGCTGGCTCTCCAGGGCCCAGGGTCAAATGTAAAGTGTGTTTGGGGTCTTGAGGGAGTGTGTTGCTTTCCTGGGGCTTTTTCAAGCCATATTTTTTGTCCTTTGTGCTTGCACAGCTGCTCCGTTACTTCACCCAAGAAAAGCTGGTGTATCAAACAAGAGTGTGAAGTATCTGTGCATCCCCTATGGCCTTTGGGTGGGATGACACCAGCTATTGTCACCTTCTTAGGGTGCTAATTAATCCCTGGCTTACAGTAGGATACAAATGTTTTTCCTTTTTTTTTTTTTTCCCCCCCATGAAAAGGGAATATTTTCTGTCTTACAGTTTCTGAGAATTTCTGGCCAAAATCCCGTTCCAGCTTACTGTCATGTATCTGGAATTTTTCCACCACACTGAAACAAAATGTAACTTTCTGCTCTGCTCGGTTCTCCTCAGGAAGCTCCTTCGAAAAACCCTGTGCAATATTATTGCATTGGTAATGGTTGGGACAGCATTTTCTAGCAGACTAATTTCTGTTGTGTTACCTGCAGTAGAAGCACAATGTAAAGTTACTTTTTAAAGGAAACATCAAGGACTGAACTTACATCTACTGCCCTGACCATACCAATTTCACAGTTTTTCAAGGTTTTTTTTTTTTTGTGAAATTGGAGTATAAACATTACCCTTTCTTTTCACTGAGTGCTTCCTTGACTGCTTCTGTGCTCTTCATTCTGCTTTCCCACAGTTTGGTATCCTAAGAAAACAGGTATAGCCCTGCCCAAAAATGCTCCTTCTTTTTTCTATTCAGGGAAGAAATGAATCCCAAACTTTTCCTTGTTTGCCAAGATATTCTTACACAGATCTTGCAACACATTTTTTCCTCTCTTCTGCAGCAGTTGGGTGGAGAGGTTTTTCAATTTTTTTTTTTTTAATCACATTGCAATTTATTTCTGAGCCCACTTCCTGCTGCCTTTTTAAAAGATATGCATTTGGCAATTGTGTTGTGACATTTTGTTGTTATTAGCATTTGGGGGAAAAGAAACAAGATTCAAGTATGTCTCTCAACGAAACTTCAGCAATGATGATATTCTCATTAGTGTTTTCACTGACAGCAGTCACATAAAATTTTACCTGTAAGATACAGTCCTGGCTCAGTGTTTCTCAGCAGCATCGGCAAAAATGTACAACTGTCCCACAGGATTTTGTTTTAATCCCTTTGATATTACCACCAACATCGTGGCTTGGTGAAATGACCAGGAGAAGAAGTTGGCTGCAGCAAGAAGCAGCTGAGATGGTGCTGTCTGTGTTCCTGGCTGAGCTCAGTGCTTGCCTTTGCCTCTTCCCTTCTTGCCACAGCTGAAGGGCCACAACCAAACCCCCTGGGATCCCATAGCCGTGGACACCACCCCAGCTCAGCTGCAGTGCTCAGGAGAAAGGTGCTGAAAGGAAAACAGCTTGCTTTGACTTGACCCACAACTTTTCCTTGTAACTGGCATATTCCCAGACATCCTCTTCTCCCAGAAACCAGGGAAGCATAAAGCCTTGCTTTTCCCACCTCTGCCTGTCTAAGGAACTGACTGCTTTCTGCCAGCCTGAAGGCTGCCCAAGAAATACATAGCTATTGGAATATGGATCCATAAAAACCAGAAAACATAGCTGGATCTGATTTCGTGATTTTTTTTTTTTGTTTGTTTCCTTAAAATAAAGGGGCACTGCTTCCTGTTACCTGTGCTGTTGATTTATTTTCCCGTGCCTATAAACAAGTTGCCTTAATTTCCCTGTTACCAGCCCTCATACTTACCCTTTTGCTCTACAACTTGTCTCAATTTAGGCCACAGCTGTCTCTAGTCTCTGGGCTAGATACTAAACTAACTGATTTTAGTAAAATAACTCACTCTGTTTTCACCAGTAATTAAACAAAAGCCACCAAACAACAAATCTCATGGCTTGGGCTCATTCTATCAGTTGTCCTTGCTACCATTATCTCGTTCTTTGCTTCACTTTTCTGTTTTGTCTTTCTCGATGGGCTACTCGT
>VWZT01000793.1:993053-1006923 GCA_013397055.1 Pachycephala philippinensis
TTTTTGGTCTTCTTCACTCATCACCTTTTCCCCACTACCTGTCGCTACGTCTATGTTCAGAGCATTGCAACCATTTATTTCAATTTCTAACCGTAATAAAACCTGTCAATTCAAATCAATCTGTATGCTTTTAAACAAGTGCACCCTACAGTGACAGATAACATTAATTAAGTAATTAAGCTATGCTAGAAACACTATCCAAGGAAATTAAGCTGTTATGGCTTCTACCTCCTAAATATTAAAGGTGCATTTGTGTTTTTGGTTTTGTTTTTGGTTGGGTTTTTTTTATGGAGAGGTTATTAAATATAAAATACTCATTTATTTGTCATGCTCTACTACTTGAGTCATTGTACAAAGGCACTTCAGCTGTTTGATATCTTCCATCCATCATTTGGACAGTGAGAAATAACCCCTCAACCCCTAAAGTGGTTGCTCCACGCAACTGGAATTCACAATGCAGGGAATGTTCATTGTATCAACTGATCTAGTTTACAATGTGTCAACACTCTGCTGTGTTTATCAAGCGCAGGGCAGAAGCAACTGAGGTTCAACAAAAGGGAAGAGCAATATGCAAGTGTTTACAGCTGATTTATTAAATCATACGATCCAGGAAAAAAAAAAAATTAAATCAGTCCAAACAGCTGAGTTTTACTTGAGCTGACTTGACCCTAACTGACCTTAGAGAACTTTTTTGCTGTATCCCCTTCTCCCTAACTGCACTAAGTGCAACCACGCTCCTCAACCACACTAATTGAGGTAAATGTGAGGTTTAAAGTACAGATTTACTAATCCTCTGTAGCTTGAATAAAAGTAATTTTTGTTCTGACAGCCAAATTAAGAAAGTTCTGATTCAAGCAGTGAGTTCTCAAGGTCCATTCTTTTAAATGTGAAGAAACACAAATGTCAAGATAGGCTCAATCTGAAATTTGTGGCCTAAATAAATTCAGACCTGAGCTTACAGCACTTATTTTAGTGCCCAAGTATAAGATCAGTCATAAGAAAAGACATGATGAGGGTAAGCTTGAAAGAAACAGAGGAATGACACAAAATTAATTTCAAAATTTATTTTCTGTCTTTCATTTTTGCCATAATTTTCTTTTTAAATTTCTTTGTGTGTATGACCTGAATGCCTCTATTATTATTTTCTGATCTTTATTTCTCTGTATAGATGAAGGAGCCACACAATGTGATTTAAATGTGTCCTTTTCTTTATTTTTGCCATGCTGGTCTGAAATTCATTATGCAATCCAGGAATTTGTATTAACATTTCACTCTTTATTGTTTTTTTTACAAACTGTGAAAACAAATTTTTCTCCATATTTCTGGTATAAATTCTGGAAATTATGTACGTAAACATGATTTTGCAAGACAATTTGTATTAGAACTTTTTTTAGGCATCCTGGAGAAAAATAACAGAGCAGAGGAAAGTATGTTTTTGAAACAGGGACCACTGAAACAGCACAGAGAAGGAAGAGTGAGGCAGTGAAAGCAGAGGCAGTGAAAGCAGAGAGCATGTGGTCTGCAGGCCAAAATTGTGATTTGTTAACATATAACTCAGAAGGAGGACAAAGAAAGGAACTATGGTTTATGACTAGCAGTCAAGTGGTAACTGAGTATGTGCCTATGCAATAAATTCCGTATTAATTCTCTGTAGGTAGAAGACTTTTTTCTCCTTTATTTTCCCCTCCAGCAAGAAAATTGGATAAGCACAAGCAGATCAATGCTGGTGAGCCTATTACCTCTTCTGTATATATATAAAGCTGCTGTTCTGATCTTCACAGTTGTATTTATTGTTTAGTAGAACAGGATCCACATGCAGAGAAATAACACTTTCTCATATGTACATCACTGGCAAGCCTCATCCACCTAAAGCTGTTTCCAATGTAAATAAGTAAAATATTATATTAGAGATGCATTTGGTTTTAGTTTCTTTAAAAAGCACCTGAAGATTAAACTTCAAATCATGCTGTTTGTTTTACATGTGTTAGTTTACTACAAACAATATTTTCAAATATTTCTGCTATGAAAAAAACACCCTGGAGATGAGAGGTCCTGTAGGATCTGCCACAGCAGAAAGGATAATGAAATTACTCTCACCTGCAGGCTAAGGAGTGGAAAGTTAAAACATAAAATTTTTTGAAAAGTAGGTTAAGATATCAAAATATGATTGTAACATTATATGAATGTATCATATGAATTAGTTCCACTACCTGGGAAAATGTCCAAAGGCTTCTTATCAGGAAAGCAAATACTTTCCTGAACCAACCCACACTTCAGGGAAAATGTTACTCAAACAGAGATTATCTGCCTAAACACCACCCCTAGAGCTCCTCGAATCCTCTCTGCAAAAAGGTATTTTCCTGTGACATTTATCCATCTCTGAAAAATCAATATTGCAACCAGATCATATACTACAATGGGTAAAAATAATGGCTTTTACCTAATTCTACACCAGCCAAAAACCAGCACAACTTATTTTCTGATTAAATCAGAACAGCTTAGCCAGTTAGGGAGGAAGAATCAATGATCACCTTCACCACACATCCCTCAAATGAGGCATTTAAAAGGCACCAAAAAGAAGCCCATGAAAAATAGCTTTTCAACTGCAAAAAGAAATACATAATAGAATCAGTAAAGTAATTAAATTTTCACTGGAGACAGAGCAAAAATGTTAATGCCTGGGATGTTAAAAAAATTCCATTCCTCTTTCTCTGGTTTATAATTTTCTATTCGAATGCTTACATTTGAGATAGCAATGACAATAACCATTCTATATTTGAGATCATTCAAGACATTTTTCTTGTGTCCCAACTTTTTGAAACCACCCATTACATCAGGATGACATCTTCAGTTCCATTTCTTAGAAAAGTCTTCCAACTTTTCCTGGCTCTGAAAAACAGGGAAATATAAAAATAAAATTTAAAATTTATAAACCAATAGAAGCATTTCAGACGGGTATTTTGGGCTTTTTGTTGTTGTTGTTGCTTTTATTATGCATTTATTGACTAATGGGCCAATCTTATGATTTTAGAAGAGGAACACGTTTTTTCATCAGCATGGAATTGGGTCAATCTGTCTGAATCTCGCTGCAGAGTTATGGTCTAGGGTTTGTCTGTGGAGAGAAGGCACAACAGAGAGAGACAGAGAGAGGCAGAGAAAGGCAGAGAAGAACACCAACTCCTCATTAACCCCCTCTTTAGACACTTCCTGGATCTGTGATAAAGCTGTCATACTTGGGAGTAGTTCACTACACTCAGGTGACAATTACAAGGGAACCTATAAACAGATCTCTTTTCCAGGACTATGAGATGGAGCTTTCTTAAATCTCTTGCCCTCACTCACAATCCAGTTTTCTGGGCACAATATAAGATAATAGAATTAATTTAGATTATGATCTTTTGTTTGAATCAAAATGTTTTTTTCTGGCCAGTAAACAACCAAAAGAATTAACAATCACATTTGTCATTACTCTAACTCTTCACTACAGCAATATTTTATATGAAATCTGTTTCTAATTCATGCTTAGGGATCTAGGAGACTTACTGAATAGTGCTAAAGAAAATTATGTTTAAATAAGCATTGTCATTCTTTCAAGCAGATTCAATGATCATAGAAAAACAAACAAACCAATGCACCAGGCAACCAAAATACTGCTGCTGAAGTTGTTTTGGTTTTTTTTTTTTAAACAATTTTGGGCTTTGTTGTCTTGAGAATTCTTTTTTCAATATTATTGACTACATTTTCAGTACTGTAAAATAATAATACTAAATATTTGGATTTTAAATGACCATATTAATATTGTGCAGGTTTTGCCACAGAAGGAAGCACATATCCATGGGCAGGAGCATTACTGAAAAATCATTAAGGTGCCACAGAACCAAAACATGTGAGTCGTTCTAAATATTCTCCCAATATCTCCCCTAAGTATTAATGGGTGCCTGTTTGAGGAGTCAGAGGCAGCCAGACCTGATGCTCTCCTCATCTGAGGAAATACCCCACTGCTGAAGTTCGGCTTGAGCAGCTCCTGGCCCCTGCTTGGATGGCTTGAATCAGACCAAAGATGAAACTGCTGCCATCACACGGCTGCCTCACATCCTTCCACTTACAGAGCAAATTTAATCAGCTTATTCCAGGTCACAAGCAGAAATGTAGACTTGTTCTTGAAGATAGTGTCAACCTGTTGCAAAATCAAGGAAGAGGGGGTTTGACCCTAGCTCGTTTAGGTGCTCCCTGCTGAACTCAGGCTGTGCTCACTGTCCAGTGCTCATTTCAAGTACATATTTTGCTTTCTACAGGGTTTATTACATTATAGCTATTACAGCTGTTCAATATTTTCTTACTGGTTACTATAATGGAAGAAAATATTTTCACTGAAAATACATCTTTGCCTTTAAAAAATGTTTTAAGCAAGCAAACAATGTGGTAGTTTAAGGATAAAAATACTTTTCATTTATAGCTCAATCTTCCTTCCTTCCTTCCTTCCTTCCTTCCTTCCTTCCTTCCTTCCTGTAATTTAATAAGAATTCATTTTTATTTTGTTGTTAAAACCCAACTATTACAATCTGTAATTTTTCCTTTCCCTAATCAATTAACCTTTGAAGTCCCTATAGAGAGACTGTTACAGGTCCTTTCCCTACTGAACTGCCTACTTGCCTGTCTCCTGTGCACCTGTGATGCCATAAATTAGTCACAGATGGCCTGCTAGGATATAATCACTGCCATTTGTCATGAAGTTGATAGCTGTATCACTTTCTCTTGCTCTGCAGAATCTACTTCTTGACAGGTCAAAATTTCTACCTCTGTAAGTTCTATTAGGAAAAGAAAGAGAAAAGTTCAAAGGTCAAGTCCTGCCAGGACTCCAAACCCTTGAAAAGGAGTGACAAATCTCACATTAGATGCCCAGAATCCCTCTGTGCTGGGTGTGGAGACTTTGATGCCAAAACAGTGAGCCCTGTGAGATTTGCAACCTAACTCTGTTCTCTAGTTACCCGGAGCAAGTAAAACACAAAAGAGAGTACTTTTTAAATCCCAGAGCCATAATGAGGAGTCTATTCCTGCACTCTCCCTTCTGGCAGGTTTGATTTTTATTTTCTTCTCCCTGAAATACTGGCCTGGGACCATGTCAAGAGAAAAGGATTTCCTTGCCGTTGTAATAATCTATTAGTTATGGTGTTTCCCCAAGAAGTCGATAAGATAGGTGGTGTGTTCTTTTTCCTTCTCTTACTAACACAAAGGAATGTCTCTTAGCTCTTCCAGGAGGACTTATTTGATTTTCCAGGAGAGGGCCACAAGCAGCCACCCATCCCCTGTGGCGCTGGTGGGTGCTGCCATGTGGGAAACCACTCAAGCCAAGGTGGTGAAAAGGCAGCCTGACTGCACAGCTGGCGGTGGGGATGTGACCTCGGGAGATCCAGCCCTTGGCACCGTTTTCCCTGTCTGATCCCTCTGCCATTTGGATCAGGCAATTACTGGCCTGTGGAGAAGGAAAGGAAGGAACTGAAACCTGAGAGTAGATCTTAAAAAGTCTTAGTGTGAAACAAGCTCTGTCTGTCTATCCTGAGACACTGCCAGTCCTGTACAGACTTTCAAATAGGCCTCCTGGCTATGGCAGTTCTTTGTTCTTGGACCTACTTGCAGGTGTTTCTTTTCCACAGTAAACCTATTTTTTTATATCAGCCTAATTGTAATACCAATTTTAAAACTAGATAAACTCTTGAGTCTTGTAGTTTGCTTTTAAATAAACCTCCTTAGTAAAAGAAACATTTTGTAAATAGCAATTACCTAAGGGTGTTTTGCCCGTTTCAATAATTTTCATTGGAGAAGAGAAGTAGCAAACAATCAGGTTTTCAAATTAAGCTTTAACGGCAGTAAGACAAAGCTTGGAACCTGAAACCAAAGACAAGTCTTTCAGGAGTATGACAGTTAACGTTTGGATGCTCACCTTGGAATATTTCCTAGGAAGGAATGTCTGAAAATCATAAACCTTTAAAATCTGAGCCGGTATGCCCTGGTTTTCAGACTTTAACTGCTAGATCATGCTTCTGCTATCACCTTCGCCTCTCAATCTTAAATCTCAAACATTTTAGAAAAAAAAAGGGAAAGATACATCTTATGAGTCCAGTCAAATTAACTGCATCCAAATAAACAAGTACTTGATCTAAAACCAGCACTTGACTTAAAACCAGCAAAAAATTTACATAGAAAGATTCAGGGACTTGATTACATCACCCTTTGTCCTACAAGTTTATAATTAATGTAAAACAATAGATAGCAGCTGGTGCTTGTTTATAGGGCAGCCTGTTCTATGGGTGGTGCTGTCTGTTGTGTAGCTGAAGAACAGTCACTTCATTATTCTCCTACAGTAACCTCTACTGAAATATTTTTGGGTTTTTTAAGATAAATTTTCATTGATTGTAAATGTTTTGCTTTGCTACAGTTATACTTTGTACAAACAAACCATTTCCCTGCACTGAAGGAAGGAAGCCAGATTCCTACACACTGTATCAGTGTCCAAACCACCCTCAAGCAACAAAATCATTACGTTACATATTTCTGTGTTCTGCTATCTAAATGCTCAATACAAAAAAGAGAAAAACTCTGTCAGCTACACTGCTATATATACTGTAACATAGTAAATAGATACCTTCCTGAGAAAACAGAAGCTATCTATCCATGGAAATATTTTCAGACAAATTTGGGAAGAATGTGACTATTTTGAAGTCTCACTTACAGAATGAAGAGGATTTTCTTCTTTTCCTAGCCTTTCCCTTCCCTTTTTCTCTCCATCTTTTACTACATTAAACTTTTTGAAAATGTTATTTTGTAAATAGAACTGATAAAATTTAAATCATATTTTACAGTAATTAACTTCAGGGTAACCAAATTCATACAACTTAAGAATAATCTTATTGCAATTGACATGGAATTATTAGAAAAGACCTTTAAGATCATCAAGTCAATCAGTTAACCCAGCACTACCAAGTCACCACTAAATCATGACCCTTAAGTGCCCCATCTTCACATCTTTTAAATATCTCCAGGGCAGATGACTCAACCACTTTCCTGGGCAGCCTGTTCCTGTGCTTGACAAACCTTTTGGTGAATTATTTTTCCTAATATCCAATCTAAACCTCCCCGATGCAACTTGAGGCCATTTCCTCTTTTTGCCAATGCATGTTACTTGAAAGAAGAGACAGACCCTCACCTTACCATAATTTCCTTTCAGGTAATTGTAGAGGGTTATAGTTTGTTGGTAATAAATGAAAATTCTGTTGCAGCACATTGACACAGCATCAGCACAGTGTTGTACTCCTCTTTGATTCTACCTTCATTTTGCATGTAGAAAAATTCTATTACTTATTGTAGCTTTTTTTCCTTAGGAGTTTATTGGCTTGTTCTGAGAGCCACAACTTCAAACAAAATAGAGATGGTTTATTTTGGTGAAGTTCCAAGTAGGTGAATTTAATTGTCATATTTTTGGTCAATATAAACTAGAGCAGAACAGAAAGAAATCTGAGCATATTTAATCACAGGGTGCTGTCGTGCTGCTGGGGAAAGTCATAAACAGTTGACTCCAAGCTGGGAACATCATGCCAAACATTTGTATCTGGAACAGGACTGTACGTTCCAGCAGCGCCCTGCAACAGGGAGAGCGTTACACAGGGAGTTCAGTACAAGTAGAAAAATGTTTCAAAAATGAAAGAGATCAGGACAGGGTGGGGGGTGGAATGGGCCTTGAGGGTGTTGTGCAACCAGAAAAGAATAAAATATTGTCTTTCTTAATACGGGACAAAACTGAGTAAAATTATTTGCTGTATAATCCATTCAGAAGAGAAGAAAGTCAAAGAATTCCCGAAGGATATTTTTTTTTCCCCAATCATCCTCAAAATAAGTAATTTTGAGTGACGGACAACTGAATCCACTACAATTAGCATATGTCTTCCTTGCTGGCAACAAGATCAAACTGAGGACTGTATGAGCACTGTATGCCCATCATGTTACTAAAAGTTTTGCTAAGCATAGGAAGGAAATGATACTGCTTTGATGTTACTTTTGGCTTCCAGTCCCAGGATTTGGATGAAAAAAGACTGCAATAATATTTTAACCTGCTTATAGGGATTCAAACCCATCTCCCTCAGCAGAGTGTCCTAATCACTCTGTGGTTTAGGGAAGGAAGCTCACTCCACATGCCTACTGCTGAAATTGCTCCAGGATTCACTGGTGGAGAGAGAAGAGTTAGGAGAGGCAGATGGAAAACAGATTGTATTCCTGTGTTAAGGCATTAACCTTGGAGAAACACAGCCCTTCTGCTAATGTTTGTGCTATCAGGGTGTGGGTGGAATGCATGTCTCCTTCCAGGCTGCAGTCCCAACATCTGGGATCTCAGCCCAGGTCAGCTCAGTACCATAACTAGGAGAGTTTTGCACTGAGTTAAACTACCAAGTTCTGCACCTTAAACACCGAGTACAGTCACACTTTCTCTCAAGCTGTCTGGCTTTGACTGCATTTTGACCTTTCAGCAGGTAAGATGAAGTCTGTTCTACACATCGCCTTTCCCATATGAACTGTCAGAGGATTTGTGCCGAGCAGACAGACAAGCCTGGATCTGGATCTTCTGGGGATGAAACAGGAGTGCAGCTGCAGCTCTGCACTAAACACGTTTCTGCTTAAGAAGAAGTTCTGGGTCATCATCCTGATATCTCTTAACTCTCCCCCTGCTGTGACTGGAGAGTCAGTAAGTTTCATTCAGGATTTTGGCTTGTTTAGGGGCCAGGCTCACACTCTTCAGGGCACCATGCTACCTTCCTCATGTATGCCTGCATGTGCACCCTAAGCCTTATGCTTTAATCCATTACTTATGCAGCACTTACATTAAACTGATTAAACAGTTCCTGTGCCATGAATTTAATTTTTCTTAGCCTTAAGATCTTCATGAATTCATTTGTACTGCTAATTTTCACCTTATTTCTAGCTCTACGATATGACTTTCCCTCTCTTGTGCTGCTTCTGCAGCTATTCTGGTCTTTGGCCAACTCTTAGTCAAATATGTTCAAATTAATGCAGGTGGCTTAAAATCTATTTAAATTAGAAAATGAACGAAATGTAAATCAAAATCAACAGACACTTCCCCTTAGCATACTGTATGTTTTCTGTTATCAGACTGTTTAAATTATAGAATGTCTGGTCTATGTCTTCTTCTATTTCTTCAGCAGCACTTAGTACAAGTAAACAGGGGCATTCAGCAAAATTTAATCCAAACAGAGCACTCCTTCATTTACTCCAAAACTACATATTAGAATAAAGACAAGTCTATATTTTCTTAAATCTCTGTTTTGACTAGCGAGCAATGACTCTACAGGCCAAATTCCCCTTCCTTCAATTAGAGCTGCATATTGTTTTTTCATTCGAACGACCACACACAAATTGCTCTGGTCTAATACCCAGATAGTACACAGATTTCTTGTAGCAATCCTTTAAGAAAGTTGAATTCTATATTTTATATCTTGCTTGTTATTTGAGAAATTATCTGTGCCTTTTTTCTATGTAAAATGCATTTTTCCAAGGGTGTATTGTTGTTCCAGACTTCTGAATTAAAAAAAAAAAAAAAAAATCTTTCTTTTGCTTTGTTCCCCTTAGGGGCTGGTTAATATAATCCTATAATTTCAACAATTTAGATTAGGTTTTTTGGTTGTTTGATTATTTTTTCCCCAAAACTCTGTCCTCTTCTGAGACCAAACCTCTGGATAGATGAAAACCATCATTTATCAACATAAGCAGAAACAAAAACCATAAAATTAATGTCAAATCAGGTATCTTTTGTGATCATTTCAAATTTGCTCAGTCAGAAAACTGCCTGTTAAATACCTGACAGTACAGTCAAAATCTGATTTATTTTAACTTCAGCCACTGTTTTGTTTGAATTGAAAAAGATAGTTTTGCTTTGGAAAAATGGCACCACTTCATAGGAACCATATAAGTCGATGTACATTAGTGTAAGACTTGGGTTTCTTTGTTTGTTAACATCTGCATGTGCTCTAGGACACAACACTTTTAATCTCCAGCACTGGTTATTTTGCCCTTTTTTGTCTGCATGATGCTGACTGACACCTCACAACTTTTAGCCACACTGTCTCCATTTCCTCCTTAGCTTGATTACTCCATAGCTGGTTCAGCAGCCATCACAGTTAGACTCTCCATTCTACTTTAGTGAAAATGGTAGTGTAAATGGTAATTTATCCATCCAAATAAATGAGAAAAACATCCTCACGAGTTAGATATGCTAGTATTACATGTCTTCTTGCTATTATTTGATTTACACCCTGTTAGTTCAGAGAAATCCTGTATCTCTCACATATAACTCTGAAAACTGGGGATGTTGCCTAGGGTTTGCAGAGTAAACAATTCTTAATCTACTCAGTGTTTTTCCCTGCTGTACACACCCTGTAACTTAACTATATCCCAAACAGGCTGCAGTCATTTAAAGAGTATGTGTCTCGGCTTTCATTCAACAACTTTTTGAGCTTGAAAAACATACATCTGTAAATCTGAGTCAGAACCATTTCAACCTATTTTATTGAGGCCAAAGGGAAGACAAAAAAGTGACAATTATCTAATGTTACCCTTCCTGACCCCAGCAGAGTCTGTGGGAGTTTTCCCACTGAGTTCATGGAGTCGAAATTTTGACCTTGGTTTGTTCCAGCCTTTGAAGACGAGGGTGAACAGCACCTGCAATCTCTTTTTTATGATTATTACAATGTTGGGAAAACAAATATTTCTTTCAGAAATAAAAGCCCATCTCTGGCTTTTTTTTTTTTTGAGACACCCTTATGATTCGGATAGAAAAAGAAATCTGAATTACCCCAAAGACAATGAAAGGAATTAGATTCTGAAAAAGTGATGTAAGTCTAGTGTGTTTTACTTCACATGTCACGTAAAACTCAAGCACAGTGAGAAATGTCAGCAAGCATCCCATGGAATTATGACCGACCAAAACAAAGTGATGCAGAGTATCTTCTCTCCAAGATTTTCTGTATCTTTCTTCTTCCTGAAAAAATTTGCCATGATGTAGGCAACATAATGATGTAATTGTACCAGTAAAACCCACTGAAATTAGTGGCTGTGGTTTCAGCTCATACCCACAGGGTATGAGCACATACTGTTATGAGCAAGAGCAAATTTTAGAGAATCAATTGCAAAATAAAATTCCACTGGATTTCTAAAAACACTTACTTCTCCCTTGCCCTTCTTCTTCTTTCTTTCCATACAACAAGACAAATGTAATTGCTTTGCTATCTTTCCCTTCTGCATCACAGGAACCAACTGCCTTTATATCCCACTGAATGAAATAACTAAATAAATCCCAGAGCATTTATTCTGAACCTTTTTTTCCCCTGGTAACGACATTTTCTCTCATTAAAAAAAATTCTCTGGCTGCACACTTTGCACTGATTTGTAGCATGATTTGAGTGTATTCAAGGCACCTTATTTCACATGCGTATTAGCACTTGAGTTTACATTTGTAAGTTAGGTAGGTGTTTAAATCTGCAAGTATTCCTCCTCGTTTAAGTATTTTATTACTACGCTCTTTTCTTCTCTCCAAGAAAACTTGAGGTAATAAAAATTATTTTATAACGTTACTGTAGTCCAGCTACTGTGAAAGCAATGATTTGCAAATTGCTGAAACATCACAGTTGCCTTTGTAGTGTTTCACCCTTCTGATCATGCTGCAATGAGGACATCCAAAGCAAATCTCTGTATGTTCTGAACACTTGACTATTATGGCACCATTTTTATTTTCACATGCTAATACACAAGATTTATTGCACCTGTTTGTGTAATTGTTTTAAAACAACAACCAAACGCTACTAAAGTAGTCTGACGTTACCTGTAAGGAAAATAATTAATCACCAAATATAGGGTTAAATTCTAAAGTTGACAGAGTTACACTGCAGTTGTCGGCACAACTCCATAGTTTCGTAGGAAAGGACCTAAAGTGCCTAATTTGATACCTAAGACAGTTTCAGGAGGTCTGCTCTCAGTTCAGTCCCATAACATAATAAATTCATATTGAAGCCCTGCACTTCATTCTCATCAAACACTTTCCAATTATTCTTCCACATTTCCTGCCCCTCCTTGCCAGCATAGGAGCATCCTAGGCTCTGGCATTCTTGCTTAAAATCAACAGCAGTTCTGGGCCAAGAAAAAGAAATATCCAAATTTGTATGTTCATGAGGAAATATAGTTTATTATGAATACCTCCAAATAAATTTCGGAATCAACCATTGCTTTCACCTTGTTTTACTGTGATATTGACCTTCCCCCAACTATTTGCATAGCAACAATGTAGTAAGTAAATTAATTTTAAAAAGTGAGAAATCTGATTTCAATTCCAACCTGAGGGAATTCAAACCCATCCTTATATTTTCAGAAAAGCATTCTAACAGATATGTTGTTAAGAATATTGAGCTTTGGTGGTTATAGAAAATGAAGGTATATAAAAATTTTAAGAACAAAACTCTTCTGACTCATTGAAGCTGGGGCACTACACAATCAGTGATGGAGAATCTAGGGATTCAGAAGAATGGCAGCATCCTGGCAATTGTCCTGCAGGAAAAGAAATATGTGGACCCCTACCTGATTGTCAAACTATTTCTATTTTTCTTCCTATAGCTTTTAAAAGTAAAATACACTTAAGATGTGACGTTTGAGCTAAAAAGGGAAGGGGAAATTCAGAAAAAATTCTGTTCTTAGTGCATCATGTTGGGTAGCTGAGGATGATGTCTTCAGAGATTCCTCAGTCTCAGTCACATCGGTTATTCTTAATCTCCTTGCTGGTTTACAGCCTAGGTGCCTAGTTTCAAGAATTGTAGCTATTAGTTGTATTATTTAGGCAATTACTCTAGACCTTGATCTCCACATTTAGTACTGAAATTATTTTAAAAGCATATCTTTCAACGCCGTGTGATAGTTTATAGCTACAGCTCCAGTAAACAGCAAGTGATTTCTAATGCCTTGCATTCCTTTTAAAATAAAACAGCCTTTTCTTCTTGCAGGGGATGAAGACAGATTGCCCTTCTCTAGTTCTTTTAAATGATGCATACGCCTCATTTTAATAATTTGTTTATATCTCAGTGACTTGTAATAAATGGTGGCATTTAAACCTTTGTGGACTGAGAGCTTTTCCCGGACAGACGTGGAAGATGGACAACAAGGATTTGCTGTTTTGAAGCTGTGGTATATGGGACAGTCTCTAGATTTGCCAAGCTGCATATACTGAGTAAAAAAGCTACATGTACGAGTTAACATGATATATGCCAGGTACCAGAGTTATAAAGCATTAGGTCAGATATAAACATAGGAGTCAAACAGCAGAGCATTGTTCAGAAATAAATTGAGCACTCTGTCCCTCTTTGGGAGGGAACACACTGCCTTAATAAAATTCTCAGTAGCTTTTTCAATTACTCCATAAGAAAATGAGCAGCAAGAGAATGAAGCTTTCTGAAAAAAAATTATGTTTCTGGTACAAGCTGCAGTTTAACCAGCAATCGATGCAGATATGTACCACACATATTAATCATTAACATAAAAATGAACAGAATTTGTGGAAAACCTCTTTGGGAAAATGCCGCAGTCACCCCGTAAGCCCCGGATAGCGTTGGGCTCTGCGACAAAATATCCAGACCGCTGGAAGCCCAGCGACCAGTCAGCCTCCTCGGACTCGGAGCTCGAGCTCGCGTCCTTCGGCCAGCCCTGGTCAGGGGATGGTTCCCTTCTAGCAGAATATTCCAAGCAGAGGCGCTTTTCTCGGGTATCAGGGGTGGCAAAGGGGCAAAGACACAGGAGGCGAGTTCTCCGCCAGACCTTTACTGAT
>VWZT01000793.1:1007162-1055084 GCA_013397055.1 Pachycephala philippinensis
AATAGAACTGACCATGCACTAGGACCAAATTTTGGCAGCAATTATGTTTATTTGGCAATTTCTAAAATATTCTCCAGTTTAATTACAGCAGGAATAACGTTAATAATAATAATGACAATATCACCAATAGAACAACAACAACAATAACATTAATTAGAATAACAGTTACAATATTCATATTATTATTAATAATAATAATAACATTAATAACAACTACTGCCTCAAATTCAGAAAATAATTCTCAGCTGCCTTAAATGAAAACTTTATTTCTATAAAATTCTCTGACCTTTTATCGTTACTACCTTTGGTCTACATTATCCAGTACTGACAGAGGAACAAAATGTCAAATAATGAAAATAGAGTTATTTTTTAATAATTACAAGGTGGATTGAGGAACAGTCTTGGAAAGCTTAAGAAGGCATGTTCTCATTCTGTTTGCAGTTCAGCTTCTAAATGAAAGTGATTTAAACAAACAGGAACACAAGCCACCAAAACCTTTGGTCTTGTGACATCTCAGGTTGAGAATCACAGTGAAATCATAAATGTATTGGCTTTGGAAAGTTATTATCAAAAGCTTACTGGTGCTGGAAAAAAAAGCATTGGGGATAGTCCAAACCAGTACCATTATAATGCTTGAACTAAAAAAAGTCATGATTCTGAAGCCAAGATATGACAATCGAAACAATGTGTTTTAGTTCTAATGCACTCTGGCAAATAATAAACACATAAGAATTTAGCTACATCAATTTAGCACTATCAAGTTCAAGCACCAAATATTTCAAATCAGTGGAATATACTATCTGTATATAATTCTGAAGTCAACTATGCTGATGAACTATGACCAATTTTTAATAAAGTGGGTGGGTCTGCTAAAAATTAAGTAAAGCCAAACCACTGAAAATTTATATTATATCTCAGCTTATTTCAAACAGGCAGTTTGTTCTGATATATACAAGAACAAATCTGAAAAATGTGTGCGACAATAACAACAATTTACTGGGTCCTTTCTCGTTGATTAATTCTGACTGCTTTATTCTAACTAGAATAATTGTTTGGAACAGCTGTTCTTGCCTTCCACCTCAGTCTGAAGGCAAAAGTTTAAGAAAAGTCAACCAGTCTATTCTTTGTGAAGCTTCAAAAGTGGAGCTCACTGAAACTTTTCAAGACTTGTATCTCTCTGAGCTTTACAACATAAACAATAGCTACAGAAAAACTGAGAAACAGACCATGGGCACCAAATCCAGTCTACCATTGCCGTTTGGAACCAAATCATATAACCTCTTCAGCAATTTCATCCATCATGGTCCTAAAAATGCTTACAGTCCTAATTTTTCTATGTAGTAGATGCACCAAAACATCTTTACATAGATAGAAACACTGCTTTTTTAAAATTAATTTACAGTTTACAGACATTTATTTTTGCATCCAGATTATCCTTGTAGTAAAGCAACTTTTATTTACTTCTAGTAATCTTGTTAGTTTGTGTTTATACATGCATAAAAATATATTTGTATAAATGTATGTGTGTGTATCCTCAAACAGGTGTACGTGCACATGTATATACACACATCCACACACATCCACACCCACAATTCACACACACCCACCCCTGGAGGTGTTCAAGACCAGGCTGGATGGGGCTCTGAGACACCTAGATTAGGGAATGGTGTCTCTGTCCATGGCACGGGGTTGGAATGAGATGATCTTTAAGGTCCCTTCCAACCCAAACCATTTTATGATTCTATGATATACATACATGCACATATATACATATGTCTATATATACATGTCTATATTTTAAACTATTTTTACGTATTTAGTGAATCATAGAATTGCTTAGGCTGGACTCTAAGATCATTGAGTCCAAGATATTGTTTTATGCAACAGTATTGGTACTTTGTGCATAAGCATGTGTATATATTTATGGTTGATCCTGATGGTCTTAGAGGTCTTTTCCAACCTAAATATTTCTGTGATTCTGTAATATTTAAATACTCTGCTGTTGATCAGGAAAACATGTTTTCTGTGAAGGAGAAAATAAAAGACATGGAAAGATTTCCTTTCTTCCATTAGCACACATTACAAAGAAGTGAATCTTTTTACAAATACAAACTTTGGCTTGAACTCTGAATGCCACTGAAGTTTTGACAAAGTAGTCAATCTCCAGGATGGAGATGGAATATTATTTTCTAAGCACACTTTTTAAAAAACAAAATACCTTAATTTTCCAATTTATTTAAATTCCCCTTTTCAGTGTTTATCTTTGTTAAGTACCTGTACTCTGACCTAGGAAACTGTACCTTCTAGATGTGCAGTTTGAACGAAACAGAGAAGCTCCAGCAACAAACTTGAAATTACAAATTCAAACACCCCACGGTACAAAAACACTTTCAACAATATTGACAAGAATTTCGTTCTCCCTTATGTTGTCAAGGACATGGTATGCACGTCCATTACCTGATGCCTTTAAAAAGAGTTTATAGCCAACTTTATCTGTATTCCAGCCGTGTGAACCAACCACTTTTCTACACCTTGAATTGTTACAGCTTAACAGTTGCAGAAAGTATTTCACCTTCCTCTCTTCTCACTTGGAGTGTCCATCCATGCTATTTTCCCACTTCTATACAGAAAAAACCCACAATGTGTATTGTTTGTATTGGTACTCCAGAGCTGTTTCTCAAGTTGACAATGAAACTCTGCTCAAAGGTGTCTGTATGGTTTACAATAATCCACTGCGAGTGGGAATGGCAGAACTCTGCCAAAAAGAATTCTCACTGTGAAACTGCAGTGTCCTTACCCAGGGAGGCTGGAAGAGAGCTGCTGTTTCACTAAAATGTCCCATATAATCTTGAAAACATTGAACCCTTGAAGTCTGTTCCAGTCAGGAGGTTCTCCAGTCTGAGGTCATGATTGAGAGAGTTTCAAATAAGTTTTCCATATCGTACTGGTATGGATGAAAACATTGTTACTCTACTGGCATTGCAGCAAATATTTATTACTTCACATCCTGGCACTTGGTTATTTGGAGGAATTTTTCTTTTTAATGGTTCTATTGTTTCCTCTGCTCTGAGCATAACACAGGACTTGCATCGGTCTCCTTCACTGCCAAGTCTATAGACAGCTCCCGCAATATTGCACAGACTGGTGTGCAAAGTATTTGTACTGTAAAATGACCCTTTTCTTCCTGAAAAAACCGGGGTTTTTTTAGTCCTCTTCACCTTCTTAATCCCTGGTACATAAATACACATTTGAGGCCTGGAAATCCCATATCTGTCTCAAACTCTAGTTGCTCAGACAGAATTTGGAAGATCTTTCAGCTGGCATTCAGTCTGTAGGTTTCTCAAATGCTTTCACATTCCGCTCAGCATGAATACACTTCTCCTTTAACATATTTTCATATGTCTTTCATTAATTTTATTGGAAGACAAAAATCTGAGCATTCGGAATTGAGACTCAGTAAAAAAAGATAGAGTCTGTATTACACTGGTTTTATATCCAGAATTCTCTGTATTTGAATCTAAACTGAGAATGATGATCTACCACGGTTTTTAGTTATAATACCAAAATTAGTTTACCAATTCAAAATAATTCCTATACTTGAGGATAAAAAGAAAAATTAGGTTCTGTTACTTGAATTTTTTGTGTAAATCAGATATTTTTTAATTATACTCAGATAAAAGAAACTGAAAAGCTGGAACTCAGACTTCAAGGTTTCATTATTTGTTCCAGCACTAAAACATTTAACAAAACTCTTGTAGTCCAGGAGATTATGGAGAGTCAGGCCACAAGTGCTATTCCTAATATTTAAAAATTTCAGAGATTTAAGAAGCCCCAGGAATAAAATATTTTATATTAGACTCTTCAAGATGGAGTATGACACGTGGCTTAGTTCAGGTTTAATACCACAGTCCTGGAATACTGCTCATCACAAGTCAGGGTTTTCAGGAGACAACCTCATGGCTCTTTGCTCCATTTTTTGTATGAAGAAAAAATATTTCAGACTACTCTGATGTAGGATATCCAAGGTATGGATTAAAATTTGGAACTGAATTTGAAATATATGGAAATCATTGATGTAAAGGAGTCCCCAAAATTTCCAGGAGTCACTGGAAATCTAACAGCATAATAAACAGATTAATGTAAATTTAATAACATAAATTGATATTCATCTTTTTACTCAGCAAATCTAAACCAAAATTAAATATCTAAAAATTCATGTTTTCTTTATTTTAATGTATTTTTCATTGCTAGACAAAAATTTAAGTATATTTACCATTTCTAAATCTTGGAAATGACATGATACAGTCCTCTCTTGGGAAATTGCTAAGAGGTTTTTGCAGGTACAAAAGGCCCAGAGAGTCCTTAAAGCACTAAAAGCCATCCTAGCTTTGAGATTTTTTTTTCTGAAAAATTAAAAAACATAGAAGTCTTTACTCCTATTAATCATACTGAAAAAAACCTGTACCAACTACAAGGAAATACTGTTGATATTATTTTTCTTTTAAAGAAGGAAGATGTAATCAAATTAAATCCTTTCCCTTTTGGTGTTGCACTTTCTTGCAATCTCCTTTCTATTAAAATTAATGAAGCTTTGCAGCCTTGTGATTTCTAATAACCCTTGCAGAGATGTGTGTATGTCACAGTCCTGAACTGACTCCCGTTCCTTCAGAGTGAAGGACCTGGAAAAAACAATTAAGGGTCCATTTACCAATTATTCCCCTTCCTTGCTATTTCCAAACCAAACCCACAAAATTTTATAAGAGCTTGGAATGTTTTTAATTCCATTTAAAACACATACAATTTTGTCTATTTTCTCCTCTGAAAGATCCATAAGAAAACAATTAGAAAAACAGCCTGAAGACAGACATGGTATTTTTTTTTGGCTCAGCTGTAAGCAACAAAGAGCTAAAAATCTCACAGATGCATTGTAAGACAAGGTCAGGGACAAGGACAATGATATTCATCTCACATACCTATGCAGGTGTGTAACAGTTTTCTACACTCGATATAGTCACTCTTTCTATACAGTCAATACAAATAAACAAGGCGGGTGCAGCTCGGATTGGCTTTCTCCTTTACGAAGAGATTAAGTGTTCCCTAAGTTTCTACTCTTCCAAGATTACAAACAGACCTTAGTTAACTATCTCAGGTGTCAGTTAGGAGGCCACAGCTGTTATGATAAATCCCATTCAGACTATCTGCATTGCTTCCAACATATGTATTGGCTTCTGTGTCCCTACAGCGAGACTGAAGCTACTAGTGACAGCTTCAGAATCTCCACATTGCTCTGCAATGTGTAATATGTATAAACAATTTCCAGTAAAGCTGTATAGTTTAAATCAGTTTCCGTTTGGGTATTCTGTCTTTAAAGGATGAAACTGCTTCACAATGATGTATTTTCATTGACCTTAGTGAGGTGAGGATGCCACCCACAGCCCTCTTGAGTGATTTTTTAATATAGGCCAATTGAACAACAGCTTCCAAGTGTAATTAAGAAAAATTAACAGTAAGTTGAAGCCGACTTTGTGCAAGTAACAAACTCAAACATTCCAGTTTTTAGGTGGCTTAAATCTAAAGAGACCAATGTTTATATTTCTACCCTCCTTCTATAAGGTCTTTCCTTTCAGATGGATTATGCAATTGTTGCATTTCTGTCAAGTGACAAGTCGATCCTCTCCCTCCTTTAAAATTAAGTCTGAAACAGGATTACTTTTGTTTGTTTAAAGTGGGGTGGGGAGAGGGCAGGGGTGGGAGTTGTGGGCATGGCGGAGTTTGGGCTGAAATAAATATTTCTTTTGGATCTCTGTTGCATTTACCAGGGTGTCTCAGACTAATTTTTTCTTTTGAGTGTTGAGCTACATTTCCTACCTTCTAGGAAAGTGCCACAACTGCTAGATCATAGGTATTCTGTCACTCAATGTTATGAATGTCTTCTTCTGATGCATTTTGTCTTGTAAAAATGATGAAATATTTAGAAAGAGAAACCATTCTGAGAGAATACAGTAACACTTAAGTCAACAAACAATTCTCCTTGGTTTTGCATTCTGTTCAAAACAAAACAGTTTAAAAATGAGAGGCAGAGGAAGAACCAGCTCAAGAAAGTAAAACACATAAAAGATAAGGGATTATTCTGAAAGGTTGAAAATCCCTGTTCAAATTTCTATAGGATAGTGGAAATACCTGGGAGTCATGGATGAACATCTTGTCCAGACTATAAAAGATAAAGCATGAAATGCAGTGCCTCCAGCACCCCACTTCCAAAGCTGGCCCTGACTTTATCCAGATGAAAATACTTGGTAAACTCAGGGTCTGAATAGCTTTGGGACTAATGGCATTACATTTTTCAAGAAATAAACTATTTACAGATGCACAGATGTGTGTTCACACATACATACAGTTTCCAGCTTTCATTTGAGGTTCAGTTGCTGAAATGTGCTACTTAGGCAGATGTTTGACATCCAAAGCTTCCCTTGAGACCTATATTTCATAGTACATCAGATTTTGGCTGGGCCAAATGAGATTTCAGAGATCCAATTCTTCTGAAGTTTAGAGTTCCCTTTCTAAATACAGGTAGCCAGAACGGAGTAAAATGATCGTGGTTTTTACACAGTAAACCTGATGGTGTTTTTTACAACCCCATCTTAAATATATTACTGCTGTACTTAACTGTGCTGGAAGCTTCTGCCAGGCAGTGGTCTCTGGTTCCCCAAGCCAAATGATGCAGCATGGCTTGTGAGCAGGCTGATACTTTCCCTAAAGCACACTGGTGAAACCACAGTACACAGCACTTGAGGGACACTCGTCTTTCTGGCTCCATGTGTTCTGTCTGTCCTCCCAACACACATTTACTCTACGTGTGGGTTTTCCAGTAAAGAGTGTGTGAAATGATATTAGAGCTGTGTTGCTGAAAATGGGCAGGGATGGATGTTTGCTGGGGTAGTATGAAAAGATAATCTAGCATAAAGAGAGTTGAATCTGGTGCCATTTCATCTCTGTGGTTTATTGGAGAAGCCCTGGAGCATGTTCTCTTCATAAAAAAGCAGGAAAATTAACCGCCAGCCTTACAGATTTTCCTAATTTTTTTATTCCAAATCATAAATTTGATGGAATTACTTTGGATTTGTCCGTTGTGGATCAAGTTAGTTCATTCTTAACTTTATTTAGGATAATAGATAGATGACACATAATCTTGGAGTTTTTCAAAGTGACTACATGACTTCACAAATCTTATACAAATTCACATTCTTCCCTATATTACCCCTATATGTCTTTGAAGAAGATGTCATCTAACTGTTATTTGGCATTCTTAGGTGCTCTTGGTATCATTACAGCACAATTAGTTCCCCTTTCTAACAGTATGGTTTTGTCTGACATTGATTGTTTATACGGTTATTAACATCAGAAGGAGGTGGGCTGGATCACAGCATCAGGTACCACAGTGTAGACAACCACCAAAAGCACAGCTGTTGACATCTGTACTAAATATCTAAACTGCTGTACATACCCAGGAGAGGCACCCTGAGCAATCTAAAGGACCTTGAATAAATTTGTCCATTTCAACTTATTACCAGTTAAAGACAAAATCAATGTCAATTGAAATCAAACACAGACAATTCTTCCACTGAGTGACTAAGCGCAAGTGGTCCTTAACTTCTTTTATAGCTATTTTAGAGTAGCTTAATCCATTACTGCTCGAAGTTAAAATAGCAAGGAAATGAAAGAATGCAAAGAAGGCTTGCCTTCATTTCCATTTTTGCCTCCCCCCTGCCCCCACCTTGTGCAACAGTAGAATAAAAATGTAGACCCAGATTGGAAGCAGATCCATACACACCCTGTGGAGATTTTGATCTGGCCAGACCCAACCCTTTCCCAATCTCTTGAACTCCAAAGATGCAGGAGTTTGTCATTGCAGCTCAGTGATAACTGCAGAGTCTGAGCAGAGCTCAGCAGGTTTGGTGCAGAGCTGTGCTAACACACCTCTCTGACAGATTGGAGCTGGCTCCCATCCACCTACCCTGGAGTACAGACAAAACAAGTTCACGTCTATCTGCACGTGTTCATAAAAGCCAACGCACAGCTGCACAGCCCAAAAGAGGAAGGGAGTGGCTCAGGCTAGAGGCTCACCCTGCTTCCTACACATTCACTGCCTAAAAAAGGAAAGGCAGCTCAATATTCCAGAGGCAAAAAAAAAAAAAAAGCTCTGGCTTGACTTGTTTGATGACACAACATACAGAAAGTTGTGCAAGAAGTTTGCCTTTCAGAGAAGTATGGAGCTGCACTTCCCTGCACAGACAGCCAGGGCTAAATGGCACAACTAATCCTTCAGGGCATGCACATTAGTCTTTGAGCCTCCATTAGGTCATCCAGCTGTGAAAAGAAGGAGAAAATGCTTGGTGGGAAGGGGAGAGAAAAGCAAGGCACTATGCACATGTATTTCTCTCCATATTTCTCCCATCTGAACGCTACAATTTTATTTCTTTCAGGTAGGAAGGAAAATCTGTTAACAATTTAGTTTTGTGTGTCTCTTCTTTGTGAATTTGATTTCATTCCCTGTAATGGTAGAAATTACAATAAACAGATTTTTTACATAATTTTAATGAATTTCTGGTCACCTTCTTGGTTTCAGCTTTAACTTTTCCAGCCAATTTAAACTAAATTCAAAGAAAAATAATATTAATGATATTACTAAAAGAAAGACAAACAAAATGGCATCTGTGGAAGAAACATATACTAATCTATTCCTTCTTGGCTTGTTTAAAAGCTATATGAGATTTAACAAGTGTGAATGGAGTGAAGTTTTTACTAAGATCAGCTGAAGAAGGACAGAAAAAGACTGGAAGAGCCTAATTTTCATGAGTCTACAATTCTATGAGAGACCAGATCAGTGGACAAGGGAAGAGCAAATGATATCCTTTACCTAGACTTTTGTAAGGCCTTTGATAAGGTCCCCCACAACATTCTTACTTCTAGACTGGCAAGATATGGGCTTGATGAATGGAATATTGGATCGATAAGGAATTATTGTAGGGGCAAATTCAGAGAGCTGCAGTCAATGGCTCTATGTCCAAATGCAGATCAGTAACCAGTGCTGCTCCTTCGTGGTTAATACTGGGTCCAAAATTATTTAACATGTTCACCAGTTATCTACAGAGTGGGATCAAGTGCATCCTCAGCAAGTTTGCAGACGCCACCAAGCTGAGTGATGCAGCTGATACTCTGTCATCTGGAGCCTTGACAAGCTCAAGAAGTTGGCCCAAGCAAACCTCATGAAATCAAACAAGGCCATGTACAAGGTGCAAGGGCAATCCCCAGTGACAATATGGCTGGGAGATGGGTTTGAGGGTATTGATGGGTGAGAAAAATGGACATGAGTCAGCAATGGGCACTTGCAGCCCAGAAAGCCAACCACATCCTGGTCTGCATTAAAAAAAGATGTCCAGCAGGTCAAGGGAGGTGATTCTGCTCCTCTATTCTGCTCTTGTGAGAGCCCAGCTGAAGTACTGTGTTCAGTTCTGGGGTCCCCAGTACAAGAAATACATGGACCTGTTAGAGCAGGTCCAGATGAGAGCCACAAAAATATCAGAGGGCTGAAGGAACTATGTTTTGAAGACAGGTTGAGAGAGTTGGAGTTGTTCAGATTGGAGAAGTCCTGGGGAGACCTTAGAGCAGCCCTTAATATATGAGGACTTGTAAGAGGGGTGAAGAAAGACTTTTTTACCAGGGTTTCTAGTGGCAGAAGGAGGCAAAAAGGTTTTAAACCTAAAGAGGGTAGATTTAGGCTGGACAGAATGAAGAAATTCTTTACTGTAAGGGTGGTGACAAACAGGAATAGGTTGCCCAGAGAAGTTGTTAATGCCCCATCTCTGGAAGTGTTTAAGGGCAGGTTGGATGGGCTTTGAGCAGCCTGATCAAATGAAAGGTGTCCCTGCCCACAGCAGGAGAGTTGGAACTAGATTACCTGTAAGGTCTTTTCCAACCCAAACCCGTCTATGATTCTGGTATAAATGTAGCTCATTGGGGCCTAACTTAATAAGGCAACTATTGTTCATCAGTGAAGATTTTGCTCTCAGAAACAGGCAATTAAAGTCAGTGCAATATCTGAGTACAAAAAATTTACTGCAAGAATTGGTCATTTTTGTCTCTATGTCCTTGCATCAATTTGAAAGGTTGTTGTAGGTTCAAAAGTTAGTCACTTGATTTCTTCATAAGATGATAAATTTGTTTAATATAGTGACTTGATGTCAAGTAACAAGGGTTATATATTCTCATCAAGTTGAAGGGGTTTGAAGTTGTAATAATTTACAAATAACATTTCCAAATTTTCTAGAAATTATATCAAGATTTATCACTTACAGTTCCAAGCAAAATGGAATTCCTTCCACTGCTGGACATAATTTATTATCCACAGAGATCTACAAATACTGAGGAAAAATCTTAAAAGTAAAAAATATGCTTGTACTTCTTGAGGTTTAAAACCTCAAGAATTACCAGAAGTAGGGTAAAAGCAAAAATAACCAATGCAATTTAAAATGTTTTATCAACTTTTTTATCCATCCGTTCTTAGATTTTTCTCTCCCTCAGTTTGTGTGAATGATTATTTTTAATTTCTTTATTTTATTTTTTCTTTAAATAAGAAGATTTTGGACTCTGTTTCATATGTGTATTGTCTTACCCATCTCACCAGTTTTGCAAGAATGCATCATTGTAACTATATATACACTACTCATTGTATAAAGGAACATTTATAAAAGAGAAATCAACAGTATTTCTCTTTTGCCACTCCTGAAAGAAAAAGCTTAAATATCCACCAAAGGCACAGCACATACCTGAAAGACTTCTTTGTCAGAACACTGACTGTTTCTATAGGCAAGTTCTTAAGAAAAAAAAAAAATTAGGAACTGAACTTTGTGTAAAAGGGTAATGACAAATGTAAAAAAACCCCAAATATAAAAAGTCATTTTCAAAGACACAGGTTACACAAAGAGCTGCCTGTCATTTCTTGCTGTATCTGTGATCATTGAGGCAGTTTTTGCTTCTTGTTTTTGGTTAAGATTTCAATCAGCTATTTTTTTATTGTATATATCATACACCAATTATAATAAGCTCCAGACCTCTGACTTGGCAGTAATTTTCTAAGCAACACAACACAAACAAAAGACAACACCACTGCAAGACACTCAGTAAGTCTGGAGTGATTTAGATCTAGGTACTCTACTGCTGTCTGGAGAGCAACCACTGTGTTTTCTGCTCTAAATTCTTCACAGTCAGGAAACCTTGCCTGAACACTTCTTTAACGTGTATTTTTACATTAGCTGTTCTCAGCAACAGATTCTAACAATGATTCTGCATGATGATGGTCAGATGTTTTGACTGAGGCTTTTCTTGGAAATTAGGCCAACAAGTTTTAATGCTATAGAAAATTATCATATCGTTGATAAATCCCTTTTATGTTAATACTGAGAACAGAAGAGTTTTGGAGACTGTTTACACCACTGCTAAAAGGTAAAAAACCAGCCAGGATTGAAATGAACCATCAGGTCAAAAAGAAAAGACCTGGACTTTTGATTTATATTCAGCCATAAGGGTTCTTTCTTTCTTCCAGTGTGCATTCCAGCTTACAGACATCTCAGTGCTGGTTTTTTTATTCTTGTTGCAGCTCTCTCTATCTGAGTAATAACACACAAAGAAAGACAGCTTTGACTCATGGATTAATCTTATGAGACACTGAGCTTGCTACTGAAGATGTTGGGAGGCGGACACAGCTTTTCTAGTGTTTATCAATATGAGCTGAGGGAAAACTTTAGATATTAAATACCTGTGAAAAAATCACAGTTCTGGGCACGTCAGTAAAGATATGGAGAATATTCAATATTTGATCCCAAAATCGTATTATGAAAATTCTTCTTGTAAAAAAAAGTCAGTTGTAGTACAGGGCTTGTTTTTTCCTGCCTTTTTTTTAGTTTCCTTTTCTATAGCACATTGGTGCCACTAAGAAGCTCAAAGCAGCCTAGTTGGTACACACTGTATGTGTGGCAGAAGCAACACATTCCAGTTGTTATGATTTCTGGGATATGGCCATGAGAAAGACAATATGCCCAGATCACTGCTGAGTGAGTATGAAGTGGCTATTCACAGCTGGGTATGCCAAAAGAGCCAGAATAACCTCTGCAGTCTTGTCAACTGCTTTATAAGAAGGTAAAAAAATTCCATATCACCACCCTTCCCTTGCCCTTAATCACCCTACCATTATCTCCTACTAGAGAGGCAGCACAGTAATTCAAGCAAACTTTTAGACTTTAGCATATATTTGCATATGATGAATTAGAAATTGTAAAGATTAAGGATTAGCTTTGATTGAAGCTATAGCAGCACTTCCCCAGTAAAGCTGCAGATACTGTGAAGCACAGCATTCCCCCACAGGAGAAGAAGCCCTTGGACAGACTTTGGAAGTGCAGAGATATTCAGTTTCTGAGCACATCCCTAACTAGCAGAACTGTGAGGAGGAGAGGCGAAGAAGTCCCTGCCTCTCTTTCAAAGAAGATTTTCTCTTTGGCAATCTGACAGAGGCAGATACAGCAGTGTGAAGCAGCTGGAGGGGTATGTGGGTAGAGAGGCAGGAAGACCCAATCTTTCAGTCACCTACACAGTACATGATCACCAGATGTAGCTGCAATTCCTCAGATGCCTGAGAAATTCTTCACTTGGTCCTCTGAAAAATGCCCCGATGAGCTCTTCTGCTTACACCTTGATGAGGTTAAGGTGATTTAACAAGGTAGCTTTTGGTCTTCCTCTGCTGGGAAAGGTCAGGGGAATCACTCTTACCATCCCACCTTACTAATTATCTGTAAAGGGTGAGGCAAAAAGGCAATTAGAGAGAGAAAGAAGATACTTTCATTGGATATGCCCCAGACTTGCGAGCAGGAATCGTAGTCAATAACAACCCAAGAAAAGCACATGGAAGAAGAATACAAAATATGAAGAATAAATTAAAGAACAGTCTTCCAAGAGAGACTTGATTCAAATTCCCTGTGCAATAGTGTATAAATATAATGAGATTAAATACCTTCAGTAGTAAGGATCAAAGGCCAAGGTTTATAACACATTTTTGGCATAGGAATGTGAAAACAAATCAATTCCTGGTGGCCTACAGAAGCCTAGCACGATGGTCCTATCTCCCAGTGAAATCAGCATAAGTCAGAAACTTCTGAAAATCCCATTAAGTGCTTTGGTAGCAGCTCTGCATGTCTACATAGCACTTGAAAATCTCTCAGCTAAATCATCAATCAAAAACCACAAGATAGCAGACAACAAATGATTACAGTTCTCTCCACAGTTTCTATTTCATCGAGGAAAAGAAAAAATCAGAAATATGAAAAATAAATCATTACCATTTTAAGAGTTTGTTGTGACACTAAGAATTTCACATATGTGTTTTAGAAAAAAAATGATATACTATATCCCTAAAAGCAAATAAAATCCAAAATGGAAATACCAAAACATTGAAGCACTTTCAATATTTTTGCAAGTCTGTTTAGGATTCATTAAACTTAGCTAACATGACAGAGTTAAACACAGTAACAGAAACTTATTGTGACCCTAATTATTATTAGAAAAAGAGCATGGCCTTTTTTCCTATTATGAGTGGAAAATACCAAAATAGATGTCACTGGTCTTTCCTATCTGTGTCATGGCCAGTTTCCCCACACATTTACTGGATACACAGTTTGATGCTGGTCTCAGTCATTTACCCTTCAAAATTCCCAGCCCCAAATAAAAGCACACCAATTGCATCATAAGATCAGTGACTCATGCCATAAAAGCAGGCTTCCTCTTTATTTGGACATTGAACAACTGGCTTGACCCAAGATGCAACAACTGTTTGCAGAGGAAAAAAAGCAGCAATTTCCCTTCAGTGTAAAGAGACCTGGTAATAACAGACATCAGCTTAAGTGGGTTAACAGGGTCACAGAACCATTTACATTTTGTTTGGTGTGTGAGTTTTTGAAGTTCTATGCAGCTTTTAAACAAATGCAATTATTGTATTAGGAAAGGAGGAGACACAATCCCATCAACATTTACACAAACAATAGGTCTGTTTAGCTAAGAGAGTTCAAAAACATCACCCCTTTATAGTGGAAACTGAATTCCTGACTACAAATAAATTTGCTCTCAAAAGCACAGGGAGCAAGCAATCTAGAATATGTTGCAGATGTAACATTGAGTACTCATTTTAACCTGAGCAGACACCAATGCTTCAGATATTCAAACTGATTTCTAATTACAATTTTTACTTTGAAATTCAATTTTATTTCAACTTGCGAAGGTTGTCATTGACGTCAAATCAAATATCCCAGCTATTTCTCCTGCTCCTGTCCCCAGACTTAGGTAATGCTCTGTATGTTTTGTCTGTGCTCGTTCATAAATATTCAGAAGACAAATCTCTCTTCCTCTATTACCCTTATACTTTTCCTTTGTTTACACCTGCACAATCCCATTACCTTCAGAACACATCCCCAGATACAGCTGTGCAATGCTACTGAGGAAAAAAACAAACCAAAACAAACTGAAATTATAATCTCAAAGAGATAAGAACATAAAAATCTAATCCCAATGAAAGATAACCATAGGGCTGGACCACCACTCCCGTGAACACAGGCTGAGAGAGTTTGTTCAGCCTGGAGAAGGCTCCAGGGAGACCTTGGAGGATCTTCCAGTATCTAAAGAGAGCTGGAGAGGGACTTTTTACAAGGGCATGTGGTGACAGGACAAGGGGGAATGGCTTCAAACTGCAAGACAGCAGGTTCAGATTAGATCTAAGGAAGAAATTCTTCACTGTTAGGTTGGAAAGACACTTGAAAATGTTGCCCAGAGAAGTTGTGGATGCCCCATAGGCCAGGTTGGATGGGACTTTGAGCAGACTGGTCTAGCAGAAGGTGTCCCTGCTCATTGCAGAGTCTTGGAACTAGATCTTTAAGGTCCTTTCTAACCCAACCATGAATCCATTCTATGAATCCATGATTCTAGGAAGGTCAAGTATTATACAGTTTATTCATATCAACCCAATGCATTCAAACTATGCTCAGAACCATAAAATGCTGCAGAAGGATAGTATAAAGAGACAAATTTTTGTTCTCTATCAAGTGGAAATAAGCATAGGATACAGGTTTTAGTAGAATTAATAATTTTTCTCTGGAATAGAAGGGGGATTCAGTGAAAATTAAATCCTTAGCAAAATAAAACAGAGGAACTACTAATAACCTTTAAGCTTTAAGTTTTCACTGTGGTTTTTCATGGTGAAAAACCAAGCAGAAGTGGGCTTTTAGCAATTGACAGACACCTTGCAGCCAAACATTTCAAAGAATTCACATGGTCAAGCATAGAGGTTTATGATAAAACACCTCGGAATCTTTTTGCATCTCTATGAGACAGATAGGAATTGAGTACGTAGAACTATAATTTTTTCCCCCTAAGAGCTGCCTGGTACAGAGAACTGTCTTTGTTTATAGAAACAATTCCAACTTGAAAGTTCAAACCCATATCAATGCTTGCTGCCAACACACAGAAGTGAGAAATGCAAGAGTTAGACACAGCAGTGGAGTAAGGGGATATTGTAAAACCATTCTTTTTCGTTCAACTCTGGCATTCCCAGCACTGGAGCCCAGACTGCCATGGAAACCTGTGCTGAGTCAGGCAGGGGAAAGCTGCTGGGCTGCTCTCACAGCCATGGGACAGCTGCTGGGCTGCTCTCACAGCCATGGGACAGATCCCCTTCCCCTGCACCATCAGAAATCCACATACATCCCCCTGTCTTTGCTGCAACGATTAGGACTATAAATGGGCTTGCTGAGAAATTTTGGCCTGAGAGATCTTAGATCTTATTTTGTTAGTCACAAGGTTCCAGAGCTGGCTTCTACAAAAGGGTACATTTTTTTTAATAACTGCGGCCATCTCCTAATATTTTATTATATCACGGCAGTGTTTTACCCAGAAGAGCTTTTTAAAATATGTCTGTGCTCACAGTCCCAACAGATCTCAAAGGCTCTAAAAAGCATACCCAGACTTCATTAGGAGTAAACTGACATCATCCCACTGAACTTGCTGACTGTACTATCTACACTCAAGATACTGGAGCCACCAATACGGGAGATATAACCCATCATCTACAAATCTTATACATCCTCTTATGAGCATGTAGAAAAAAATCTTCCACTATATTGCAGGGGAAGTGATTTAATTCTCTGTCCCATACAATTATGGGAAAGTTCAATAAATGACCTTTATTTTAATGTGAGGATTCCTACTTCTTTATAATAGAACTTTGTTCTGACGTTCCCTCGCCAAGAGCTCATAGAGCTTATGAGCTGGATAAAAAAAAGGTTTTCTTATTATTTCATACTCAAAATACACAATGTCTATTGTCACAGCCTATGATTCTAAGCCATTCAGTGGAACCTATTTATATGTCCGTATATTAGATACATGAGAAAAAAATCACTGTATGTTTTGATCCCTTATACAAAGTCTGTGCATTACACTTAATAGTTATCTAGGAGATCTCAATTCTGTAGCTGTGCTATCATTCTCAGGATTTCTGTTTTGTTGGAATACAGCCACATATAGGGCATGAAACATGAATTTTTCTAACTTAGCACACTATTTTTCTGGGAGGAGGTTTGAGAAATATTGTATCCATACCAAACCAGAGGGAAAATGTAGGCACCACTATACATAGTACTTTCAATTAGTTGGAATTTGCCCAGGACCATAGGGCCAACTTCTCTGTTCTTGCTAATCACCAATTTGGCTAAGTGCTAAGCCCTGCAATTTTGCAAGTCTTCAGATGTTGCAGAAGTGTTTTCACTTCTCAAGATCAGACCTTAAATAAATTATAGGGTACTTAATAATGGCACATGATCAACTTTATGTCTCATCCAGCTTTATGGATCATCACCAACCTACCAGAAGAGAGTAAGATCAATTTAATTACTAAGTTTGAAGAAGACTTACTTATTAATCCTCATTTTCAGAGCTTCCATATGTCTGCCTGCTGTATGAGTCAATATCCCCAGGCATGTCATGCTAGGCTTCTATAACTAAATTGGTCCTCTTAAGACAACAAAATGAAATGCAAGAAAAGTGATCCCTTTCCATATGAAAAGTTTTCTGGTCACACATGTTCAGACACAAGATATTATCCCCACTTTACATCTCTTTTTCTCTAAATTCCAGACAACTAAGAAATCCATGTTCTTTCGTGGCAGAATCACTGCAGGGATATACCTCTAAGACATATTTTTTGTGATAGTTTTCATCACATATAAAATCAGCCACACTGCTCTGAGAGTCCATCTAGCCCAGTAATATCTCCAGAAATGTCCACTTGTGGAAATATCAGGAAAAAGAGAATCAGACTGAGCTGCTATGATACTTCACCCATAATATTCTGTTTGCCTCCATCTACTTTCAGATTTATTTATAAGTGCTCCTTCAATCTATCTGTTAATCCATATAAATGTTTTGCAAACAAAGCATCTTTTGGCAAAGAACTACACAGACATAAAACCTGCTGCATGAAGAATCACTCCTTTTTGTTTGTTTTGAAATTCTGTACTCGGAGATGGTAATAGAAGGGGACCATCTGATGGAGCTTGTACTGGAAAAAACATTAATAGATCCCTATCTACCTTCTCTATGGCACTAATTATTCTGCTGATCTTTATCATACTCATAAACTTTCTCTTTTGTAGGCTGAGGAGGTCCAACCTGCTCAGCTGTTGCTTTTGTGAAAGTTGTTTTACATCTTTATTCAAACTTATTGCCCCTTGTTCCTTTCTTTTGAAATACCAAGGTAAACAGATTATGAAACAAGGAATCATACATTAGCCTAATCATGGTTTTTTTAGGTTTTTTTATTTCTTTTCCTAAAAATTCTTCATATTTTATTTACCTTCTTTACCACGGACAGACTCTGAGCTCTTGTTTCATAAAACGTTTGTATCAGTGAGGTTAAAAGAATTATAGAAGTAGTCCAGTGCATTTTTAACCTGTGAGACTACTAAAAGTCACAATATGCTAAGCAGTCCTGAAAATAACTACATGACTTTATAACAGAGATTTCATTGTTGAAATTACCTGTTGTGTTTCAGAGATGAGAGAGAGACATTCAGGTGACAAAGTACTACAGCAGCTCAAGCTGTAGTACTCATACCTGGCTAAATTCAGGTGTGGCCCTATGGAGAGGATTAGGCAGCATTAGTCTTCCCTATAAATAGGTAAAGGATATTCTTCTATGACACATTTGTACAGTTATATGGCATCCACATTTAAAACTGCCCTGGCTGTATTTTCTAAGTACCAAGAGCTGACTTCTACCTCTTTGCATCAAGACGTCTGAGGAAAACAACAGCACTCTCAGCAGTTTGAAATTCTGGAAGGTTCATTGTCTGCTGAAACAAAAGCTCAGCCAAAAAACTGGGAGAGAGGCTTAGGAATTCAATCTCAAAGTTTCCACACTAACAAGGCAGGGGATGTCTTGATGTGACTAATTTCATGGGTGTTGCAGGACTGTGCTGGTAGTCACTGGGTTCCTGTGTGCTGCAAATACTGTTTTCTATTTTAGTTGAAAAATGTACTTTTTCCAGAAACTCTATACCTGAATTCAGCACTCAGTTGAACCAAACTGTGACCACAGTGCCAGAATCTCCCATTTTATGCTCATATATCTTTTTCCTAGACAATGAAGGCATACATTTATGTTATTTCTCAGAGACATTGGTCTTTTCCTTTCTTATATGAATTAGAATTGAGGAGAAAGCGTAGATACTTTCTTTTGCTGTAAGGGAGAATGGAGATAATTCCTGCACTATCTGAATATTTCACTACCCTGCTTTGAGTTCTTATTGGTATAGCTCCTCCAAAGCTCCAAAAAGAACTTTTGGCAGGAATTACTGTTCCCATGAACAGGATGTGCAATGTTATCACTCCTCATAAGGTTCAATTGATCCACTTTGGTTTAAAAGGAAGCAAGGATGGATACTGATCACTTAAAGGGAAATCAGTGACATACTTTCTACTTTTACAGCTAATAGTGTAACTATTATAGTCCATAGTGTAAAGACTTTTATTCAGGGACTGAGAATATAGTCCTGAAAACATGAAATATGAAGATGCAAAATGTAGAATTTTTTTTCCAAAGGAGGAAGAAGTTCAGAGTACTGTAAAAATAAAATAGCTGCACAGAACAATTTACATTGGCTTATTAAAGTCAGCATTTAAATTGAGGGTGAATGCTTTTAAAGAACTGTAAGAAAGAGCAGTGATGCCAGTTGGATAGCTAATTTTAGCTGGAAAACCAGAATAAGGTGTAGTTTGAAGAGAAGATCAAAGAGAGGGACTTATAGAAATTGTATGCTGTACTGGCTACCAGCACAGGAAGTTACCATCAAGGCAACCAAAGTCAAAGACACAGCGCAATTATTTAAAAACACAAATGGATACAGCATGTTCCTGCTTGGCATTCAGAGCTGTCTCTAACCCTGTAACTCAGGCTGGAAGTGAACTCCTATTAGCAGGAAAAGTAGAGAGAGAAAAACCATAGCGAGCTTTGCAGATCTGAATGTCTTTATCTTCATTAGTGAATCTTGTCAGCCTAGTAAATTTATTCCAGTGCGTAAATGATTGAGCAAACCTTACAGTAAACAAAGAGAAGGTGGGAAGAGAGCACATGATATTGCAGAAAAATCTGTTGACTGCTTAAGAGAGGTTACTTTTTCCCCCTGTCACATAAAATGTAAGTGGAAAGGTCTCTTGCATTGTGGAATAATTATTTTTTCCACAATAACTTTTAGATCAGCATGAATATAGAACAAAAGGCCTGGAGGATTCACCCTGCCAAGCTGCTCTAACCTTCTACAGGACACAGGCCTCGGGATTTTTATTTAATCAGTATGTGCAAAGCCCTAACACCAGGACTACAATTTTAATCTCACAACATATTGAAACAAAGCCAGATTTTGATTCTTTATGAGCTTTACAATTGAGTTGATTGCATTTACAGGTGTTACTGATAAATAAACAGCAAACAAACATCAGAGAATGAGTCATACAGTCTTTAAGCAATGATACTATACTGATCAGCATATACATGATAATAAAGATACAGGCTGCATCTTTACCTACTTTTTTTCTGAAGTTAGAATGAGCCTTGGGATCCTGATCCATCAGTCATTCAAGCTGGCACACGTAGCACCAGGAAATTTTGTCTGTGATAGTTTGCACCGAAAGACATTTGCCTGGTTAGATTGTTGTCAGCAGTATCATTCATTTGCTGTTTATCCCAGATCTGTTTGCAAACACTGCTGAAAAAGTCAGCCAGGTTTAATACACCATATATTCCCATAATGAAATAAAATATATCATCATGGTAAGTATTTTTTTCATGTCTAATTGACATGCCCTCAAGGGCTTTAAAATCTTACCAGTAGCTAAATAAATGTTTGGTCCTTACAACTCTTTTTCTGCTCTGGGCAGCACTTAAATTTTGTGAGCCCTCACACTGACTTCAGGAAGATTGCTGGAGTTATTAATCACAAGTCAAAACTTTATTATGGGATCTGTCATCAGATAATGGCAGTATCTGCAGGAAGGCCTAAATTTTCTGCAATGAGTGTAAATAAATTGAATGCAGCCTAGAAGAAAATTCAGCTGGCTGTTGGTAAACTGGAGCATCCATAGGATGCCAGTGCTGTAGGTGATGCAGTTACTCGTGTATTTTGGCCAGGGGGTGGCATGCAATTTGTGAAGTTTCAGGTACACACATTATCCTGTCATATTTCACTGTTTCAGGTTCCATGTAGCCACCTTTTAATTTCCTTATTTTCTCTGCCTTGGAGGAGTTCTCCTACAGTAGGACATATGAATATTTGTTTTTTCCAAAGGCTCAAAAAATGCCACATTCACTTCCAAACCTATGTCTCTTCTCAGACAGCCGTGCAGTGCAGTGCTGCCAAATCCAAACTTGTGGGCTAGTTGCCTTGTTTAACAAAGGTAACCTGAAACTCTGTAAATTTTGTATAAAGCTAACATCTGCATTTATTCAGCTGAAAATTATATGCACAAGGCTAGCTCCTAGCTGGTGTAAACAAGGACAGCTCCTCTGAAGTCGCTGAGGATTGCACCCACTTGCACAATCCAAACATATGGTATATATTCATCAGTTCACTTCCCTTATACAAAGTTGGCCAGATTGCCAGTGAGGTATTCATTCAGGGACTACTCATACATACTCTTGTGCTATGAACAGCAGCCCTCAATTATAAATTCAAACACAGATTTAAAAATTACTCTCAGTAAGTTTAACTCTCTGCTGCAGCTGCCTTTTTGTGCACAGATTGGGCAACTGTGTTGGCTCTTTCTCTCCTGCTTCATGCCGACCTGGTCACGGATTCAGAAATCCCCTATTGCTGTTTGTATATGAAAAAGAAAATCTTGTTTCCTTCTGCTTCTCATGCTTTCCTAAGCTTTGCCTCATGGCCACTAGCCCATGATCAGAGTTGACCAAAATTTGACACCCAAGTCCTGGCTTAAAGGCAAGGAAGAGCGAACAGGACTAGAAAATAGGACAGACAAGGGGATCAAATAGCAGGCTTGACTACACAAAAGCGAGTCTCAAAGACAGGGGCAGATTATTCTTCCTGGAGCACAGTGACAGGACAAGGGGTGATCAAGGAAAGGATGGACTGCAATAAGGACAGTCCAGTTTAGACAGGAGGAAGGATTCTTTGCTGCAAAGGTGCTTATGGGCACCTCCCTGAGCAGGCTGCTCAGGTGACTGAACATCAGTCCTTGGAGATGTTCAAGAGCTGATGGGATAAGGAGCAACATGATCTTACTTTGAGGTTGGATTTAACTCCAGAGTTAGTCCCGCGTTTAAAGGGGATTGAATGAGATTAAATCCTTGCAAATCTAAATCATGCTGTGATTGTGCAATTTAGCTAAATTCACTTCTCATGTGACAAAGGTGTGAACGAGATAATTCCAGTGACTGCAGGTGAGTAGCATGTGCTAATATGAACATAATTTACAGAAAAACCCATCCCCTCCTTTATGACAGATTATATTATGTATGATATATTTTAATATGGTATGATATGATGATATAATATATAGTATAATTTTTTAATTTAAGCAACCCCCAACAGATAGCCAGATTTTTATGTGATGTTCTGATAAAACCTACAACTTAGGCAGACATGAATAAAGAAAAAACTCTTTCAGCTGTTTCCTAAAAAGTACAAGTATACTAATGTAGAGCAACAGCTTTGATAGCTTTGAAGATTTTGATTCACCCTCAGAAAGACATTTCTAAAGAAAATGTTGACCTTAAAGAAAAGGGCCATGAAACAGTATTGAAAGAAATGAACATTTTAGTGTCTGGGATTCTCTGTATATTTTAAATACCAAAGGATTTGAAATTCTTTTGATTAGAGATTAAAAAATAAAAGCTTTATTGATCATTTGATTTTATGTGCTTTTTAGATCTGTAAATGCTAATAAAACATATTTTAATTCTACTTCTCTGGAGCTTATGATGATAAGCAGATATTATGTTTGTGATTTTTTTCAGAAAGTGAACTTTTACTCTGAATTCCCTTCGATGCTATTATTTGCAGTTTATATTTTTACCAATAACAGCTAATGTGGTATAACCTCTAAAGGGAATCTAGGTGATAAAAAAACCCCAAAACCCAATTTTTTTTATTCCCTGACACTACAACACCCCATATAAAAATCTCTTTTGTTCAGACTGTGTGCAGGAGGGGGGGAGCTGCTTACTGAAAGCAGGTAATCTGTATACAAATTCTCTGTTTCTGTGACATAAAAATCAGTAACTCCATTTTTGGAAATCACATGTTTTTCATGTATTGCAATTGTGTAAAGGGAACATAAAAAATGCCTTAAAAGTTAAATCACTCTCTTTTGATTGCAACTTACATCACCCTGCACCTGTGCAAACCACCAAACAAGGCGTGAAGTAGTCAGCAGAGATTTCAAAATACCTCCTCATTAACAAAGATGCTTTGAATGATTATTGTCCAAAATTAGTTTCTATGATAGGAAGATAAAATTAGCATCTTTAAATATTTACAAAGTGAACGTATATTTTAAAACCACCTAGGAAATCAACATCCTCCCTAAGATGCAAATAGTCTGACAAACTATTCAGAATGAAAAATGTATTCAACAACTTGAGCATCATTTTCTTTTCAAGCACCTTTTGTGAATAGACTTGATTTTTGACAATGCCTTCATTATTCAAAAATATTTTAACCAGTCATTACCCAAAGATGAAGATAAGCATGAATGAATCCTGCGGCTGTTTGAGATGGCTCACAAATATTCATTTGCACTTTAAAAGATTTGGGGATTTTTGAATATCAGAATTGTTCTTTGAATGCTTGCAGACAGAGTTTGAAATAGGATAGAAAGTACTCTTGATAAATATTCCTTTTTCCCTGCAGTGACCCTTTGCAAGTTTAGCCAGGTTGCCAACTTCATGCCTTCTCTGGATTTGAAAGGATGTCTCACACAAATACAGCAAATGTGTGACACTATCTCTGACAAAGTAGATTTGTACAACATCAAAAACACAGGTATGCTCTGGTGCTACTGGATGTTGCTGATGGCTTCTTAAAAGCTTTTCAGTTTTCCTTGAGTCATAATGGATTAGCTTTAAGAAACCACCTAAAGGCAGTACAGCATTAGGTGGAAAAGGCACTGAGAGAAAGATCCTTTCTGAAAAGTTTCCTATTCAAGTAGAGAAGCTGGAGAAAGAATGCAATGAGGGAGTCTCCTTGTCTCCTTTTCTGTGGGAGGTAAAGCCAAGGCACATAGGAAGGGAGGTGAAGTTGTGACACACAGGAATCAACCATCAAGATCACAGAAGAAACTTGTATCAGGTTTTTGCTGGGGTGTGGGTTGGGGAAAAGTTTATTTGTTTGTTTGTTTGCTTGCTTTTAGTCCAGAACCGCAACAGTGAATAGAAGATACCTCTTTATAGTCTCATTTTGCTTTTTTACCAGACCCAGACTGAATAAAACTAGTTCCATCAACTAGGTAGAAACAGGAGAATGGGATGCAGGGGTATAAGTTTGAAGCCTGTAGAAGACTGCAGCTTTGCTTTAGAGCAATTACACAGAAGAGACTGAAGGAAAGTGTATGTGCTGGCCTCTGGACGGCAGTGACTCTTGCAGTGATAACAGATATTTTCTTCTAAGAAAGTAGTAACAGCTCTTTCATAAATGACTACCCTGCTTGTTTGCAAAAAAAAAAAAAATCGAATAAACTGCCTAAAATAACATTTCACAAAGCAGTTGTGAGTTTAAAGGTACTAGAAAAAAACCTTGAAACTTGTAGCGGAAAAGTACGGAAACCCGCTGAAACCTGTAGCTAATGTGTGTTCTCAGGATGCACAATGTTTCTGATAGAGAACTAAAACAATGGAAGAGGTACACTGCCATTTTATTACAGTTATTACCACTAAAAGATAATGTGAACCTGCTAGCAATATAAAGGAGGTTGCCCGGCAGAAGGTTCCCTGCTCCCAAACAGGTACAAACACTACTGGACACCCCTCTCCAGCTGAGTTCCATTTGCCGTCTATTGCTTTTGATCTTCAAGGATGTAGGTAACAGAACTACAGGAGCATCAACAAAGATTTAAAAAAATATATATAGAGAGTAAGAATTTTGGAGGAGCAGCTGCTGGTATGCATGACAAATAAAAATCTTACAGTTTTCTTCAGGCATGTATGTAAATCCACACAAACAGCTCCACTAGTCATTCCACAAGTGGACAAGGACAGCTCTCCCAAAAGCAGCCAGGGATGGAGCTGTCTGATTTCAGCCTGTTCCAAATAAAGACATCAGCTCAAATGTTGGAATTTATCTGGGCTGTAGTCCTTCATTCCAAGTATTCGTTATCTGATGAATTTTACAAAACTCCTGTCATTTTTCCTGAAGCAGAAGGAAGAAAGAAGTTTAAAAATTCGAGGTTGCAGATGCAGAATTTAATTGATATGATTTTCATCTCTAACAGCAGGAATTCCATTATAGATACTGAGGTATTATTGCCATGGGGAATGTATTGAGTTCCTAAAAAGATATGCAGGTGTTAACATAAATTATTTGTCAGTTCATAACTCAGTGAACTTACTGGCTTCACCAGAATAATATTCTTTGTGCCAACAGAAGTTCTGGCTTTTCAACTCTTAATGTAATGTCCATGCAGTGATGAAGTGGGTTGAAATTCAAAGCACATAAATCTTTCCCCTACAGAATTCTTTTGATATTAATTAATAGTTCTTCATGAAACTGCACAGATGACAAAATGACCAAATTCAGTTCTACATTTCAACTACTAGTTTCTGCAAATAACAGATTACTGCTGGATCTCTGCTCATTTCTGGTATACGCCAATGGAAGAAAAAGAACTGACAAGCTGGAGAATACCCAAAACATATCTGAAAGCAATTTGTATTCTGCTTGTCAAATTGTTTTTCCTTATAGCTGTCAGTGAAAGGGATTTAAAGGTAGTGATCATGTGATATAGTACATAATTCCTGGAAACAGGACAATGAAATACATCCTTCGTAGATGCTAAATAATACTAAATCAGAAAATTATGTTCTGAGAGACTCAGAATTGAAAGAATCCATTGGTCATTGGGGTGGATGAGGATGACACAAGAAAATCCTTGTCTAGAGACACTTTCAATACCTGACAGAAGAGGCACAGGGTGAGATGTTGACAATCCCTGCCCAAGACACCCAGTGTGTGCACTCCCGAGTCCATCTCTGTTCAAGAGCAGAAATGCAGCTTGCATGATAACAGTCTTTCAGGGCTCTGAAAGCCCCACTTAGTGTGAAATTTTTGTTTGTTTCTTATTCCAGAATGAAGACTTTCTATCTTTCTGGGAAACAATCCAAAATTCACCAACATTAGCAGAAGCCATTACGTTTTGGGATCTAACTTCTACTCCAAATTTTTTGGTGGGGAGCAGAGAAAAGACAATTCTTTTCCATCCCAAAGGTTTCTCAGATCCATATTTTGATATGGCACATCTCTGTATTCCTCACATTCTCATAACTTACATCACTCATAAAAAATGTTAGAGGCTCAGAATTAAATACTTTGCTACTTTTTTTATTCACAGCAGGAACTTACACTTTTTTATTTACAGCAGGAACTTAAGGATTCATGTCCCCTGTAGTACACATGTTCTAACTCTTTAACTTCCACTTTCTTGGAGGGCAAGAACAAGTGCTTAATGCTAACCCTGCCTTGGCGTACTTTCTGAATTGTGTCCATAGGTCAAATCACCAACTTTTGGCTTTGTTGTCTTATGTGGTAATTTGGTAATTTCCAAACTGCAAAAGCAGTACTTTGCCTCTTCTTTGGTCTTCCCTTGTATCTTCAGCCTATCTAGGAAGAGAACACAGGACAGTGAACTATCCCTGTCCCACTAAATCCTTTCAGGTATTTCTAATTACAGAAGTATTAATATTTTTTACTCCATTGGTGCATGAGAGTAGATAATTTCCATTTCCTACAATGAATGTGTGTATATTGAGATGTATTTTCTAGTCTAAGTGCATGAATAATGCCCTCTTATGGCAAAATTTAGAGATTTACAAAAATTTATTTGGTCTAAGATCATTTACAGGGTAAATTGATGTTCAGAAAAAAAACCCCAATGCTTAGCCTGTAAAGAAAAATAATTATAAAGAAAAATATGCTATGCATTATATTACAGTCATAATGTGTTACACTAACTTTTCCTTCTCTATACTTCCTCTGCTTCTATAATATTTGAGAGGAAAAACCTGTCTTAAAAGCATTTTTGTAACAATTAAGATAAGGAACTAATTTTTAGAACATTTTAATGAGTGTTCTTTGGCAATTGCTAAATTAAGTTGAATGTACATAAATCAAAGAGCAAGTATGTATTATACATGTATTTATTGATATTGGCAAAAAAGGATTTAAGTGATTTCTGGAAGTGTTTGTAATATAAGTAAGCTGTAAGGAATAAACAGGCAAGAGTACATTCAAATATTACTGAAAATGTTTATCTCCAATTCCACAATACTTTGGAAATACAGTGAGATAAATTTGAAGCAGTACAAGTAAGTGTTTTAAATGTTAGCAATGGCAAAATGGCAAATTAAATAAAGTTTTTTAATAAATATTTTGTATCAATACAGTGCTTATCTTTTGACTTTTTTTACTCCTAATTGACTTTGAATAATGGGCAATAAATAATTTGAATTTAAGTTAAAAAGGTGTAATTTTGGAGAAGATATTGTGTTCTGGCTGCCATCCAGACTATATATTTTAATTTTTTTAAATCTTTTTGGCTTAAAACAAACTACTGCTAATAGATCCAAATAAAGATTCAATTATCAGATGTTCTGGAGACATTAATATAAAAAAGATAAATATTTAGTGGAATGTTTATCTTGCTAAAAAAAAAATTAAGCATAGGCTTACTTTAAATTGTAGTTCTTTCAATAAGAAGCCAAGAACCAAGTTAAAGCAACACAAACTTTTCAGTATGATAGCAAATTCTGAGGCTTGGTTCACAATGTGAGATGTGATGCTGTATTTTGGGTGCATCAATGCTTCCATGAAGCCTGTGCTAACTTTGAGTAGGCAACTAATAAAATAATAGCAATAAAGTGTATTTCCAATTCATAATAGCCAATAAATACATAGGTCAGAGTCTACGATTACTTCTAAGTACTTTTTTATCTAATAAAATTTGATTTTAAGCTGATGACTTAAAGTTATTTTAAATTAACCCATATTTTGGTTGTCCCGAGGCCCAAAAACTGTACAAAGCACTCAGCAGACTCCCTTAAACCCCACTGAACTCACACTGCCTTCATCGGCTTCTACCACCCAAGGCAAGAGTTTGCTCAGACTTTTTATGCCACACATTCTAATGAATACAGTGGGGTAGCTTTCAAGAAGGGTTTTGATGACTGAAGTATGACAACTTAATATACTGCAAAAAGCACTTCTTAGAGCCTCTCAGAACATCTATTGCACTGACAGTGAAAAAAGGAAAACAGAGCTCCCATCCCCATGGAATCACGAGCATTTGGAGGCACCTGTGACAAAGGTTTCTACCTTGACAAAGGCCATACTTCCTGAGACTTCATACAGTCAAGAATACAGCACAGAACGCAATCAAAAGCACAGTTTCAATTTTATCTTCTTTAGGAGCTCAGAAGAATGCAGTGGTATCTATACAAAAAAGGACAAAAATGATCAGTATTACACCTAAAGCATCAGTACAACCCCACCTGTACCGTGCTGATTCCACAGACAAACCTTGCCTCACGGCAGACAACATGACAGTCTGAGAAATGGGGACCAGTTTGCTGGAAGCAGGAATGCATTCCTTAAAGAGTTACAACTTTAATTCTATAGCATCTCAATGTTTTCCACCTTGGGGAAATTATAGGGTACATTGGATTTACATTAAAATAGCCAATGCTTCTTTGGCTTCCTCAAGAAAATGGAAGAATGGTCATACTGGGTTACTTGAGAGATCTGGTTTAAAATCCCAACTCCACCGAGAGCTGGGACATAAGGCAAAAGGATCACGCTTGATTAGCAGGAGAGGAGATATCTCTGAGGCCGATCCCATTCCTCAGCATTCTCTGGTCCCACATGCACAGACTTTTGACATCTCCAGGGGACAGCAAGCATTATTCAGATTGTTTCAGTCAATGCTCTGCTTGGCATGCATGCTTCAAATTACAAACTTTTTCAGTAACTTTTCTCTTCTTTCATCTGGAGACACAAGTTCTTTTATTTCTTCTGCATGGCAAAAACTTCCTTAGGGAGAGCAAATGGGACAGTGGCCAAGAGGACATGCTTAGGGAAGAACACAGCACATACAGAATGGTCCTTCTGCTCCTCCTCTAAAGTAACAGCCTACAGAATGCAAACAATATGTAGTGAGCAATTAGCTGGCAAATGCCATCAGTAAAGCTTAGTCTGTGCTTACAGAGAACAAAACAAGTTGAAGACTGTAAGGTATGCAGTCATTATTCTTGATTTGAAGATGAAGGATGGTGGGAAATAGGACTGTGCTAGTATATTATCCGGGACCACACTGGGGGTGGCTGGTTTTCTATAATCAGGCTTGTAGGAGTGTGTTTCAAACCAACAATGAATAGGAAAAAAGTCATAAGCCTTCTTTTATTTTTTTAATTTTTTTTTTAAACCCAGTAATTCACATAATGCTCTATAAACACTGAAGTAGCTGTATCAATGACAAAAAGACACCTTTCCAAAACTTCCTTCCAATAGAGTGAGAGGACTCCCTTGAGTGCTGCGAGCCCCGTAGATGCAGCAGTGGATCAAGTACCAGGCTGGAGAGTGGCACCTGCTGGAAATGGCCACGACATCCAGGGCTATGTCACTGTCCCCTCTATCCTGCAGTAAACTCCTCCCCTCCCCTCCTATCTCTATTTGTCTGTTTATAGAACTCCTTGCACCATATGACCTTCATTCCGAGTACTTCCAATGCACAGATTACACATTGTTGCATCCTCTATGCATTTGTGCTTTCTTCTATTTGTAGCTTGCTTGGCCTGAAGCCATCCTTGCTGCATCAACAATCCTTTCCTTTCTTTCATTCAAGTCTTCAATATACATATTCTTACTCATCAACTTGCAAAATAATGATGACTTGTTTGATTTGCTAAAAACTCAAACCCAGCTTTGTGCAAGAACAGTGACTCTGGTTGTATCACTGACCTCATTTAGTCATAGTGGCTAAAAAGTGGAAAATCTGACCAAAACACTGTCTTTCTCCTAGAAACAGCAATACTGTGGTTGCCTTACTGAAAAGGGGAAGCATGAAGCCTGGTAGCATACCAGAAATATGCTTTACGTCTTGTGTACAGGCACAGAAGAACTTATTTGATCACGACCTTGCGCAAATCGCAGTCTCTTCAAGGGCAGAGTTCCTATGGCTCACTGACTTCCAGGGAAGCCACTCAGGGAAGGGTCTATTTAGTGAGACATCTGCACTTTTATCAAGCTAAGAGCGTAATGCTTTCCTCTGTTCCCATACAGGTAACAGTACTTCATTAACATGGTTACCTAAGCACCTAATTTTTCTTAAGCTCTGAAAAGACGAATTATCTCCTGAAAATGGACTTCCACAGAGCCTTAGGCATTAAGAAGCAAACTGATTAATTCAGTTTGACAGCTCATTGTTAGTTACATGCCAGCAGTTTTATAAGGCTGTGACCTTGGTGAAGAAGCTTCACTCTTCGTGACCAGTCCGACACTCACCCACCTGAACAAGGCCATTGACACACTAAGTCCAAGGACCTTATGCCATCTCTGATCACACAGTGGTATCACCAGGAGCTTTATCCTTATTATCTCTTGAATCTTTGAATTATTGGTTGTGAAATAGAATATAAATCGCTATTCATATTAGCACACCTTCAAAACAAACACACTTTCCCACAATAAAGTGCTGAAATATTTCACACTTTCCCTAGTTCTTGTAACTGTAAGAGAGAATATAGACAATGATGAAATAATTGTCTAACAGCCTAACAACCCTGCATTTCTTTAAGGTGATTTGACACTCATGAATGAGGACAGAGAAAATAGTCGTTAATAGCATTTTCTCTCATCACTTGGAATCTGGACATTTTCTGTATACAGCATTCTTTTGATTTTTAAGGAAGGAATGAATTCCATTTGATGGTCACTTTATTATGCCTTTACTACATTTTTCTTTATAACAGCTGGCACTTCATCTTGTCTTGATCTGTGCTTGTGTTCAAAGCAGAATCTGATTATCAAGCCTGTTGATCTTCATAATGGCTAGTCGTAGCCAATCCAGTGAAATTATTTGATTCCATTCCACTGTGCTGCCTTTAACCATTCAGCTGCCTCTTAGAAGGTTCCTGTCTTTCTCCTCTTTATCATTCTTAGTTTCCTGCCTTCTTTTAAAGCTGTGTTCCTTCCAGTCCTAATGCCTCCTACAATACGTCCACTTCTTCAGGAGCTTAAAATCTAAGTGAGGGGAAACAAAACAAATCAAATCAAAACAAAACAAAACAAAAAGGCCAACCCCCAAGTCCATATGTTATGTAAATATCCAAATCCACTCTTGTCTTTCTTATTCCTGGCTATAGTTAGTGTTTAGGTCTAAAGCTAGGCCTGAGTCCATTAGGATGACTTGTTTGGGTAAGAAGCAAACACCATGCACAGATACAACAAAATCAGCTCTATTTGTTTTGGCCAGGGGGATTTGCTTGCTCAGATCACATTGCAAGAGTCAGAACTGCTCTGACTCTGAAGCTGAGCGAGGGCCTGACTCTCCTCACATATGCGACCTGGAATAACTGCCCTTGGTTATAAATCTCACATGCAAGAAATCAAAACCAGAAGCAAATTGTACAACGCACTGTACACTTTGTGTAATAGAGGAATGATTAAAAATCAGCTGCAAAGCTCAGTCCGACTTACTTGTCCTCATCCCCATGTTAGGCTGTAAAATACACAGCCTGGAAAGCAAGTGTCTTGCATACTTTTCATTTAACTCACAGGGCTGATTCATGCCAGTAAATGCTGAAACCCCACCTCATAATTGGGAGAAGTAATTTCCATTCCATGAGTTTTGCTTGAAGCTAATGCATGCTATTACAAAACACCTAAAGTAAAACTTTAACCATTTCTCTTAGCCCAGCTGTGAAGTTCAAACTGCTTTTTAAAGTTAATTATCATGCTCTGACCTGCACATATGCATGTTAAATACAAATAAATCAATATGGCAAGCTTGTTCTTGTTTCAATTTGCTTTTTAAAATTAGCATACTCTGGCTTTGCCTATCAGATATGAATGTGATGGTATCTCACAGATTAAAGTTTTGCATTTGTCTCTTTGTAGTTCATTTGCTATTTTATAAGCCCAAAGTCCATGAGGGAGTGTTGGAAAGCCCCATAATTTTCCTCAGTGTTCCATTTTACCTTTTTATCTCCAATGTAGCACATGTGAAGAAGAAGTGCAGCTAGCTAGATGGCTCTGCAGTGTCCATACATACAAAATCCCTGACAAACACAAGTGACTTTAACTACTGGTGATGCTGATTCATTCTTGAGCATATTCTTTTTGTTCTCTTTTTTCTGTATTTTAAGGAGCATGTGTTTGGGGTCTTACCTAGAAAATCAGTATTATTAAGGGAAAAAGTAGATTTTTTTTTTTAATTAAAGGAAAAATATTTGGGGAGGACAGAATCATCATAAATTCTAGTGTTGGTATTTCACGGTAACATTCTTTATTTTCTCTGACTGGTATTGCCCCCCATAACACATCTCCCAAAATCTCCTAAAACATAATTTTTTTATATTTGGTCTGTGGTTTTCTGTGCATTTTCCTTTGAATCACCCTGCGTAGATCACAGCAAGAGGCAGAACACTGGATGGGCTGATTCACTTCTGTTGCTGGTGTGGTGATCTCTAATTGCACTTAGTTGTGGGGATTTTCCAAAGCAGAAAAGTGACTTCTCTTTTTGCCAGGGCGCTGCTGTCAGACTGAGGCATTTGAACATCACCACAGTTCAAGGATGAGCAGCATCATGTTCACAGCCACACTGCCTGCCCATGGAGAGAACTGAGGGCTTAGTTTAAACTGCTCTCTAGGACAGCAAGTGTTCACACATTTCTGTGTAGTTTATTTGTGGTAAGGAGGAGAACTGGAAGAGCATCAATGTTTTTAAGGACTCGTGATCTGTAGAGTTTGGTTCATCTGAAGGCATCAGCTAATTAATCTACAAGACATGATCTGAAGTTGATCAAGCTTTTAAAAATTCTGGATCCATTTCTTTTCTGGCATCAGCTGCAAATCTGACTTTTTACTTCAGAGGAAGGACCATCCCGTATGTGTCCTCTGGGATAGTAAGTGCCATATAATATTGGAATTTCTTGCTTGAAGAAAGCACTAACTTTGCTAGCGTGGCACTGAAGCCTGGGAAGACACTGTCTTTGAAATACGTGTGACCCTAACTTGTGCAGATGAGCCTTTACACAAAGTAAACCATAGACACAGGCCATAAAGACATCCACATGTATAGACAAAATTTGTTTAGTCAGAGTGCTGTATTCAGGCTACTCCCTGCTCTCTGGCTATAACACCGCCACTATTATTGACTGCTTTGGTTAGTATGACCAGAATGTGTAATAGTTGGAAACAAAACTGTAACTCGAGCATGTGCACATTCATTGTGGGTACTTGTTTACTTGTTAACATATTTCTGGCTGCGGGAGATGGCTCCGAGTGCATCACGAGATGTGCTCCCTCAAAGTACTGCGGTGACAGTACGCTGCTGAGCGACCTGCACCGCCTCGACAGGATCAGAGACCATCTCCTTCTGAGAAAGTAAAAACCTTGATCCAAAAGAAGTTTGCACCCAGCAGGTCAGAGCAGCACAGAATATGCTTGCAAGACATCTTAGGAAAACCTAAGCCAGAACCAAAGTGATGTTGCTTGGAAAATCCTTGTGGCTTTAACGGAGTCAACACCTTGGGTAAAATTTTCAGTGCTGTCCCGCTGCTGTAAGAGCACAAATCTCACCAAACGGGACAGATGCTGTGTATCTTGGGGAAAACTGAGCTTCAGCAAATACAGCTCCCAGTCTCTGCAATAAGCTTCTGAAAGCTGCGGTAAAACACCTGGATCGATCAGGAGACTGAATCTAACCACTGTTCTAACGCTTCTCTTACTCTTCTTCGCTTTTAAAGTTAAAAAGAAGTTAAAGTTTAAAAATAGGAAATATTTCGAGAGGAGTGGGGGAAAGAGCCCCCTCCGAGGGGTCTGGCTGTCACCCCGCTCTCCGCAGCCGGTCTCATTCCCTCTTCACAGTGACACCTACCGGCCTCCCGACCGGCCCCGCATCCCTCCGCCCGCGGCCGCGCCCGGGCTGGCTCTGCTCCCTGCTCCCCCCGGTCCCGCCGCCTCCCCCCGGCCCTGCCCGGCGGTCCCTGCCCGAGCTGCGCGCTGGGAGCCCCGGCACGACCCGCCCGGCGGGGCAGAAACTTTCCGGGCGAGTTTCGCTGCCGCCGCGGGCGCGCACGGTGCGCGATGGGGCGGGGGCTGCCGCGGCTGAGCCCCCGGGGCCGAGCGCGGGGGCCGTGCCCCAAGGAGCCTGGGGCTGCTCTCCGCGCCCCTTCCAGCCCGCGGTCCCTCCGCGCCCCTTCCAGCCCGCGGCCCCTCCGCGCCCCTTCCAGCCCGCGGCCCCTCCGCGCCCCTTCCAGCCCGCGGCCCCTCCGCGCCCCTTCCAGCCCGCGGCCCCTCCGCGCCCCTTCCNGGGCGGACGGGCCGGGCAGCAGCCGGCGGCGCGCAGGGCGGGGTGTGGCCTCGCCATTATTTATGAGCTCCAGCCCCTATTTGCTCAGCTAATGATGCACCGGCGGCCGCCGAGCCTCGCCTCGCTGGAGCGGCGGCCAGGGCAGGGCAGCGCCTGTAACTGGAAACCAGCGGCGGCACCGGCACCGCGCGGCCGCTCCATTCACTCCTAGGCGCGTAATTGCGGGCAGGGGAGAAGCGCTCCCTGAGCCTCAGGAGTCCCCTGCCAGGATTATTGTACGGAGGAGCCGGGAGTATCTTTGCAACCACCACGAGGAGAGACTTTTTCTTTTTTTTTTAATAATTTATTTTTCCCTCTGCCATGAGCCAGGCTTGGAATTAAAATGTTCTGGTAGCAGGAGTGGAGTCTATAAACTGATAGAAACCAGATAGAAATCGATATTACTGGTGTCTCCAACAGCCGGGTAAGAATAACTTAAAGTTCTTTTTCTTTGCTGTAATAGATGTGAAATGTCTCAGATGGCTGAATTTTGCTGCTGTTCACAGATAGTTAAACCGATGTTTTCCAGATTGGCATAGTCCGTGTTTGGCAGGGTTTTTTTTTTCTCCTTCATTTCTTTTCTTTCTTCTACTGAATAATTTTCCCTACAGGATTTAGGGTAGGACCCAGCCTGTAGCAGATGACACCTGCACAGCGCTTCCTAGCAAAGCGATACTGTGCTTTCCAAAAGCCATGCAACATGCTGCCAGCGACCTCCGTGGCAGGAAAACTTCACTACTTTACTTTGGTAGCGGTTTGTCTGTTTGTTTACAGTTAGACTAGAGCGTAAGAACAGAAATGCAATTAGACACTGCTTTTTGTCTGTCCCGTAAGATTCTTTAACTGTACTTGCAAGGCTTTAGGTCTGTGTGTTGTCAGCAGAGATCATGTGCACTGGACATGCTGAATATAGTATCATGACTTACTGAGATAAATTCAGGACTGGGATATAAGCCCAAAGCAAGAGTCAAACATGCAATGAGCTGTCAGTTACCAGCACTGTAAATCTCTGAAATTAAACCTATTTCCATTAGGTAACTCACATGTCAAACACCCTGAGGTACCTTTTTGGCACCGTATGCATTTATTATTTATGTGTCTAACAGCTGGGTAGGAACCATGCTGCTCAGCACTTGAATCTTGTATTTGCCTGTCACTTCTGTGTTAACGGTGAAGATCTGCAATTTGAGCAATGAAATGTAGCAATGTTTCACTCCTCTAACCGATTACACTAGAATTGGCAGGAGGCACGAGAGTGGGAGGGAAAGAGAGCTGAAAGGGGTTTTTTCTATTATTGCTTCTTACAGTATTATTTAAAGGAAGAAGGAAAGCCACACACTTGTTCCTCTTTGACTTTTTATCTTTATTGCAAAGAAAGCATAGTGCTACTACGGTAAAATACTAATCCCATTGCATCTGTTAAATCACATGTTCTGTATGATTGGCTATTTGTTTTGGCCTGACAAAGAAATTTTATCGGGATTTAATGCCATTTCTGTCTTAGAAGAGGAGTAAGTTAAAGGATATCCCATGGGCAAGTCACAAGGTTTTAAGTTTAAAGCCCACAAAGCAACATTAGTAGTAGAGTTCATGCAGCCTGTTTAAAAATTATTCTTGGCAAAAACTCTGCAACTATCATTTTATTAGTTAACAGACCCTTAGAGATAATTTGGACCTGGGCCAGAATGGATATGTTTCTCCTACAGACCCGATCTGTAGCTGGCAAATTTCTGACAAGGTTGTTTTTGTCAATTAGCAGAGTTGTTGAATTGCTTGATCTTCGTGCATTTCTCAGTACTCAGACCAAATAATGAAGGAGAGTTTAGAGTGTGGGCTGCAGAGCTCTGCTCTTTCTTGCACGCTCTCCTTCCCACCCCCACCTTGATGTGAAGTCCCCGTGCAGAGAGAAGCCTTTCCAAGCGATTTACAGTGAGTGGATAGGGAGTGACAGAGGTGGTAATGAGATACGGGGCTTTTACCGCTAAGCCAGCGGTGTGGATCCAGCCCAAACTTTAGGGGCTGACCTAAAGTCATCCCTGCCTGACAGCTCATTCCTGCCGTGCTGGGGTGGTTACAGCCGGTGCTTTGAGGACAGGTGTGAACCTCAGAGGGACCGGATGAACAAGCCTGTAGAAATATTGGCTTCCACTGGAGGGACTGTAGTGCTGGAGCAGAGCTGAGGTAAAGAGCTGTAAACTGACTGCACAGGTAACAAATCTCTTCATCAAATAAATGTATAGCCTTTAATGATATCTTCTAGCTGTAGGGGTTGTGACTTTCGAAGTGAAGTGCTTCCGGTCGTGATGGAATCAAATTTATCACCTGATTGATTAACTAATAAGTGGTGTCTAGTAGAAGGGCTGTTTACATCAAAAAGGAGTATATATATATATATATGTAAGCGGTGAAGTAGAATGGGCCTAAAATAACGTTATTTATTCTCACTTTTGCAACTGAGCTGACAAAGTTGGTACAATAGGTGAAATGAAATTTGCACTTCACAATTTTTGGAGAGGTGCAATTTAGGAGAAGATGTGATACAGATATGCAGTATTCAGCTTCTAATTTTGGCTGGGTTTTCTGGATCTGGTCCAAAGTCCATTAGAATTATTAGGGAAGTGCCACTGACTTCAGTGAGCTCAAGTCCTTCCTGAGCTAGGAAAAGATACAGAGTTTTGGACTATTTTCTGATTCTCAGAAGTGCTCAGGCATCTCAGCAGCTAACTCCTGTAAAATGAACATAGGTACCCCAGATGTGGAGGAGGAGTAGCACAAGTATCAAGTGTAGTGCACTATCTAACTCTGGGATTCTTAGTGCTCTGTAGAAGTCACTGAGAGCAGGTGAGTATCCTGAAAGGAGCTAGCCCAAAAAACAAACGTTGACTAACAGTTTCATGTGTGTTGAAATACTTTTGGTTTCACAGTTTTGAAATTAATGACATACATAGCCAGAATTTATTTAAAGAAAAACTTAAAGGGTGATTAGAGAGCTCAGCTTACTAAAACTTAAAGCTCATTTCCAAGCACCTTTGATTTCAAATGTTTAAAAAAAAGAAAAAAAACCCCAAACAACCAATAACCCCAACCCCCCNAGGGAGAGATGTCTAAAAATATCAGCCAGATTTTTATCCGTGAAACTTTATCTCCTGTCCTTGCTTTGCTCTGCCATGACATTTAGTATAATTATATTTCCAGCAGGTGGAATTCTCTTCATTTTACATAAACTGAGTCTGATGCTATAGTCTGCCCTAGACAAAACTTGGGCTCTGTTGGTTCCTACTAACAGGCAGAGAGTTCCTCTTGTGCCAGCACAGAAGACTACTGGGGAAAACTACTTTCAAATGCACAAAGGAAAAACAGAAGTGCTGTACCTCCTTCACATCAGTAATTATGGGTTCAGCTGGATTTGGCTTCTAACACAATCTTTCCATACTGTTGTGTTTGCTCCGCAAGGTTGTATAAGAAGAGTAACGTGATACCTCTCTCTTTCAGGTTTTGTTTCTTGGATATTAAGTTGCAAATCTGAAGAGATGGCGTTTCTTGCAGTGAATGTGTTGATTGGGATATTTATTTACTTTAGCAGCGTAAAAGGATCTTCCCAGCCTCAAGCAAGGGTGTTCCTAACATTCAATGGTAAGAAAGAAGATAAACATTCTTAAACAAATGTTATGGTTGAACATTTTCTTCTTCCCTTAAATTCAATAACAGAAACTGGCTTTTTGATCTGTGTCCACAGTTTTTGTTTTTTGTTGCTGAGGCACCTGTCAGTCTAAATTTGATTCTTTTACCAGAATCTACCTATAGCTATAGATGCATAATTAATATATAATTATTAATTAATATTCCTTTCTCTTTATTTTGAGTTATTATGACTTACTAACATCTAAAGGTTTTATTTCTTATCCTTAATTTTCCTTGGAAAAAAATGTAACACATGACGTGTTGTGGAGGGTGTTAATGATTTGAGTTGCTTTCATTTGGTGCCCAACTGAAACAGTTTATATTCTGAAAATGAGGCTGCCTGAAGGTTTACCAAAATAGTTACCCAGGCACAGAGTCCTTTGAAAAAATATCATTCTTTGTGCACTTTGTGCTCTGTGTAGGATGTACATAGCATGTAGCAATCGCTGATGCCTGCATACTATAAACCAGCAGTTTACAATGAAAATCATAATTTTGAAAAGAAAGTTTATTTTACTTCTGAAGTGCTGAGCAGTACCTTATTGCTGCAATTACCCCAGTATTACTTTTAATAGTAAAGTAACTTATTCTTCTAGTCTTCCAATCTTAAATGCTGATTTTAGCCACCACTTCGGAGTGTGTGTGTTCTTCAGCTTACAGTGTCTGTTAAATCTGAGCTGAAACTTTCTGTCACTAATTATAGAGGCATTGACTTTCTCCAGCCCTCTGCCTTTTCTGTGATTGTCTTTGAGGCAGGAGGACTTGTTATTCCCTACACCAATACTGTTTGCATTAGGATGGCTTCTGTGGTTTGTTAGTGCAGGGATGCCCTGCCACTGCCTTGGGAATATTCTGTGTGCTCTGAAGAGTCTTTAAAAATAATCAGAGCTAGTACCTCAAACTTCTACTTGCCACATTGATCATTACTATGTAAACGTGAAACTGAGAGACATCCAGAAGGAAACCTGGCAAGTTAGACCATCCACAAATACCAGCCAGAGTCTGAACAGTTATAAAGTGTTGCATATTATAGAATATATAAAATTGATGAATGCAATACTTAATAGGTTTAAAATAGCAGGGTTCCAGTAAAAGCAATAGTAAGAATTGAATTCCAAGAGGGAACTTGAATTCAAATGAAGAAGTAGAGATAGGAGTTTCTTTTCCATGCTTAAAGTCTGCACTGACTTTGGTGGAGATGGTACTCTTTTGGCACAACTCAACACAGAACCAAGTTTGGCTGTGGTTGTGTTACATTGCAGGTTTGCCACAGTTATACAGAACAGGCTGCTTTGGATTTCCCCATCATCTCCTTGGTGGCCTTGAAAGTAATCTAGGCTTCCCCTGATCTCTGGTATGACCATAAAGACGAAAGTGTTCAGGTTTTGTGGTATTCAACCTTGTCAATGAGGAAGAATTGTAATGAGAGGCAAATGGTTTTAACAGAAACTCAAGAGATTTTGTTTCATCACAGGTATCCTGCGAGGCTGGGTACCTGTTAAGCAGCCATAGGGCAAAAGACCCTAAAACCTAGGAATTTAAAAAAAATACTGGATTGAAACCTTAGCTTCTCTGTCCTTCCCTGAAAAGAGGTTGTCCCTCCTTCCTTTAGAAGGGGCTATGACAGCTTTATGCTGCAGTGATCCCTTGTCTGGTGAGGTTTTTGGGCCCCAAGAGCTCTGCCCCCTGTGCCAGCCCTGGGGACACAGCCTTGCCTCACTAGTTCCTGCTGTAACCCTGCTGCCTTGGTTAGAGAGCCTTGCAATGCTATCTGATTTTCTTAAAACTTCTTACTTTCCCTAATACTTAACAGTCAACCTTTAAAAAAGACCTACATTAAAGGACCTACATTTTTAGGTCCTAAATTTTTATTGGGTCTTTTGAAGTCATAAAAGTAAGAAATGAATTATGTGTTTTATAATATGAGAAGTATGTCTGAAATAAAAAGCTAAGCTTTTTGTATAATATATAAACAGAAGTTTTATTTTTAAACCTGATTTCCAGATGGTAAGAAACAACTTTCATTATGTGAAAAGAGTTTGCAGGTTGTTGTGTATACCAAGGTAATGGCCCCACCAGTACTATGAACTTGTGTTCTATAAATCTTTGTTTACTTACATGAGTAGATATGTAATGGAAAAAGGTGAAACTTCGTATTGTTCTCTAGCTAAGTGTGATAATGCACTCTTTCTTCAAAAGCTGCTTCATAGCTTATTGTTTTTAAATCGTGTAGAATTACTGAATTATTGGCAGTCTCCTTGCCCTGAGAAGCTGTCAGTTTTTGTGGAGAATTGTCACTCTTTTAAAGTGCATCGTTTGAAAATAAAACCATAATTAGGACTCCTTATGTTTTAAATTACATTAGACAATAAAGACGAGTCATTCAAGCTTAGGATACTTACATGATATTTTTCAAGTTCTGAATTGGATTTGGCTTGGTGTCTACAATTACATTGCGTAAGTTTTGGGGGTAGAATGTATACAGGAGGAGAAAATGAGTGATGCTTTTCAAAGTTAACCTGCTCCTTCAGGATCAAGTCAATTGAGCTTATTCACATTGCAGCATTTCTCATGGGAAAATCCAGCAAGTATCTTGACCTATTCTGTTTTTCATCAGGAAAGATAAAAATGGGAATCATTTGAATCATGGGCTGCTTTTCTCTTTGCCATCTACTTCATTAAGAATCAAATGTAATTAAAAAGTGCGCCTGGGTAATACCTCAAGAGCCTGATAATAGGGATTTTGCAATTAACTTCAATGGATGAAGGACTGCAACCCTAACTTCTATTTTTGAAATCAAAAGCCTGGCCCCTTGTCTAATTAAAATGTAGTTCATGACTTAGCTGAGGTTGTTAACTGTGCGTATGACGTGAGTGTGGAACTTACTGCTGTCTGCACCCTGAGTGTCTTGAAAATTGCAGTGCTGTACAGAACCCTGAGGCCTGATTCCTATTGCTTTGCACCTTGTATAGCCATTTACTCAGCTGAAAGGAAAGGTCGGGCTGGCGCTGAGCTGCTGCTTTGCTCAGGTGAACGTGGTTATTTATACAGGGCACTGGGCCTGTGGATAACCAGGCAAATGGGCTCACGGTGTGCCTGGAGCGATTTGGCGTGACCTGATTGTCCTGTCCAACAGTGGTGGCTCAAACCACTGGTATTTGTACAATATCTGCACTTGAAGAGCCACTGCAGCTGAAGAAAGAAAGATGGCCCCAGCTTTTTCTGATCCTGAAACTGCAAAGATGTGAAGCCTGTGGTGCAGCAGGTGCAGCAGTGCTGGGAATCATCTGCTGTGCTCCCCTTGAGCATGCAGGAGTGGGGGAACCTGGGATGGGGGAAGCAAAGGACTTTATGTGTCTCCCTACACTGTTAATACACTATTCCCCCTCCTGCTGCCTCTTCTGGTTCCTTGTCCCTGGAATAGATCTTTTTTAATCTACTTAAGTCACCTATCATAATTTAAAGTGCCATAGTTTATTTTCTCTCCATAGCAAAAGACTTACCTTATCTGTTTATGAACTATCAAGTGTGGTGCCTGTGGTTTCTCAAGCTCCATGCATTCCTCCTTGTTACTGCACGTTCCTGAACAGATAATTGGGAGCTGTATCCTTCCATCTTTAAAGGGAAAAAAGCCTTTCTGAAATCAGTGGGAGTATTACCAGAATAAGGAAGGAGGTACTAGACTCCAGGTTAGTGTCAGACTTTGTTTCATTTCAACTCACATTTACTTCTTGGGTTTTACTGCAGCCCTAAAATGCTGAGCCATAGCATTTTAACATCAAATTCTGAATGGATTGAAGCAGATACAGTACTTATTTTTTAAAATACACTCAAACGAACCTTCTTAGGGTTTTAAATTTATACAGAGATACACAACGACATGATAATTTCACAATTTACTGGGAACATTTAATGCATTCTTACCTCAAATGTCTGGTCTAGCAGATATTTCCCATGCAGATTCTCCTATTGTCTGCAGTGAAAATTCCATATGAGAAGTGGATCAAGGCTAATTTGCAGACGGTTTTGTTCTTCTCTTTGTTATAAAATTACTAGAACACGTAAAGGACTTTTAAGAAAGTATCAGTCAGATTCATTAATGACAATTAAAGTGCATAAAATGTCACCAGAGCAACAGCAGCACTTATTCAACTGTCAACATATTTTAAAAGATTTAATGCAACCCCTGTGGTTACCCTCAAGGAAAAATAAAGGAACTGAGAACCATTTTCCTTGAGCTCTTGAGCAACAGCAGTACAACTTGTTTTTAAACAATCCCTCATTGTAATGTTAATGTTACCACAGTTAATAAAAAGTTCATTTATTATTTGGGGGACTTTGTGCTGATGACAGTCTGGTAGGCAAAGGTTTATGCTCATATAGTTGATTGGATCTTTTTTGGTGTCCATGGAATGAAAGCTACTTATAAAATGAAGTAGAAGTAAAGCATTAAAAGAAAAAAAAAAAAAGAAAAAAAGAAAAAGAGAGAGAAGAGATCCATGGTTTAATTTTGTTTACATGCAGAACTCATCTTGAATGTTCATATAGTTGCTTAATTTTCAGCAAGTTGTGAGTAATATTTTCTCAAAATTAACTGATTTGTGGCTCTCACACTTCATGGATCTTAAATAATGTTAATTTATAAAGTGTTGAACATCAATGATGTGAAAATTTTTCCAATTTAATTGTCTCTCACTGGAGATCTAAAAACTTAATTCTGAATACATCCAACTAAAAATAAAATTAGTTTTTTCCTTTAGTAATGAAGATGGTGTTTTTGCAGTTTGTTATAGAATCATGGAATGTTAAGGGGTTGGAATGGATCTTTAGGATCGTCTCGTCCCAACCCCCTCTGACATGGGCAGGGACACCTCCCTCTAGACCAGGTTGCTCAAGTTCTTTTCCACCTTCCTTGAGCAGTGCCAGGGCTGGGGTATCCACAATCTCCCTGGCAACCTGTTTCAGTGTCTAACCACCCTCACAGAAAAAAAACTCTTCCTGATATCTAACCTAGATTTGCCCCTCTTTCAATTTGTGCCCATTTCTCCTTGTCCTGTCACTGCAGTTCCTGACAAAGAGCCCCTCTGGTTTCTCTGTAGCCCCTTCAGCACTGGAAGGTGCTGTGAGGTCTCCCCACAACCTTCTCTTCTCCAGGCTGAACAGCCCCAACTTTCTCAGCCTGTCTTTGTACAGGAAGTGCTCCAGTCCCCCTATAAACTTCGTGGCCTCCTCTGGACTTGCTCCAACAGTTTCAAGTCCTTCTTATGTTGGGGACACCAGAACTGTGCACAGTATTCCAGATGGGGTCTGGAAATGACAGCTTTGGTTGTTCCTAAAGACAAATGCTGAATTTACAAATTAGAGTCTTTGGGGGTCATTTTTAGACTTATACCTTCTCTGTATTTTTTTCCTTGGTTTTTTGTTTGTGTTTCTTTATTTCTCTGTTAAATAAATGGAGGCTTAATGCAATAAATCTTGTATTGAAATTGAATTGCTTGAATAGGCTATGAGGTAAATGTAAAAAAAAATAAAAACATCAAACATATTAAAGGAAGCATTATGTAAAAGCCCCTGTATTCTTTCTAGAGTTCCATGGGTAAAGATCCCACATGCCAAATGACATTGAATCTGCTTATTTTCACACTCTTGTTCAGTGGCAGTGTCACTGAGTTGGCTTCACTCTCATTATTGTTGACATGAATGTACAGGAGAGGATAATTTATTGTTTCTGTATTTAGTTAAATTGTGCCATGTGATTTGACTTCAGTTATGAAAATGGTCCTGCAATAAAGCTGAAGTCACAGGTGGTGTTTGGTCCAGTTCTGTGTTTGTGCTCTAAAATTACTATAAGTGGTACCCTCATGGGAAAGCACAAACAAGTACGGCTTCAAGGTAGTTAATTATCAGGCAACAAAGGTGCCTGGTAATTAACAAAGGTAGTTAATTACCCGGCAACAAATTATCAGCCTACAAATTTGATCCTACTCTTGGATGAAAAACTCATCTGAATTTGACAAAATTTGTGAAGACTTGTTTTTTTCCTTGCACAATAATAAGTAGATCTGTTATCTAAGAGATGACTAACTTCCTTTAATCTCTTTATGTTCCTGAACTCAGTCAATTTGACCTGTATCTGAACCAGCCCGAGGTTTTGTTTGGTTTTTTTTTATTTTGGTATGGAAAAATCAAACTTTATCTTAGAACATTTTGACAGATTCTTCACATCTTGGCACCTTCTACTTGTCATAGAAGAAAGCAGCTTATCTTGGCCAATTCCACTGCTCTGTCATTATAATCCTTCCTTGTGTTGCCTGTCCAAGGCAAATGCTGAAGTCCCTATGTAGGCAGTTATATTGCCATTATTCTACAACACATCTTCTTTTTATGTTTAAAAAAATGTGATGAGAGAGAAATGGCATAGACATTTCTAATACCCCATTTTTTTCAGGATTGTTCGGGTACCAGTAACAAGAGCTCCTCTGTGAGCTGTTTCCATACTGGATGAGCTCACAGTGCACTTTGAAATGTAGTGCTGCACAAGCCTTTTTGTGTATCAGATGTAATTAGTGACGTGACTCACAATAATTACTCATTTTATTGAAGTGCGTTGACTGAGATCCTGCCATGAATAAATACATAGACCAAGAACTTATCCTGTTATTTGAACTGGCTGTTCCCTCAACATGTGTATTTTGTTCTTTTTGGTACTGACCTTTCAGTGTTCTCAGTAACACTCCTTAATAAAAGGACTAGGCACTGTTTCTCAGGGAAGGGCTTTGTCTTAGGGACACAGTTTACTGATTCACAGTGCAGCTCCTCAGCTCATCTCGTCTCATCTTACATTCAGACAGCAATGGCTCAGCAGACACCAGGTTAAAAGAAGGCTGTATGTTTTTCCCCATTCAACTGATTACGGAGGTGGGGTCTAGGGATACAACTAAGGATGGAAACGTGCTCCATTACCCGTGTGAATGAGGGTGATGTTGGATCTCTCTTACTGGGAAGCGTACAAATCAAGATAAGTGTGTGTTTCCAGGAATTAAGAGAATTATTGTGATTAACAGAGGGTTTACACCATTCCTCCCTTCTCTTTGTATCTCCATCCTTATTCAATGCAAACTTGGTACAATTGCATTTGCATCATTACTTCATCTGCCACTGACATGGCTTCTTCCAGGAAGCAGATATCCTGGTAGTGATTCACTGGATCTGATACTCAGGTATAACAATGGCAAGAAGATAAGGAGTGATAGCTCTGCCTCTCCCATGAAACCACTCTAGAGCTGGGACCATCATACCGTTTAGAGAATTTAGCTCTTCATCTTATCTTATCATCTGGGTAGGATTGGTGGAGGTTTTATTTCCTGTTCCTTTCTACAGCAGTATTTGGGATATTCCCAGATACTACTCTAACCCAGCATATCAGTTATACAAAAGTGGGTGCTACAAAGGCTCCTCAATTACCACAACTAATACCCCAGATTATACAAAGATTTTTTTTTTTTTTTTTTTCCCAGAAACGCAGTACACATAGTTTTAACTTATAATTTTGGAATGCTTATGTTCCAAGGCAGCATTTTGAAGATGTGTCTTGCTGTTATGTTACATCTTATCTACAAGAAACTAGCCCATGGTATTTCATCATTATCAGGAAAGAAAAAGAAAAAAATTCTGGAACTCTCCATCAAATCACATTGATAGAAAAAAAAAATCTCTGGAAAGCATTTCACCAGTGAGTGAAAATCCAGTGAGTGTTATCAGGGAGTCGCAAGAAATGCAGGATGTATTGGGAACTCTGTGTATTGTTAGGGGGAGAAAGTGAATTTCAAATCAGGTGTGTGAATGTCCTCAAATCACCATGAGCTTAGAGACTGGTCTATGAGCACCTTTCAGGGCTGAGCACTTAATTTATAATTTGGCCACCATCTCCCAAGAGCTATATGTCATTTTTAATGACATTGATAATACTGAGGAAGCAATAATGATTTTGGTTTTCGTCTTGTTTGGGGTTTCTTGATTTTTATTTAGGGGCTGTAAGTAAACACTTCATATAAAATACATCCTATTTTTATGAGAATGTTTTATTTTCAGTAAACGTTTCAAATGCAAATATGATTTTGTGAAATGCAGCTTTTAGTGATAGAATGGAATGAATACTGAGACTTTTGAACTGTTCTGCTTAATCTTACTCACAGCTCTGGAATAAATGATTGCCTCACCAAAATTATCTTCTAGAATGTGGATGAGGAGACATCACAGTCAGCTGGGACTGCCAAGTTTCTTAATGGAAAAAAATGTGTATTGGCAGTTGCTTCTATTTAAAAAAAAAAAAAAAAAAAAAACCTCAAAATTAAGCTGAATCCAATTTTTTTTTTTTTTAATTACAGGCACTGCTTTCAGCCATTAAAAAGGTCAGACTGGCATTCCAAAATAAAAAAAAAAAAAGCTTTAGAATTACACAGTAAATGTGTGATGGATTAAAATTCCCTTTCAAATATCATCTCAACTATTGTCTCCTATTAGAATTTCCTTTGCAATTTCACAGTTCTGATATTGCTTTGAAATGCAACTGAAAAACACAGGGTCTAGTAGATCCTTCCTTGAGAGTAACAGGCTTTCTCAGTCACCTGTTCTCCTTACCATTTTTTGTGGTTTCTTAGAATTTTTTTCTGTTGCTTAATAGCATTTCTCTTTACCATTCTTAATGAAAAAATATATTTATTTTTAAAAGCTTCGAGTTATGCAGAATAAATCAATTTATGTCAGCTCAGAATCAATTAAATTGGTCAAATATTTGTCTTCTTTTAACACCTGTGTAAATCAGGCTAGTTCTCTCAGTCTCCCAGCTTAAAGGAGCTGCAGAGTTAGTTTTACAGGCATAAGAGAAATATGTAAGGCAAATGTCTGATCCCTCATTTAGCTCAATTGGCTGGTAATGATGAGGTTCATTTTCTTTCCTTCTCATGATGCAAAGTTTTGAACAGCAGAAGGAGAAGCACCATGGTATATATGCACACCACAGTTGATAGTGCAACAGGAAACAAAGAAGGAAAGATAGTAACAAGAGATGTATTCATAATCCTTCAATAATTTATTTTTAATGGAAAAAGGCATATGTATGTAGAACAGTGTCATAGATACATCAATATGAAGCCTGCATTTTTGTTTGTTGATCCCAAGCATCTTACTAGGTTTGAGCCTAACACTGATACAGAAACTCCTTGAAAGCAACTAGTGCTCTCAGAAGGCTGGATTTTCCTTATCCTCTGAGACACCCACTGAGCCATGGCCAGCCAGGGAATGAAACACACTGTTTTCCTTGAGCCACACACTGTCACACACCTCTTTGGCCTTTCTGGTGCATTACAACAGCACAGGATACACATCATGACGTGTAATTTCTATAGTCCTTAGAAACTGTTCCTTGTCTGGAGTAAGCAGCCTGCATGCCTCTCATTGCAGCTTTCTGAGACAGTCTCTGTGTGAGTATGTTGAGTGCTCTTACAAGGCAAATATCAAATTAGAACACAAAAATGTGAGCACTTGCATTTTCAGAATGGCACTTTCTGTGTTTTTTTTAATATCAACCAATTAAGATGTTATTTTCAAGGAGAGGCTTGGCATTTTTTCAAAAATTTACTTCTTGAGGCCTGAAAAGGATTTAGTTGGCATGGAGAAGTGATCCCAGGCTTAGATTTTTTGATGGCTTCAACGTGAACACAGCTGGAATTTTTTAAGCTGATTCGACTAAAAACCCACTTCCTGCCACTGTTGAAAATAATGCACTATATTTTTTT